>PTEX01000012.1:4323713-4341146 GCA_003342815.1 Eudromia elegans
GAAGGAAGGAAGGAAGGAAGGAAGGAAGGAAGGAAGGAAGGAAGGAAGGAAGGAAGGAAGGAAGGAAGGAAGGAAGGAAGGAAGGAAGGAAGGAAAGGTAGTCACTCAGCACAGCATTCCTCACCAGAACCTCTTTCATGGACGACCTCATGCCCACCCAGTGCCAATTACTCGTGCAGCAGTTGGCTGAGTAACGTCAAGCCAGCTCACCAGCTTCCCGAGCACGGTGTTTCTCCAGGGTGTTCGTTACTGCTCAGATTTCCATGACGCTTCTGCATTTTCCTCTCTTGCCTCATTTGAGAAGCGAGACCTCAGGCTTCACAGCAGCAGAGTCTGCTGTCTGCACACAAATGATCTGCCTGAAGTTCACAGGAAAGAGCTGCCCATTCTTCAGGGAAACTTCTGGTTGTAAGCCACAGTCCACAGCTGAAAAGAGCCACTAGGATTCACTTATTTCACTTTTTCCCCGTTGCTTTCCAGTTACTCAGTATGCACACCTCTGTTCACCTGCAACGTTTCTCCAAGGAAAGGGGGACAGAGTGTGACAGGGATTCATTCCGGCAGAGCAGATTTTATTTGGCATCTTCAGTTACCTCCTGAGAGAAGAATTAATACCAAAAAGGAACAAATCAAAATCAGGTGAATAAAAAATCCTCCAAAGACTTTCTCCTCCCTCGGAATAGGGCGTCTGACTTCCCTTTCATTTTACCACTTTGCTCTAATGACTTCAGCAGATTTATGCGAGGGTAAGAAAGATATTAATTAACCCCAAAGATTTATTTTTCTCCGGAAGAATTCCAGGTCTGGCCTTACTCCGGAAACGACGGCGCACCTCTGTGTGACAGTGGGAAGGGGCTGTACCCAGCCCACCCGCAGGCGCCCCACGGAGAGCGCCTGCTCCAGGCAAGGTTGGGATTCAGGGCCCGCAGCAGCAGGGCTAGGTGGGAAAGGCGCCGGCTGCAAGTGCAACCGCGGCTTTATTCAAGCACGGAGTGGCCGACTGCAGCCGCGGGACCCGTCGGATCGGCGCTCGCCCTACGGCACCGGGCTGAGCCAGGACGAGCGCCCCTGGCGAGGGGTCGACCTCGCGCAGCCTCGGGCAGCACTGCAGGTTAGCAAAAGGCACCTCCGTTTTTCCTCAGAACCATGATCATCTAAGGTACAAGAAAAGTGCTGGGTCCAGAGGCACTAACTGCCCCCAGTGCACATCCCCCATTCCCACACGGCTTGGAGGGACCCATTTTCGTGCCGTGGGTTCGTTGGGACTGCACTCCTCCCCAGCATCACAAGGACACGGCAGTTTTCATCCCTCTTTCCCCAAATTAATGGTGGTTGAACACCCGAGTGCTACGAGGGCCCGTCCATGCAGCTGGATAAGGACAGGTGCCTGCACTGCCTCCATGTCCGCCGTGGTCCTGATCCTCCCTGCCGGAGGAGGATCGCTCGGCCTGACGCTGTCCTCCAGGAGCTGCAGATCACAGCCCCAGGGTGTCGAATGGCGGCGTGGGACGGGGACAGGTGAAATTCAACGCTGTGTCACAGTGTTATTACACACGTGCGTGCATAACTGTCCATCCGCAGCGACCGTGAATCACCTGCAAGCACTCAGCAGTTCAGGATCAGCTGGATCTCCCACAATGAGACGGGAATGAAAAGGGACATTGACCCTCAGCTCAGGACACAAAGAGGCTGCAACGCGACAAGCAGACAGAACTCTCAGTGTGTCCACCCCAGAGGTCACCCCGGACCCGAACCTGGGTTACATCCCCTGCTGTGAATCCTCTCCCAGCAGCTCCCAACGAGCCGCACTCCCGATGTCCCCGGGGAGCCGAGCGGCTGCACGGGATGGCGTGGGGAACGGTCACGAGAACCACGCCAGCGAGCACTTGCCAAGGCCCTTCTTGTTCAGACGGGTGATTTCCAGCCTCCCCTCATGCCATCCTGCTCCCTCTCCGTAATTTAGGTTTGGGGGCATTTTCCAACCAAATGACAACGCTGCACAAGCAGCCTCTTTGTCTGCAGGGCTGTTGCAGGAGACAAGCACAAAGCAGCTGGGGTTGTGGGGACTTGTTTAGTTGATCATGGGTCCCCGTTTGCAGGTGAGACTCTCAGCCCCTTCATCCCTTCCCCGGTGAGATGAGTGCAGCGCCAAGCAACACCACAAGGTCACCAAACATGCTAAGAAATAACCTTGGAAAGAAAAATGTTTGAAATGCAGTTGTTACTGCCACCGCTGTAGCAAAGGCAAAAGACCCAATTGCGTTAAAGCAAACAACTAGAAGCTCTCCTTTTATTGCCATTACTGTCCCCAGAGAAAGGCAGGAGGCAACCCCCAGGAAGAGCAGAAAGTTGGAGGAAGGTTTTGTCAAGACGTGGCAGGAGGTGCCCTCTTGATTGCAAAGCCTGGGTTAGTGCTGAGCACAAGAAAGGCCAGAGCTGTTGGACTGTAGGGTCTCCAAAAAGCAGCTACAACGGCCCAAGTGCTGGGTAGACGAGTCAGCCCAGGGGATGGAGAGGAGGAGCCCATTTCTACTGCTGTTAGAAATGGAAGATCCTGCTGGATTTTCCACCTTGGTGTTACTGTGCGGTGCACACACACCCGGGGGGCTTCCTGCTGTCTGATCCCAGGCTTGAACCAAGAAAGGGGGGAGACTGGAGCAGCAAGCCCACGTCCGTGACCTCAGACAGCCCAGCCGAAGGAGGGACCTGACTGCGGTTTGCATCCCGCAACCATTTCCTCAAGGGGACACATGGATACAGGTTGTTAGCAGATCCCAGGGCAAGAAGCTCGGGAAGTTTAAACAAACAGCAAAAACGGGCAAAAAAACATGGAGTTTCATCTCACCAGAGATGAAACTGGTGGGCTTGAAAAACAGAAAAAAACATACTAGGAAAAAAAAATGTGGCTTCTAAAATTTGCATTTTGACATATTAAAGTGCTACAATAAAAAAGGCAAATTGTATTTCTGGTATGCTTGTGGTTTGCAAATATAACAGCTATTAAGAATGCATCTCTTTTGGCAGTGAAGGAAAGGCCAGAGCGAGAAATATTTCCCGCAATAAGTTGCTTTATGCGATTGTGTCGAGTAAAGAAAGAGCCAGTTTATACCCCGCTGCTCAGTAACAATTCGTTTACCCAGCTCTGAGTCACTCCCGGCGCAGCAGCAGCAGCAGCAGCAGCAGCAGAAGCTGTTTACTGACCTGCTGCGAATTTCTGTGCCACTCTCATGGATAATATCTAAAGCTCTGGAGCATGCCAGGCAGGAAATGCCTGCTGGGGTCCATTCCTACCTGTAGCAAAGCAGAGGGGCACTATGAATCTCAGAGCTACCGCTGCAAATATTGTTCCAGGAACGGAAGGGCTTATTTCAGTCAGGGAACCGAGGGAAGCAAACAAATATCTCCGACCTCTTCCTCACAGGTACCGAAGGGGGAGCTGGACCGGCCCAACCTTGTCCTGAGCCATCGCGTTAGGAGGAGAGCAGCTTGCCCTGGTGCAGGGACAGGCCTAAACAGCGGGTTGTGCTCTCAGAAACTGCCTGGGGAGAACAAAAAGAGGCTGCAATCAGAGGAGGGGCCGGTTTCCACCTTGCCTTCGGAGGGTATGCGGTGTTTCAGGGCCATGAGTAGGAGTTCTTTTGCTGCTTAATTCATGGGGGCTGCTCACCACCTCGGTGGGGAAGGGTAGCTCCGTAGTAGAGCTACCGAATTGCTTTATGGCAACACAGGGTAAAAAACCAGGCAAATCCACCCTCGCAGTAAACATCTCAGGATGTGCCAGTCATTCCAAGGCCACGGAGATCAGCAGCTTACCGGATAATTTCAGGACACGTGAAACCCCAGGCTACTGCCCTTTGCTCCTCCAGCAAGGGCGTCAAGCTGGAAATGCAAGAGCATCCCCGTTTCCAACCGGGTCCTGGGGCGTCAGGAACCCTGTGCGTGGACAGAGATGGGTTTTAAAGGAAAATCGTACCTGAAAATGATCAATTGGCAACAAATACTGCAGGCTAGAAGGGCTGCTCCCCATGACCGTGTGCCTACCACACCTCGGAAGAGACCAAGACGGATTTAGGGCCATGGCAAACAACCACAAGCCAAGCAGCTGGGACGGTCAGTCTCGACGGGCTCTTTTGGCTAATGACAGCTTTATTGTGCAATACAACTTCACTTTTAGCTATAACATCTGAAATTTCTGCTTTTATTCATTATTTTTTCCAGCCTTTTAAAATCCTGTTTTCAGCTGATCTCTTAGCTAATATTAAACCTTTTCATCAGTGTTAACTGGACCTGTCAGCATTTGTGCTCCTAGCCTGGATTAAGCCTGTATTCCCCATTGCTTTAAATGCATGAGCGTGAACTGTGTTTTGTGCTCTTTACACCACAGTGAATTCTGTGCTGTTAAGGCTGTAAACGGGCCACATCACTCATGATTTACTAATCCCTATCACTGCATTTTCTGTAGAATATATGCTATCTATAGGCTTTATATTTGGAAAAACAAAGTTGGAGAACTCTGAGGCCATTTTTCTCATTAGGAGTCTTTAGAATATACCCTAAAAAAAACCCAGCAAGAAAGTTTAGTCACCATGTATAAGTGGAGCTCATTAACTGCAATGGAAATTAGACCCTTGAATTGAGAGGCTAATTAGGATAATTAGGTAGAAAGCCTGAAAGGAATTTACACAGACTTTCCTTAAAATCTCATTTATACTTATGTAATTCCGAAGCAACTCCACTGTCATTTTCTGGATTCATACTCGAGTAATTGAAATCATTAGTTAGCTCCTCTAAGCTCTCACTATCACCAAAAGCCATCAAAGTCAAACAATTAACAGGTCGGCTGCAGGTTTCCCTGTTATTCCTAGATGAACTTAATGTCACAAAGCTGCTGTTTCCAAAGGTACTTTGGCATTCTGATGCATTAAAACAAAATAATAAAGCTTGATTAATTTGAAGTGCCATCTTCTATTTAAAAAGCAGACAACTTTTATAACGTTAGCAAAAGAGGTGCTGAAAAGTTTCAGCTTCTCCTACTGCTTTGTGCAGGAGGGTTGATGTTTTGGACCCGTTGCCTTCGTCCAGAAGGAACTTTCCTTCCCCCTCCAGCTGTGCTGAGAGACCATTTGGAACAAATCAGAAACATTAAATAAAAGATGTACACAAACCAGGTGGAAAAGCGGGAAAACTGAGCAGGGAAGCAAATCCAGCTGATTACACACAGCTGTGAATTTTACTGTGCGCCTTTTCCATGCAGTTGACTTCTATGTGACCACGAGGCAGCATACGCCATTCCTGGTGCTGGAGAGGGATTTCTGGCTGTGTGACCTCCTCGTGGCGCCTCCTTTTCCCACTGGTGACATTCAGTCGTCACCAGAGCCGTGCCAGTCTGTCTCACACGGAGCCGGTGCGAGCTGGGGGGCAGCGGTGACAATGGAGCCCCGCAGGCTGCCTCGCTCTCACGTCCCAAATCTGGATTACCGCACAAATCCACCATAAATACGGAGAGCCCCCCAAGACCCAGCTGGCCTAGGACAATGACACTCAGGTTTAAAACACAGGAGTGACCAGAAGCAGGGATTAAAAGCTGTAAAACCAACCCTTGCCCATCACAGGAACATCTTGCTCCGTCTTTGCAGCTGGTTTCCCTCTACAACTCTGGAACCTAATGAGAACAGTAGCAGCTCAGGCCAAAGGGGTCCCCCTGTCCCTGCTCTCCCTCATTAGGTTGCTGCTGCTCTCCCGGGAAAGGCCTGCAAGCCTTCCTGGGCATCCTGCTTCCTCCGTGGGCACTTGGTGACGCTTCAGGCAGCCCGACCCATGGGAAGGTGTGCACAGCCCTAAGGGCAGCACATGCGGGGATCTAGGAGAGCAACGAGGGGCTCCAGTGGAAGGCAGGGGAGAGGCCTCCCTTTGCGTGGGGTGAAAGGGGAAACAGAGAGGCTTTATAGGAGCCTGTTGCTCTACAGCACCTGGGACACCTGGAGCAGTCAGGGCATCTTGGACGCGCAGCTTATTACTTTGCAGTGCTGTCATTTGCTGTCCATTGATGTGTTTTTTCTCTTCTTCGGCAGAGGGCTTTCCGGGACAGCCCCTGGCCATGGAAGAGACGCCGCCAGCCGCAGCGCGGGGGCAGCGCGCCGTGGGGAGCCCGCCCTCCTCCCACAGGCACCAGCTCTGGCTCCCGCAGCGCCGGGCGAGCGGGGAGGCCCTGGCCGGCACCGAGCAGATACCCCGGCTGGCTGCAGCACGGGGCTCCTGGTGAAACCAGAGCCAAACGCACACGAGCCCCCTCCGTCCAGCCCCAGGCACGGCCAGGGGCTTCCTGCGGCCCGCAGCAAGGCCGGGGGCAGCTCCCCAGCTGTGCGGACCCCGGCAGGAGAGCAGCCTCTCCCTGCGCACCGCAGGGCCAAAGGAAAGTCCCCTCCTTCCCAAGCCCATCCCTGCTCCGGCAGTTCATGTCACCTGCACGCTGCGGTGGTTGCAGCTCTACAGCAAATTCCCTTTTAGCAGCAACTGGATTTTAATTGAAATCTGCTGGTTGCTTTATGAGCAACAAGAGGTATCAACCTTTCTTAAAAGAAAATTGGGGTTTCGGTTGCTACCCGCATGTGATTCAGTTCTCTGCGACTTTCCCACACGACCCACAGGATGATTAGTCAGCTCTTCAGCATGGTCATACATCTCTGTCCCTCTCCCTGCTGCTAGGATGCTCCAGCAAAGCAGCTGGGGAAAATCAAAGTGGAACATCAGAACTTCCTGCCAACCTGAGTGCTCTCAGGTTACACTCCTACTGAGAACCCACCGAGAAACGTGCAACAGCCTATACGTCACAGAGCTATAGGACAGCTATAGGAACGGCATCCCGTGCGACAGAAGGTATGTTAGCATGTAGCTCACAGCCCAGGCAACTCTAGACACCTCTGGCACCAAAAATGGGGCTTTTGGCCCAATGGGACAGATTCAGAGGTAAATTCTTTCTCTCATGTAAATTAGGGCTGCCGTACTGAAATTCTCAAAGTGTGGATTAGGACACCTAAATAACTACATGGTATTATTTTGGCCTAGAGGTTTGAGTTTAACCCATTTTTAGTGTAAACACACGTTTTATGGCCTTTTCAATTGACGAAGAAGGAAATAAAACTTCAGAGATAAATGAAAACATGGAGATATAAAACTCTTTTATTTTAATGGAAGCAATAACTCTTCCGAAGTGTAGACCTCTCCATGAGGATCATTAAAGCTGGGCAGAATCCCGGGACATTCTTAGCGCAGTTTGCTCTGCCACGCTCTTCTCCCGTTCTGAGGGCGGGCAGGGTGAGAGCTGTGTCTCTGAACGGCGCGGCACCACCGTGCGCTGACCGGTCTTCGCCTCTATAAAGCTTATTCTCACCATGCTGCAGGGCTGCTCAGGCACCAGCGGAACACTCCGTGCTCCCTCCCAGTGACACGCGGTAGGGAGCAAGGCAGCATCCGTCCTTTCCTCGGAAACTAGATCGGGACTGGGAGCGAGGAGGTAACAAATTAAAGGGTCGGCTGCAGGGCAGGGCAGACAGAGCTTGCCGCGCAGCGGCCCTCGGCGCAGCCGCCCGCTGCTCCTCGCGGAGGCGCGTGGCGAGCCTGGCACCGCTCCGGGGCACTGCTGCACGCGGCCGCCAGGGCTGCCAACGGGAGCTGCCCGCGCTGCAACTGAGCAGCCCGAGGTCCTTGTTGGACCTGTGCGACTGAGGTACCTTAAAAATGACGGGGGGACGTGTCTAGGGTGTTCAGCCCCCTCCAAGGCTGAGCAACTGCAGTGTTTGCAGCAAGGTGGGGAAGCTGCACTATCAGACCAGGCATCCAGACTTCACCTAGACCCCAGTTAAGGCACCTATCATTTTGCTGGATCAAGCCTTAAACCTAGTGCTGTTGATCTCACTGAATGATTTAAAAAACGGGCCCATGCCCTCTTTCCAAAACTTTCTCTCCCATCTGTGTCTTACACCCATTTTCCCTCGAGCTGTAGTTTAAAGCTTTCCCTCAAGACTTCCTGAAGCTGCTTAGGTGCTCGCTAGCCACCTCCTTAGGCCTTCCCGCCTGCTAACGCCGGGGCTGTGTGGCGGCTCCCGAGCCGTGCCTGGATCCGTGCCGCCGTGGGGCACGCAGCAGGGCCTGCCTCGGCAGCAGCTCCCGCCACGCGGAGCTCCCCGCGCTGCCCGGCTCCGTCCCGAGGCACGGCACGCTGCCCAGGGGCCCGAGGAGCCCCTTCCTCGCGGTGCATGGGCACACGACAGGCACCGCACAGAGCAGGGACGGGGCGCGCTGCTGCTCGCGCGGCCGGAGCCCGGCGCTGCCCTTCCCTGAGGAGGCGAGACCCAGGCACCGCTTCGTCTGTATGTCCTTGCCGCTGTGAATGCAGAGCACAGCAGACGGGAATGCTCCTCCTTGCTGTTTCTGCCGGGTTCTCTGCTCACAACCTGTTCCAGGTTGCGTGGAGTTCTAGTCTTATTTATTGTCTTGGTGAACAGAAGAACCAAGGCAGGACTGCACGGAGGGAGAGGGAAGTGCCTCCTGCAGCCACCGCATTTCAAACACCCTACCATGCTGCACGCAGCAATCACACAGGCCTGTGGGATTATTTCCGCAGTAAAAGAGAAAGGAACTCCAGAAGTCGCTCATTTATTAAAAAGTCAGTTTTTCTACAGTAGTCAGATGCAAAAATGAGGATAAAATATAGAGCGATCCTGGCAAAACCAGCTTTCTATACTTCGTAATAAGATAGTCACCAGATGAAAGGTGCATCTTATTTATTTTCTAGCATGAAGTGACAGCACATTCATCCATTTTTGGATTCTCAGAGGTTTTAAAGCACAGCCTGAAACCTTTAGGAATATAAAGTCCTGTAGTACCTCATAATGAAAAGTTAACCATAGAGCCATTAGGTGACTTACCTCAGGTTTTGCAGTAAATTAGTGGCAGTGAAGGGGTTTTAATCTCTGTCTCCTGCTCCAGCCAAGGCCTCGTATTTTTGACAGTGTTCCCAGCTGTTGGTTAGTTCTTTCTACAAGAAAGGTACGTTGCTCTCTCACCCCTGCTCTGATGACATGAGTGACAGCAAACTCTAAGCATACAAGGACACAGGCCAACTATAAAGCCACCCCAGAAATTTCAGGTAATTAAATACTATTTTGGAAGGATCCAGTTAACATCAACTTCAGGATTTTAACTCTCTGCTACTTATTAGATTGAAAAGGTCTAAAAGTCCTCATCATTTGCCTTCTTTAATTCCATTATTCTCATCTACTACTCTCTGTTGAACTGTTCCATGACTGTGTTGCATTACTACTACCTTTGAACAAGGCAATTAAAACACAGGTGAAGAGACAAGCAAGATTTCAGGAGAGATTCTGGCATCTACGAGGTTAACAGAACACGAGAACTTTCAGCCACAGACGAAAATATATGTACAAACAAGGGCCAGTGTCATATGGCACTCCAAAACAGAGCAAGAAGGGAAAATTAGTGAGAGAAAATATTACATGTCCCAACTACGGAAACTGAAGTAAGGCACCTGCATGCACACTTCTTCCCACAGCTGTGGCCGCTTTTCTAAGTGGGGCACATTTATTCCAAGCTCAAAACTGGAGCATTTAGTAAACTTGCAATGACAAGTGCAATAACATTAGGAGCTGCAGAGGCAGCATTTCAAAGCAGTAGCGTTTATTCTGACTTCTGTTATTAACACCCACTCACTCTGACTCCAGAAATCCAGAGGGAACACGGATGAGAAATTTATTTTTCTGAAGTGCAATTGCATTTTGATGCAGATTCAGACTTTGCTATAAAGCTGAGCAGCACCCAAATGCATAAGCAAATTGGTTAGAAAGATTTACAATTTATGAGATGCTAAACACAGTCTGCAAACACTGCTGATTTGGGATCCATCTCTAACCTCGGGCATATATTGTTATAAACATCTAGGAGAAAAATTCACTGCATTTCCTCTATCGCCCACTAAAATAGATTCCCGAGATGTCTAGAGATGTTTGCCACGTGTTTATTAGAATTCCATCTTCCCAGCTAAAGTGCTACCATCAAAGCCAGGCAGTTACTGAATCAATAAACACTTTGAAAAGATTTTATATTAGGCATTCCTATAAAACCCCATAAACACCCCGGAACAAATGGTTAAAACTCTAGCATGTTTAATACTATTTGCAGAAGCAAGATCTATGCTCTTATTCATGGAATTTATTCCAATGACCTTTTTTTTTTTCAGAAAAAAAAAAAAGAAAAAAAAAAAAAAAAAAAAAGGAAGAGAGAACTTTTTACCAGGAAAAAAAAATGGTATAGATCTGTTCCAAAGTACATGTAACCAATCATACTGGTATGGTAACTGTAAATTTAGTATTTTCTGTTTAGAATTAGAGGATTGAAGGCTTGAGATCTTACTATGCAGAAGTAAAACTCCTGCTCTCAGTGGAGGATGAACCGCCAGTCTTTCCTCTGTAGTCATGAGTGACAACCAGTAAATAAATAGGACGCTACCAAAAAGAGATGGGCTTATCAGATGATGAAAAACTAAGACTTCTAAAGTAACTGTCTGCCTTGAAGTTCTTCAGTCATTAAAATGAGAACCATGAAGAAAATTTCCTTTTTTCCGCCCCCTATAATTCTCTTGCAATATTTTGCTATGTAAAATTAGTGCACAGGTCCTAGAAGGCTTTCTGCACTTCAACACAAGTAAATTTAGATTAATTCTGTAAGGCCTAGCAAAGAGCAAATTTATCACTTGCAGATTTATGATTCCAATAAGAGTTGGTCTAATTCTTTTCAAAGCAATAAATCCAAGAGCTTCCCGTCTCCAAACCTTCCCATTACAATCCCGTGCTGTTTACTGCGTGACTTTTAACATTCACCTGCCCAGTACTTTCCAGACACACTTGTACAAGCTCCAACTGCAAGCCCCTGCCGCTGGGTCCGCAGAGCAGAATGGGGTGGGATTGGCTATTTTAGCGAGTACCATGTAAGGATGTGAGGATCAAAAGACCTTCCAGAGTCTAAGACCAGTTAGGACAAGCTATTCTATCCAAAGAAACCCACACCAAATAATTCTTGCCCCCATCCCTAGGGTCTCTGAGAGGCAGCAACAGGCTCAGGGATGCGACGCGTTACCGGAGTTGCTGCAGGTTTACAGCCTGGCCTGTAGACAGGCTGTCTCCAGGCCTCCTGACGCCTCCCTCTCCCCACAACAGTCCAGCACGCGGCTGCTCTCACACTCTGGTACAGCAGAAAGTTAAGTTTCTTGGATTTCTGTTTTTTTCCCCATTTGGCAACCATCTTTTGCTACTCTTCCAAGGGGAAACCCGCAGGTCACTGCTTCCCTTCACCACTGCATCTCTGGGGAAGAAAGCGTGCGAGTTGTGGCTGCTGCTTAATTCTTTCTCCTAATGTGGCAGTTTTCCTCTTTGATCTGATTCAACCTTCCCCTTTTTATCTGTAATCCCTCTCTTTCTTTGGAAGGGGGACCTCTTACCTACTGTCTTCTCTTTATCTCTGTGCCTGCTTTGCTCTGTGCAACCAGCCTGCTTCCCTGGGGTTACTACTTTGTGATACTAACTCGTGACCTCTACAGTTGAGCGGAGACTAGAAGCAAAGAACAAATGACATGGGAAGGGAAAACTTCCTGCTTCTTTGCAGATCAGCTCCTTCCCACAGATCCAGGCTCTACCTTCTGCAACACTTTGCATTAGGGCCAAGGTGGCAAAATTTAAAAGCACTTAAAAGTCCTATGGCAAAACGGGACCGAGACCACTTCACAGTAACCCTGAAGACTCAGAAAACCTTGCAAGGTGCTAACAACATCTCTGGTTACAGGGAATTCACTACAAATCCCAGTTTCTAATACTTGATGTATTATAAGCACCAGCTGATGAAAAATCAACAAAAGCTCACCACTAACTCAAACTAGGGCTTGCCAAGTTTACAGAGCTGGCCAAACTCATCCCGTTAAGGAAAGCAAACTGGATCACACGTAAGGTGCAGTAGGACCTCACTCATGTGTGACCAAGCAGGCTTTAAATCTTCCTGTGCACATATGCCACCACAATAAACCTTGCAAGGGCACAGTGCGGCATCGTGTTATTTCAGAGGTGCAGAACAGCAAGATTGCCATTTGTTCCTCTTCGCTCCCAGGTTCAGATTCTTTTTCCAGCTCTCTTGCTGGAAGAGCTAGAGAACTGTCCTCTCGGGAGTGAAACAAAAGGACTACAGACAAAATTCAACAAAAGCCTAAAACATACAAAATTCAGGCAAAACAATGTATTTGTCTAATTCCCTTTTTTTGGAAACAATAATAAAAATTTTCCAAGCGAGTCAGCAGGAATTGGTCACTCCTTTACAGCAGGGGGAAATTTCCGCCAAAGAAAGCATTCAGGTTGCATCTCAAATGTTACACACTGACTTTGGTAGTGGAAAGTGCTGGGTATTTAGTACTAAAAATTTTCCTTAACAAAATCCTAAACTGCTCACATATGTCCACTTAGCAGAGGAGGTTTCACGCATGCAAACTAATCAATCAAGGAATTAAATCAGCAGTCCTTTACTTTGTGCCATGAAATAAAAACGACACAAGTCACCCGGAGAAAGCAGGTTGCTTGGAGGTACGTATATTAAGAGCATTCAGAAGGGAGGCAACAAGTAACTGCTACGATGCCCTTGGTGCAGAGCTGTCACTAGTGCCAACACAAAGCACAGAACGAGTCCTGCTACTGGGGCAAGAGGGACTGGCCCTCGAGACCCTAATGTCACAGCTGCCCTGTTGATTAAAACAAGCCAATCTACAACCCCACACTTGCTCAAAAACATCGCTAATACAGTCAACACTAACAATAGGTGCAACTTTTGCAGCACTATAAAGTTATCCTGCATGGCTGTGGATAATGCATTGGGGTCCAGCAGCCTCAGACTATTTCTGGCTGTGGTAAGTAGACCCCACCCAGTGTATTTTCCTCATAATTTGCCTGCTTCTAAAATGTCTGTCATTGCAGCAAAACATAGATATAACCCTCCTCCATGATACCAGATGTGTATCAAGTCTAACACTGAAATCTCCATGGATGTAACTCTCCTGTGGAGCTGCCTCTTTGTGCACGCAGAGCAATCTCTGCCACATGGTCACTCTGCGCATTTATATTTTAAGGTAATATTTAATCAGATGCTTAGTCTGGAAAACGAAGGTCCCTGCTGAAAGTAGGTCATGTTTATTATCATGAGGAACGATCACGGTGCTGGATTGTTTCTCTGGAATTTGCAAATCACAAACAGGTTTCAGCCTCCTTTCTGTAAAACAATGCATTCCTCAAACCTCTTCAATGGAAATTTGCATTTTATAGCGAGCTCTAGGGAGGGGTGCAAGATGCAGCCACACAGCCAGCAGGGCTGCGGGTGTGCCCTTAATCCTGCACCCAAGAACAGCTTAAGTGCAGCCCTTTTTTTTATCTGCTAGCGATTCCATGATAAACAAAGTGTCTGCTGAACCAGCACCTTCTAAGCCGATCTTTTTGCTGTTCTTTTTGCCAGGAGTTTCAAAACAAGGGTGCACTGCTTAGCTCTCATCTTCCCATCCATCACAGGCACAAACGGTACTTTCTGAGTCTAGTCCTTTACTGATTTATACTGCAAAGGACGAGATGCTATATAGTACATCTCCTTCATTTCTGGCTGTCACTGTTTTTAGTTTTGGAGCGCTACAATTAAAATTCCTATTCCTGAATGTAATTATGGGTTTAAGAGTCTTAAAAGTAATTTGTATAACCCTAGATCCAAATATCTACTTCAAATTTCATTAACAAAATGCAAATGATGCATTACACAAAGTCCTTCTCCAAAATTACAAACATGGCACTTGGATTGAACACATTATCAAAGGTAGTTTATAAATTCAAACAGTATTCTCGTCATTTTTCAGACTTCTTAGTAATTTTGCTAAACAGTAAATAAAGCTCATATTGAATCTTCTTAATCAACATAAAAATTGTCTAAATTGTGTCTAAATTTCTTGGATTTCAAGAGAACTCAACTATAAAAATCTCTGTAGTTTAATATCTATATAGATTCTCTCTTAACAAGACATTTAAAAAAAATTTGTCAAAAAAAGACACAAGGAGACTAATTAAACAAAAAATATATATTTAAATTAGTAATCAAAAATGGAAGTTTCTACTTCTAATAGCAAATTTGCTACAAAACGAAACACTAATACAGGTTGAGGCAAGGGTAATCCCAGTGAAGTCAAGGGGATATATGTGAGTTGGGAATTTAACCTTCCTCCACTTGCTCACACAGCATGCTTAACCATGCACCTATCGGGAAAACCCTCACAGAAACAATATAAAATCACCATAACTATGCTGCTACACAACAAAAGGCATATTTGCATTTAGTCCTGCCTTAAGAGATAACCTCAGACAGCTTTCAGGTTAAATGCAATAAAAACAACCTTTTCAGATGGCTGGACATACATGTATTACAAAGGGAATGCAGTTGAATTTGGCCAGCTTCACTATGGGTATTAAACCACCCACCTAAAGGAGATTTTTCCCTGGGACCTAAGTCCACAACAGCATCACGGCACCTATGTCCTACTGACATCAATGGGAAACAAAAGTGCCCAACTGATCTAAACCTGCCTGGGCCTTTCTGTTGATTGTAAGGCAGGTAAGACTTCCCTGTAGAAACAGAGGCTGACTTTGCAGCTTCCCAGCTTGGGAAACACTCTTTCTCCTTTGCTCCCAAGTAGGAAAATGTCCCTCTAGCCCTCCAGTCCCTGTTGCACCTCACCTGCACCTCGCATTTAGATCAACCTGTACTCAAGCACGAAGTTTTGGGGCTCATGGTGGCAGGTCAGACCTGTAAACAGAGCAGAAAACTAACCCACAGTGTCTGCACCAGTCTGCAACACAACACAAATGAATGGAAGGAAAATCTGATTTTCAGTTGTAATCCTCTCTGGTAAAACAGATAAAAAGTGGGTTTTTTGCCTTTTTATGTCCTAACTTCATTTATGTAATGGCAGATTAAAAAAAAAAAAAAAAAACAAAAAACTACAGTTGTATTATGCAATTGCACATACAAAGAATGAAAGTGACACCTTTATCAGCTAGAGCTGCTTGTTGACCCAAAAACCTCCCCCAACCAAAAGTTTTTAAGGCACAGATGAAAGAGATGCATGGATATCCAGGTGATACTGAAAGAAGCAAATTTTATTAGGATGAAAAACCTGGCGGGGAGAGGAGGAAGGGAAAACAGAATAAAATCCTTGACGACAAAGTCTGAGCTGGAATGCTGTGTCAAATGGCTCTTCACATAAAACCATAATATTGCCTGTATATTTTCCCCCCATGACTACATAGCCTGCTTGTGTAGTAGTAACACAACTCAACCCAGGAGAGCTAAAAATGACTAGTTTTACTAAATAATGTCACACTACTTAATTTGTTAGACTGAATGCTGGTTAGTCACACTATTGATTTCTACTTACCATTACTAGTCTGAACTGAACTCGATGGAAGGAGAAAAATGCTGGATTTCCTATTTTCCTGCAGAAAATTCTCCACTGGGATATAGTGCAGTGACCTACTGCTTGTTGACTAACACCAAGCAGGCTAACATCACAAATACGTTTTCCCACTGTACTAAAAAACACAATATATATAAAAAAAACCCCACATTTTAATCTAGGATCACTTTTCATCCAACTTATTATGACGACTATAAAAGAAGACTTAAATAGAAAATTCTGTACTTGCTTTGAACATGCAAGTTCAAGTGCCTGTCTGAAAAGTAGCTTGTCAGGAAAACTAATGGCTTCTGACAAACACTCAAGCCTCAAAAAGAGGACAAGTTCACCCCTGGAGAAAAGTGTACACCGGATCCTCTGCTCAGTGATGGAGAAGGCAGCACACATGGGAATGAGCTACACGAGAATTACATTTTCTGATGCTTGAAACCTCAAGCTGTGCTGTTCACAACAGTGTTTTCCCCGAATCTCAGCTGATTCGCCTCCTTCTTGTTCCTTTAATTCTAAGAGGGGGAAAAAAAAAAGCACATTAGGCCTTTGGATGCTATATTCAGACAGAGCGCACACAAAAGCACAAAACCAAAAGAGGTCTTTATTGAATATTTTCACGTGTCATCTTCCGAGTCGCTGTCCTCAGTTTTTTGACGCAGCGGCCGCCTAACACCAATCACGCAGTCGATCGTGAGCAGCTCGGCGGCACAGCTGAGAACCGAAAGGACTAACTGGTATTTACAGTACACTGACTCCAAGCCCTTCTCACTCGCAGGCAGGGGCTCGTTTTTCCTGAGTGCATCCATGGCTCTGAGATAGAACTTGTTGAAGCTGTTTCTCCCTGCGGTGCTGTACAGGGCCTGGGGGATGCTTAGCAAGGCATCTGCCACTGTATGAGCCACCTCAGCTACCAGGGGCTCCTGGCACTCCTTAGCATAGTGATGCAGGTAATAATGCAGCAGGATTTCAAAGTTACCTCCTACTGGCAATACTGACCCCGCTTCTATGATCACGCTGGAATAATTCTGCCTACTACATGTACAAGCACTACTCTTGGGATTGTCCACAACTAAGTCGCTTGCACAATCCTCACGGATGTCACCTGAATGCTTCCAGTTTGGATGGAGTTTCTGCACCTCTCCCAAAGAGCTCTCTCTGACAGTGAGAGCACTTAACTCTCTGAGGGGTGAGAGAGGACGTGAGGGCACCTGCACGTCTGTTTGCTCACACGCTGGATTTTCACTGACCTCCAAGCTGGACTCTACAGTGTGCATCCCTGCTTCACCCATGGCTGTTCTCAGGTGATGCTCAAAGCCCTGACTACCACCACAGGAGACAGTTTCTGCTGGGAGCTGCTTCTGGGCAGTGGAAGGATGGTGGCCACAGGCTCCTGCGGTTTGACCCTCCCGCCTCTGCTCGACAGTTTCAGAGAGCTGCTCCAGCATCTTGAGCGCCCCATGCAGAGCGTCCGCGTGCTGCTCGATAACGCCTGGGGCCGGCCCGCACAGCACGAGGCAGTGGGGCTGGAAGGCGCACGCGCTGCTGAAGCCCACGTGAATGTATCTCTCCGAGCCGAGCAGCAAGGGCCGGCAGAACGCGGCCACAGCCACGTCCGTGACTTCTCCCTGCGCGCCGTGCGGGCTGAAGGGCGCCACGCCGGTGACATGGCACAGCAGGGCGATCTCCTCGGGCGAGAGGCACTCCACGAGGGTGATGCCGTGGCGCTCCGCGAAGTACACCACGGCCTCGTGCTGCCTCCCGGCCGCGAGCAGCAGCCGCACGCCGCTGCGGTGCAGGTGCCTCACGACGGCCTCGGCGCCGCGGGCCGCGTGCCGCTGCCAGGCCTGTGCCTGCGCCTCGGAGCGCAGCGCGAGCTCCGCGCCGCC
>PTEX01000012.1:4342921-4354582 GCA_003342815.1 Eudromia elegans
AGTAAAAAAAAAAAAAAAAAAAACCCACAACATTTTATAGGACAACCTTTACAACCTTTCAAATTATTTCCTTAACAATTTCAATGGGGAGGAAGACATGCTATACCCTTATAAGAAATGTCTACTATTTTAAAGTAATTAATATGTGAAATGCAAGAAATGCCTCCTCATGGTAGAAGTGCTACTTGTTGCATTTCACATGACTTTTTTTTTTTTTTTTTTTCTCCTTTTAGGTCATCTGTACCTAAATGGCAAATTAAAGGCTTAGAGTGCTTTTGAAGAAAACAAACAAACAAAAATCCTACCATGGCAACAAGCTCTGAGAATATCTTATTTCCTGTACAAGAAACAAATAGTAAAATCAAGTGTGAAAGTAAGTGCTTGTTTGAACATTAAAAAAATAGTTTAGAGGCCACTGCCCTCAAACATCTGTGAACTGTACAATCATTTTTTATGACTGTGAGCAGAGTTCAGTCTTAGGTATGTAACATTCAAGATCTGCTACACATCATGGTAAAACAGGACAACAGGGATGCGCTAGAGAAAAGGCTTCACAAACAAGACCTGCAACCAGTTGCACAATAAAGGAGTCAGCAAGAAACTGCTTTGTTTCATTCATATGAGAGAACATTATACAAAACTCAGCAAAATAGGAATTACTGGCTTGTGCTTTTTAGTATTTCAGTAACCTTTCCGTCAAAGCAGAAGCCTGCAGCTTTTACTTCAAAAAGTTTCATGGTGTAGAATATAACTAATGTAAAAATTGAGTGGAGAAGGAAAATATCACATGATTCATGTAAAAAAATATATCTAGACTGGGTTATTAATTGGTTTTGAATAGAAGTGATTAAAACTATCAGAGAAGGAAAGAAACACATTCCTATCTACAGGGAAGATGATAAATCTTAACCATCACTCATGAGCTTCAGCACCAAAATTTCAGCAGAGTGCTCTTTCAGGGATTTAGGCTATTGCCCAAATTTGTAATTTGTGTTTAACTCCCTCTCATTTCCTCATATACTCCTCTCATGAACAAAGTACACTTAAGGAATTGTAACAGATCCTAAAACAGGTAAAACTTTGACATCTGAATGATAAAATGTATGACCTAAGTGCTGGCAACTTTAAATATTGGAATACTCTGCTTTCCTTTTCATTATGACATCTTTTATTTTGCTAGCAAATTCAGGTTCTGCTGGGAGGGATCCTATTCCCTCTTTTTTATTTTTCTCTCTCTTTTTTTTTTTTTTTTTTTAAAAATACGAAGCCAGCCCTTCTACATTCACAAGTCTTGCCTTATTGGCTACGGACAGGATAGATGACCAATCCAGTTTGGTCATGTCCACTTATAGGAGGGCACTGGGCTTGGTTAAGCTACCAAAAAATGAAACAAGACCAAATTATCCATAATGTGAGAGGCGAGCTGCAAGAAGGTGACTACTTCAGCAACGAACTCTAATGGAGCTGAGCCCAAAGGAAAAAACGGCAGTGAAGGTGCAGCGAAGATGCCAGCCATAGGAGCATAGGGGTTTGGGTTACAGTAAGTAAATAAATAGTATTTTCACTAAATACTTGGCGGTACTGATGCAGAACTGGATTTACAAGGGGCACAGTGGCTATCCTCAAGCCAGCTTTGCAGTCTCCCTATGCGTAATTTGAAAGATAGGGAGGCTGCCCAAGCATAAGCTCAAGTGTCACTGAGAAGCAACCACCCCAGTGATGCCTGAACCCTTCGCTAGCCCAGCACACATTTGGTTTCCGAGGGCATCCTTCAAAAACAATGTGGCTGCCCTTTAGAGCATGTCTCCTGTCACCCCGCTGTCCCATCTGGGCTTCTGAAGAGGTTTCTATGTTACTCCAGCTCCTCTTCAACTTGATTTGGTGGTGGAAAGGCTTAACTGGCATTAGGAACTCACCAGACAAACACTAGCACTAAATTATTTTGCTGAAGTTTTACATGCATACATGCATGTATTTTTTCTAAATCAAAATATATTCAAAATCCTGGGTTTGAATCACAATTTAAATTTTATAATTAATCCACAAATAACGATTTGGTGCACCTAGGTGCCCTGGTGCACCAGGGCAATAAGTTACATAGTATACATTGCAGCAAGGAAGAATTTAAAAGAGACTTAGGGTTTAATTCTCATTTGTTTTGGTAAATGTATTGTTAGCCAGCCTGATATTTCTGAAGCCTTCTCCCTAGGAAACACACATTTTCATTTGCAAGCCAACTGTTGACTGTGTGGCTGAATTCAGTTCTGCACAGTCTCTCCTTTGGGAGATTCAGCTCAAGCTACACACTAGACACAACTGTGTGTTAACATTTTGTTTTTGAATAAGAGAGATTCTCTGATACGAGCAGCCTGTCTTCTGACTGTAGTCATGCACAAAATTCAAAGCTGCCAGTTTATCAAAACTTACAACGTACTGCAAATCCTTGACAGTTGCAACTCATAAGCGCGCGTGGACCAAGGCAGTGCCTTCTTGGCTGCTGCACTGTTCAAAACGTGCTCTGTATGCTAGATGGTGGAATGCTTTTATGAAGAAACTTAGGTTTTAAAAATTGTAAAAAAAAAAAAAAAAGACCACTGGCTTATAAGCCCTTATCATATTTCAAAGTAAAAAATGTCATTCTTCCACAGACAAATCAAGGACATTAAACTGTAAAGGTCTCAAAGACTTCAGCTCTTTACTTGCCCGTTTCATGAGCTTCGTATAATAATGTATTTGTCTGACCTAAAACAGCTTACCTACAACCACCCAATATTCCCTCCACATCCCTTACAAATAATGTCTGTAAGGGGGCTACTTAAAAAGTGACTTTGTTCCAAAAACAGTAAGTTTAAATGTAACAATCTCTTCCTATTGATTATTCTACCAAAATAGGAAACATGCCCTACTAGCGGGGCCCGACCTCTGAATTCTGATTTTGAGCTATTCCACAGTGAAGGTAGAGCAGTGCAGTGTATGACCTACAGCAAAACACAAGGCTGATGTTGCACGTCTGTGAGACAGGAGAGGCACACACCAGGAACAAGAGTGTACTGGCACTTGCACGATTCTTACTTCAACTGGGTAGAGAGGAGGACGACTTTGAACCATGCACTCCGTCGCAAAGTTCTGTAAGTTGTTGCTACAGGGCTCTTTGAGATAATATTGCATCAAATAAAGTCCCACTTGAAACATGGTCCCCAGTAAGAGTTTGATCATTCCAGTTCAGAAAGGCCCGTGTTCATACTTCTTATTTCAAGAAGATACTAATGACAAGCTGTAGCAGAATCACGAGTAGAATGATGACATAGTGCTTAAACTGCAAAAATTGGCTGTCCACGTGTGGTGGATTGGAAGTGACTCGATTTCGCAGAGCCATAATGTCCCTGGAAGATATAAAATAAAATCCTTTAAGTAACTATCAAGACAATTTGGTGTTTCTTAGTACGTTAGGGATCCTTGCAAAAGACCTTTTTTGAGGAAAATTATGTAATATTAGGGAGTAGTCAATATTTGGGAAGAAGGGTAATTGATTTAATTATCTTGGTCCTTTAAATACTGTCTAAGGAAAACAAATGCCAGGAAACTGGCATGTTATTTCACATATTTCATAGATTGCATTTCAAGCAAACATAGTGTCAAGAAAACAAACAACACCACAAAAGGAAAATATTCTGATGCTTCTACTTTCATTTCTCCTATTTAATAAATAATAGTCAATATCTCCTCTTAATTGTAATATAGTCAGCTAGAGTTCAACAGTAATGCTGTTCCTTGAAATCTGTGAAAAACTTCTGTGGAAAGCCCCTCAAATTAAACTTCACACTAGCTTATAAACAAGTTACATATAAATAACATACATTTCTGCATTTCAAGCTGAAGGGTTTAAATCAAGAATTAACAAGCTAGTATTTCACATCTGTATTTTCAGGTAGGAAAATATTAGTTGCAAAAAAGCCTCTCCAGTTTTTAATATTCGTGAAGAGCCTGAGACAACCAACATTTCCCATCATTTGCTTATTTTATACTGTAAAAGCTACAGATGTGACAAATTGTTAAAGCTTAATTTTCTTTATATAAAAAAATCTAACATTTTTCCCATTGGGGGCATGACGTTGTATGCATATATGAGGTTTGGGTGCTCAAATTCATGAAGGCTTTGGCAGCAGTTACCCTCTAGTTGATTTGCAAAGGGAATTACAGTTTTAAGTTTTATACTTTTAAGTTTCACCTTAAAAAATGAACATGGTGGTTAGCTGACCTGAAAGGTGTTTTTTTTTTAAATGTATTCAGCAGCTTTTATATGAAACACTTTTTGTTTCAGTCTCTGTTTGTTTTCTGCTTTTAAATTGCTCTGCTCTCAGAGTGATTCCTCATTTCTGCTTTAGCAAATTTAACCCTTACCTTGTTTTAAACTAATCTACATTAGTGAACCTCAGCACCAAGGAGGACAAAATCCATAGAGATTTAAAAATCAAGATTTGGCTCCAATCATACAATCACAGAATGCTTAAGGCTGGAAGGGACCTTTAGAGATCATCGAGTCCAACCCCACTGCACACACAGGGTCACTTAGAGCACAGGATTCCTACAATAAGAGATGACCATGGAAACTCTCAGGTGATTTCCCTAAGGCAAGGATTTCATTGCTGTGAGTCCTGAAAGAAATTTTACAGGAAGTTTTTTTTTAGACCTGTCAATCCATCTCTATCAGCTAAGTTGTCTAAATGAAGTTTAAAAATGTTTCCATAGTATAGTTATTCTGGCTTGATTACTGGACTACATAAATATCTGTTTTGAAATCATTATGACTGTTTTACCACCCCATCTTTCACAGTTTCCCCTTTAACACTGCTGTAGAGACAAATGGCTAAAAACCCTTCCATAACTTTCTGAAAAAAAAATATTGCCAGCAGTCAAATATACAAGGAATGAAAACTGATTAAGAGATTTCCAAAAAGGAAGGAAAGAAATAGAAAAACACACTTTCAGTGCACGAACACCAGAAAGCGTCAAGCCATTTATTTCAGATAACCCTATTCATAACTTGACAATGCTCCACAGAAAACAGCCTGCACTTATCACAGAATGTACCAGGCTTGCTGGTGCAGTAGTGTCTTTCTCTGAACCAATCCAGCGTACACCATATCCCAAGGCAAAAATGATCCTAGAATTCTTAAATCCAAATCTGACATGGTTTACTTGGTTTTCACTTAGCCACTTCTAAACCCTCATTAAAAGCTAGAAAATAAATATTCTTGAAAATGAAGCATGTTATTCAGTCTACCTCTTAATATCTTCTTGCGTTTCCTTTATAGCTTCAATTGCACTTTGTAGTTCACCAAGGTCTGCCCCTTTCTTCCTTATTCTTGTATTATGCTTCAGGAGTTGTGCTAGAAAGATTAAAAAGCCAGGTGTAACCTATAGAAATGACTCCTTAGTTCAAAACTGAACAGCATCCTAAGAAACCATTCGCAAAATGAGGAGCAAGAGCTGCAGTTGAGTTTGGATGGAAAGCTAGAGCTTTATTCTAGAGTCAACTCTAGCACGGGACAGCAAGTTAAGCATCTGAAATATTTTTAAAACACATGCTGGACTAACTGCTACAAGCACTGTCATCAACAAAAATCTCTTTTCTATCAACATACTACTCTACAAATTAAATATATTTATTATACATATGCTGTGTTTTTTTTAATTAAGCATTTACAAATACTTTTTTTTTTTTCTTCCCCCACAGGTATTTTGTCTGTGCACCATTTAGGCCTGCCTACATTATATACGGATGATTGAAAGAATAGGGAAGTTATCAATTAAAACCATGAGCCATCTGCTGCTTTAGTTTCTCTAGGACACACTTAACTTTGTGATCCAAAACCCCCAGTGGTCTCTAATACAAGCATACTGGATAGAGAAGTGTGTGACTCTAGATTTCCATCCAACTGTGGAATAAATTTATCATTTCCCACATGTAAATATATCTTTTCCTACCTTCACTTCCAGACGAATCCTGATTATCGGGCTCCGGGGACGAGAAGCCACACTCCCCTTTCTTCTGCTGGCCCGTTGGTTTTCGTTTGATTTTTGGAACACTAACCTACAATTGATACACATAAAAATTACTTCCCCAGAATGAAGAAAGTGCTGCTTTGACATAGTTTGACAGTAATAATTACAAACACAATAGCCTAAAGTTTGTGCATCTTCTCTTTTAAAGAGAAAGTTTACAAAACTGTTGAGATCAAGTTTGATTACTTTATATCCCTATGCAATTAGCAATCTCCCATAATAAATAAACCATGCAACAGAGAAATGACAGACTATGGACTAGGTAAATTACATTTCTGTAGGATAACAACAGTATCTTCCATCTCTCCCCTCAGTGCTTTGATGAGTCTCATGCACATAATAAAATATGTCCAAATCCCTGGATCTTGTGCAGCAGCCAACAAAATCAGAGCCTACCATTGGTGTCCGATGGCGAACTTTTGTTTGGATGGCACCATCTTTTTCAAATTGGATCATATCATTCAGAGGGTCCCACGGCCTGGTACTACACAGAGAGTGAATGCAATTCATTAATGCCACAGCAATATAAAGAAGAAAAATGTTCTTATTCAAAGGAAAATACTAAGGATACTCAATATCTCTCTCTGCAGAAGAAAGACATGGAGCTATCTTTCACAGGACGCTCAGCAATGGTTGCTTTCAAACATTTAACAAACTGTTACAGACATTTCAGCACTCACTCTGCGTATTTGTAGTGCCATTCTCCTGTGACAGAATCCTGATCAAACAGTTTGCATGTCCACTCTTCACCTTTAAGCTTCCTCTCTTTGGCACTCTTTCTCTGGGCTTCTTCAAGAACATATTTCTCTTGAGTAGCTTCTGTTTGGTCTTTGTTATTTATTGCTCGAGTCACTTGTTGCCAAAGTCTGACAAGTGAGAAATATAAAATGAGTTACAATCTGGTTGGCAGAAAAAAAAACCCTGTTAACATTTCCCTAACAAGCAAAGGGACCAACCTCCAAGAATATAACCACATGGTAATGCATCTTTGAACTACATTTTCATTAAGATTTTCTATGAGGATAAGGTTTCTAAATAACAACTTTGTATTTAAACAGCATTCTTTTCTTGTTTTATAGGTCATGATCAGAAAAATACAGTAAACAGGAAACATCAGCTACTTGGCTAATGTTTACAATTTGGAGAAGACAATCTGAGTTATTTTGTAGAAACAGTTACACACACTTCTAAAGCAAACTTACTTCTCTGACTCAAAGTCACCCTGCTCTTCAAGCTTCACTGTGTATCTAAGTAATCTACGCTGCTTGATATCCGAAGTTGGGTTCCAGAAGGTCTCTGAAATGCCCGTCTTTTTGTCACTAATGGTAACTTCGCTGTCCTGTAACACATGGAATTTGACTTAATTTTAGGTCTCAAATAATGCCAAGATGACACAAAAGTTGGAATAAGCACTTTTGGTAACACTGATTTCTATTCTTGATGATACATGTAGCTAATAAAAATTACACATGCTAATTTCCAAGTTCAGTTTCTGCACGCTGTACAAGTTCTAACAGGAACAGAGCAGCAATGGAATCATTATAATGCCCCCAAAACTCAATGGTGACAACATCATCTCCCAGAACTGATTCAATTTTGAACATTTCATGCTGGTGCCGTTACAATTTGTCACAGTGTTGACATTAGGACCTTTTACCAGATGAAAAATATTTTTTCATGAACTGCTCAAATACAGTCAGCTTATCCATCACTAAGAGCTGCAAGCAACATCATGTTGATTCTCTAGTCATTCCTCAGACTGACTATAGTACTGCAAGATTCTTGATCTGACTGTAACAAGAGGTTTTTCATGAAAGTCAATCTCATCAAGTCTCAAATCTTAGGAATTTGTTTTGTAACCAACTACTGTTTTCACTTAACTCTTGGCCAGAATTAAGTACTATCACTCATCACTACTTACCCAGTGACCCTCCAAAATAGCCAGAACTTCTTTGCCAAGTTTAATTTTCCCTGATATTTGATTAACACTGTCATTGTTACCCAAGAATGGCTGTAAAACAAAGATAAATGCTTTCACTTTTATTTTAATAACAAATTATACATGTCAAATGTTAAAGAAAAAAGCAGAGTTATGAAATCTGTTGCAAGCAGCCCTAACTGCCTTTAATATAAGAGCTTCTCCCTGTTTAATCCCAGAAATAAGTATAAAACTACAGAAAGCTGTTCTCCCTCTCTGTTTTCTCACAAAACTTTGCTGGACAAAAGTACAAGAACTGACTAAGTCTGGAAAGAAAATGGCAAATAATGCAGGCCTCTCGTAGTGGCAGTATCGTCTTGGAGGACATTGGCATTTCCTAATTTTTACTACACTAATTGCATCAGTTTTAGGTCCTTTCTTAGTAGGGACAGAGTCTTGCAGAAACACCAACAAATATGGCTGCCAGGGATTTCTTTCAGAGCTTTGGACAAGCTGTCCATATATCCTGTGAGCAGATGAAGCAAAGCTTCAAGTAATACAGCTTCATAACTTTTAATTTTCACCCAAAAATCCACCTGAATGCACAGTCTCTACCTCCACATGCTGCTTCTTTACAACTGTTTGTTCAGCTTCCTATCAAATTGTGCCTCAAAGGTACCAGAAGTGTTAGTCACCCGTATGTGCTAGGGAAACCTCTGCTAAGCCTTTGAGAGTGGGGCCATAGCAGTACTACAAATATTTATATTCTTTTCACTGCACCTACATATGAGGGTTTGAACAGCTCTCAAGAACAGCCCAGAACAGCCCGTGTAACTTGGCCTTGGGCAGACTGAGTTAAATGCTAGTCAAAAGCTTTGCATCATCTTTACTCAAGAAGTCCCAAGCAATTTAAGTTTGGTCCTGGATGGATGAGAGGAATTTGAGTTTAAGTTCACCTTCAAAGGTTCTCTAGGAGGTTTAAAAAAGCAATTTTCAGATTTAAAAAAAATAAAAATGGGACATGTGGCAATGACATTAAAATTCCTCAATCTCCAAAGAAGACAGAGACAATTCCATATTAAAGAAAACATAATTAGTTCACATCTACAGAGTGACCTGATCATTTATTACTACGCTCATTCTCTTCTGGTGCCCACCCACAGCATTTCCTAACCTTGAGCTTGAATTCAATGGTTGCACTGTAGCCCGTTTTTTCACAGGTGATGTTGACAGTTCCCCCAAGCTCTAAAGTCATCGTGCCATAAAGAATTCCTGGAAACAAACAAACAAACAAAATCTCAAACATTTATAACTAAACAAGGTATAAAACTTAAGTTCTTTGTGCAAAATTTGTAACAATTCCTAGAGTAAACACTGCTGCATCAGAGGAAAAATAGACAACAGCTCCATTTATCATTCTTTAGTTGACCTTTTCTAGTTATGAGTGTTATTTTCCTGTCAAATATCATAACCCAAACACACCCTAACATTCAGGTGAATTACATGTAGCGTGGAAGAATAAAAAACGTATCTGAATATGCATCCACTGTAAGTGATATTGGTAAGTGATATTTGCTCACCAATGCCAAACACACACAAATAAAGAATATCAAAAACATAAATGAAAAATTGTAATAAAATGGCCAATTAATCCAATGTCAAACTATTTAATTCTGATAACTCATTTCCATATATCTCAAATGAAGAAAGCGCGATAGCTGGCGATTGGCCAAATTATGTCAGAAAACATACAAGTTGCATATAGTTGGTTCAAATATATGCATTATATATAAAGCAGTATTTCAAAAAAAAAAAAAAAAAAAAAAAAANCAAATGAAGAAAGCGCGATAGCTGGCGATTGGCCAAATTATGTCAGAAAACATCGAAATTGCATATAGTTGGTTCAAATACATGCAATAAATATAAATCAGTATTTCAAAAAAAAAAAAAAAAAAAAAAAAAAAAAGAAAAGACTGCAATACTGCACTGTATTTCATACAATTACCTTCCTTCCAGAAAGTTTTACAACCTATTAATGAGTTTCCTATACTGAAATTAGAGATGGATGGGCATGATTTACCACTAAATAATATATTCAGGTGCAGATACTTGCTTGACATTCACACTTACAAGAGAAAAAATACTGGAGAAGCTCAACAAAACTGTTCTTAAAAAAAAAAAATCAAACTCAGTATTTTTGTCCTGTTGAAATACTTGAAAGTCTCAACCAAAAGAACTATCCAAATTCCTATGTTCAGAAAACTCTTCTTGGCTGACAAACTCAACTCCAAGACAACGTGCTACTGAGAACAGTGAACCTCTGTTGTTAGAGTTTTGCTCTCTAGTAAATGGACATGTCGCTACCTTTGCAATGAGCGTATGGCATGGTCATTACATAATCCTCTCCTCTGTTTAGGAATGTTAGCCGCCCGTCTCCATCCAGTATGGCAGATAGTGAGTTCCCTAAAAATCCGAGAGAGAACATTTTAGCATGCAGTTTCCTTGCTGCAAGACACTAGTCAACCTTTCCTCAGAACTGAGCAGCAATATTAAGAACATTGGTATATTCAGTGCTGCAATTTATCCTTTCTAGTGAAAATGTTATAAAGAGGCACATCTCCAATTATAAATAAAAATACTGATTACTCCCAAGACTAGTATGGAAACATGACTATAATGTTCAAAACTCCATTTCTTTACCAGCTTTCTTCTATCCACAAAACATAGCTTGTGGCATGATGCACACATTTTGCACTTTGTCAATAATCCAGAAAACATCTTATTATTTACCATAGAATTTGGATTTGGCCAGAATGCTACCGCTAAGGCAAAACCCATCCTTGCGATTGCTCACGTAGAAGGCAGATATTGGAGGGTGATGAGACACCTGTTGGAAACACACATATTTGAACAAAAACGTGCAACACAGTATAAACCTTGAGCTAACAATGACAGAACACAGAATTCAAGATCTTTAGATAAAGATCAAACAAACAGTCTAACTGGATTGCATGAGTTATTCAGAAAACTACATTTGACTTTTCCTGGAGGAAGAGGGAAGAGAAATGCAGGAAACACCTTGATTGCTTGCTATGCCTCTGTCGGGAGAAAGACATCTCTGGAAGAGCAGTGCTAACGAGGAAAGCTGTTTGAATATTTTTCTGTATTTAAATACTTCTTTCCTGAAACCGCCACCTCATTTATCTTCCACAAAAATACCATAAATATATTTTTCTCAAAAAAAAATATTTTTTTACAGTTACTGCAACTACCTGTTCTGCAATGTAGAAAGTCTTGCTGTTGGTTCTTGGGTGAATCCACATGCAGCGAAAAGTCTCACCAAGTATAGGATTGTAGGGCTTTTTAAGTCCCTGAAAAGAAAGGGAACAGTCACACAATGCAGGCAGAGAATTTGCAAAATACTTCACCAGTCTGACACTGAAGATAACACTGAGAAAACAAATAGGTAATTTAGAACATGTGGTACTTGAGTTCAGCATCTGAATATTATGCACATTTATTCTACTCTTCAGTCTATGGGTATCAGCACTAAACTAAAGAAGTGGAAATATTACTCATCATCATCAAAGAGTGGTAAACAAAGAAATGTCTCAACTTTATTTCGAGGAGGAAGGAGGAAGGAGGAAGGAGGAAGGAGGAAGGAGGAAGGAGGAAGG
>PTEX01000012.1:4357010-4380431 GCA_003342815.1 Eudromia elegans
AAAAACAAACAAAAAACACCCAAACAAACAAACAAACAAAAGCCTGGCAAGGATATTTGAGGATTTGCCCGACAGGCACTCAAACACTAGGTAGTCTCTGACTTACTTTAAGATGAGAACACAAAGAACAAACCTTTTAATATCTCACCTGTTAACTGGTTTTAGTTTAAAAATGGAAATAAATAAAATCAGAGATAGGATTGACTCACTCGGACAAAAAGTCTGCATGGTAGTAGTAATCAGACAGCTTGTCCAGGAAGGAACGAGGTTCCAGGATAAACGTGGGCAACACGACCTTGGACAAGTCCATTCCTGGACGCACTTGCTTCAGCAGCGTCCAGATCAGACTCTTGTTTTCTTCTGATACTACTTCTGTCTGAGCAGCCTCCCCGGCCTAGAGTAATAATAATAATAATAATAATAATAATAATAATAATAATAATAATAATAATAATAATAATAATAATAATAATAAAAAACTTCTTACAGAAAGGCTAAACAAAATATTTTTTAACAAGAGACATAAACACATTCTAAGAATGTAATGAGAATGGAAAACTGGATACTCAGAAGAGTAACTGTGGGAGAGAGATCAAGTTCCTCTAAATAAACACGAGAGACATCTTTTTAATTCAGGGTGCTCGGTTTTCTCTTTAGCATTTAAGCCAGACTTGTTTCATCAGTCCTAAAACATTACAAAAAAATTGGAGATGGAATATTGTTCAGAATTCCTCCGTTAGTTTTTTTTTCTTGGTATCAAAACGTTTTCCTGTATTCTCATGTGCAAGATTTACAAAGCTGTTTATTCTATCAACTTTTCCCCACCATGCAAGCTGCCACAACATTTATGCCTTTCCGCATACGCCGTGATCAGTCAACAGTATCGATTTTCCCTCAGAGAGCTACTTTGGGTTTTGTGAGCGCAAGCAGGAGCCCCAACACAACGGGCCTCCTTTCTGTCTGAAGAGAGGCAAAACATTTTTCCTTACAGCTTCTGAAATCAAAAGCAACAAGTGCGGGAAAAGCAAGCTTCTTTCCAGAACAGTTCTAAAATACGCAGTCAGGAGTTAACATCACCCTGAACTTTTCATAAAGGCCATGTAAAAACAACACTAGAAAGTAACAAAGCATCAAGTAGTTTTGTGCAGTAGGTATATATATATAAATATATATATATATATATATATATATATATATATATAAATAAAAAGAAGAAAGGAAACTTCTCACAACACTTGAGACAGGAACTTTCCAAAAAGCAGTGGTACAGTATAGCAAAACATTCATGGAAACACTTTTTCTCCCCCCTACTATTGCTAAAAACATGAAAGTCAACCCTACAAGTTCCTTCTCTGTATTTGATTTGACCCCTAAAATATCAGTTTGCTCTTTGGAAAGGAGGATCTGCCCACTAAATAAACAGTACTTTTACCTCTCCAAGTTCTTCATGACTCTGTTCCAAGTAAGTAGTTTCCTTAACATCAATTGGTTCAGGATCAACATAAGAATCATCCTGCCGCTCTGATGTGTCACTGTCACTTTCTTCACTTTTCCCCAGTCCATCGTTATCAGATTCGTCATGATCATGATCATTTTCCTTATCAGATTTGTCAGAGTACAAGTCTGGATCTTTAAACTGATGCCTTTCAATTTCACTGTCATTCAACCTACAAAAAACACAGACAAAATGAATTCAGCTCTACATATATTTTTTTTTTGTTTCAAAGACAGGATCTTGGCAAAATAAAAACTTTAGTGCCAGTGAATATCAACAATCTTGATCTAGCAGCAGTGTTGAAGTAGCTTTGCTGGAGCGATACAGGATGCACTCTTTGCACTGACATGTTACATGCAACAAGCCTAGTTTCCTTACAGTTTTACCTATGAAGTTTCCCGATTAGTTTTCCCTAGTTTTTTCCCTGGTTTCCCTAGATTAGTTTTACACAGGCATGCACGTAGACCAAAAGAACCTGAAAGCGTAAGCAAAGTTCATTGATTATTAGAGAAGTAGTTATATTTGGTAATATTTCAAATAACTTTTATTCATATTATATATTTGTGCAACTGCATGAGGGGACAGGTACAAGTCTGAACCAACATTATAGTGTGCAACAGCACCATAGCAGAGCTGAAAAGGAGGAGAAAGACCTCTGCAGAGTTTGGATAAATGGGATCCCACTACCATGGTGGGGAAAGAGGCTTGCTGCCTCGGAGAAAAAGCTAAACTGAAAACAGGAGAGGAGAATCTTTATTTGAAGTTGTATTTCACACGAGGCAGTACACAGCAGGTAAAGAACACTGCCTCTTCTCTCGGATTTGGGCAATGTAAGTGAATATTGATTTTTTTCAAAGATAGAGGAGTTAGGCTAGCTCAGAGCTGAAGCTTTTTAAATCTTTCTGGGAGGCTGCACAAGTGTGCAGAAGAAGGGCACAGGGCAGTGTAAACACGGAGCTAAAGCCACCTTCCCCTTTTCTCACCCTCTCCCGGCAACCTCATTAAAATTGAGGCTGATTTTGTATTGTTGCTTAGACAGCTAAACACTGAACACTTTCAGAATAGGCTATACCCCAATAACTACTTAATTAAAACATTAGTCTTAATTAAGCTTAGCAGTTGGGACTAATTGCTGCGACTGCAATCTGGGCCAGCAGAAGAGTTCCTATCTACCAAACCAGAACACAGTGACATTAAACTATAATTCAAGACAACAACTCTTCAGCCAAACTGTGCAGTGCAGTTTTATTCCTTCATGAGAGAACAGAAGGAGAAGTAACTTCCACTGAGAGATTCCTCCGCCATGTGGATAGGGCCACAAATTGGATCTGAGGCAACAATCTGCCTTTTCTCAGACTATTTATGACAAAGAGAATCATGTTTCTCACAGTGCGATGCTTTAGCTCCACCTCAAAAGCAAAATCAAACTATGACAGCAATACAAACTTCCTTCCTACCCAGAGAAGACAAACAGGCAACTGACTCTTCACATATGAGTGATTATTCAAAACATATATATTTTTAAATGTCAAACAAAAATATATTGAATTCATGGAAGATTATTCAGAAAAATCACAAAAAGCTGAAGGTTCAGACCTACTTTTTTCCAGTAAAGGAGTAAATCTTTTGCATTTTCTAATGCGCTCTGCAGCCACAGTCCAAGTGTTTGAAAAGACAATTTATCATGCTCAATAATATTTTTATGAGAAAGTTCATTACGTTCCTCAAAATCTAGTTGAAAGCATTTATTAACTAGACCAGGCAGATAACTCAAGCGTATTTAGACATTGTATGCCACACAATAAATATTATCCACTTTCTGATACCAAAAGGGTTGAAGAGATCCAAACATGAGAATTCAGCTTTTGTGCTGTTTTTGAATTGAGTTGCATCATCTAATGATTTAAAGCTAAAAACATGCTGAAAATGCTTAAATAACCAGAATTTTCAAACTTCAACCAAAAACAACAACATATATTCACATCTACCAACTTTTGTCACACAAAGCAAACTTTATATTTTCAAGTGAGGCAGAAGAGAGACTAATTTGAAGATACCAAAAATTAAATTTTAACTATTGAACTTACTGATGTGACATCCCATTTTGAGTTCCTTGTGCCAAACCCCACTCTGTATCCATTTTGTTCTTACAAACCCTTGTAAATACAGAGCAAATAAAGCATCTAAACAAAATTCAGGAGCAAAAGACACTGCAAATTACTGCTATGGAGTTCTGCCAAATGGGCAATTGAGTTTAGTAATTAATTAATTTACTTACGGGAAGTTTTCTCCACTGTGTAAGTTGTTAGCACGAAGCAGACCATAGAGGGACACGTGCGTGTTGTCTGAGGAGGAGTTCAGATCATGTTCTTTCCCTTCCCTAATCATTGTGCGCTTAAGTAGACTCGAACATTTCAGAGCCAGTTCCAAAGCATCCATCCAACACCTGCCTAAAGACAGATTTATCACCAAAGTATTTAACCAAACTATATAACTTCAATTCTCTAATTTCACAGCCCTTTATTCATCTGTTTATTTTAGCATTGAGTACACATTTCAGTGAAATAGAGTTGTTCTGTGTTACATGCATTAGATTTTATAATCTGGTGTCAAAAATCTGGTGGTGACAAAAATACCTCAATAGCTCAGATTCATCCAAAACATGTTTCAAAGTAGAACAAGTAAGGCAAGTTATGCTTCTACTTCACTACATTCTAGTGTTTCTTCCTTAAGGTAAGTATCACAGTTCCATCTAGGCCCTACTGGCTTCCTTCAAAGTTGCCTGTGCAACGCTCTCATTCTGAAGACTAAATAACTGCATCACTTAGCAAAATTTGCCAATATAATACAATAACAACATGAAAAAGGAGTTATAATAGTAGCATATAACTATCTTTTCAATATAAAACATTGGCTATTTTATTTTTTTGCAGAAAGACAGGTAACTAACAAAATAAATTGTTTCTTCTTACCGTTCCTTATTTCTTCATTCTCCTATATATAACCTGCTTCCAACTTTGCAAGTAATTAACCATGAATAAATAAAAGTGATTGAATATAATAATAATGAAGGTATCACAAACCTATGCTTAGGGACAAATTAGAATAAATAACCCCAAAATGTCACTTCTTCTATTCCCTTTCAAATTTACTTTTCTTTACTTTTCTTACTTTTAAAGTCTGTTCTGGTAAGTTTAATTAAGGAAAGGAATTTGAAAGGAAGGAAAATGGTTACTAAAAAAAAGTTCCACAACAATCTTAAATTCTGTTTCCCTTCTATAATTTTTCAAGATGGTTGCACTAGCATTGAGCACCCGGAGATAAAGTTTTGATATAAAACTGTATTTTGAGGGCACCACTACTGCTAGAACTCTGCAATGCTATCACACTTTTTAATGCACAGGTAGCTCCATTAGAATCAATGCATGTCCATATCAGCATTTTAAAAAGGAGCCATGTTGAGTATTAGACCACAATTAACACAATGAAATCTAAAACAACCCCCTCCCTGCTCTCCCTAGTCATAGTGAGGGAGCTTTGTAGAGCCCAATGACTTCCTTCAGGTCAATATTGTGCTTCAACAACCTTGAAACACTTCCAGTACCAACACAACCGAATGCACTGTGCTAATGGAGAGCTTCAACAACTATGGAATAGCAAACATCGTGCTGTAATAGGTGCAGTAAAAGAACTAAAGACGTCGGTCTTCCACTAAGTTCTAAAATTCTAAAAAAAAAAAAAAAAAAAATCTATTTACCATCTGATTCTGAAGCAGCTCGGATGATCAGGTAACTGCTGGGTAATGGCTGAGTTATAGAACCAACTGCTTCACCTTTTGGACCCTTGAAATACACAAAAGAGACGCAAAAGCATTAGGTATCTTAGCTTAGAGTTCTTCATTCAGGCTGACACAGTGCAGGGCTATTTGCTGTCACTCAGCAAAACATCTAATGACGACATGAATGGAAAGATGGACAGCCCTCTTTTACTGGATTTCTTCTGCACGATCTTCACTTTAAACATAGCTCCCAATTCAACCCCTCTTGGAAGAGAAAGGTCTTTGGCATTCAGATAATTTTGGGGCTTTTCTGGTAATTCATACTTGGCATCGTAACTTGCAAATGCTCTGCTGATGCCACTTATAGCAGGAAGACAAAGGCATCGAAAGGAAGCCTATTTCCTTGGAGCGTCACCCTCACTTTTAGGGATCAGGGCACATAGAGATTGCAAAAGACAAGTTACTCCTCCCCTGCTCTGTATTTGAGCTGAAGGGGTGAGATAAGAAGCAAGCAAAACAAAAGGAACTTCCACAAGGAGGCTCAAGAGAGCTGATCTACAACAAATTCTGTCAAGCAACGGAGCCCACAAGTCCCCACTCTTCCCCGCTCTGGTCTCTGCTCTTCTCTGATGAAAGCAAAGACTCTCTGATGCCCAGCAGGCCGCTCTGGTCCACGAGGCCCAGTCAGGCACCAGGGCAGGACGAAGTGGGGCCCTTTGCAGCGAGGTCTCTGTGCTGATCTCCCAGGCCCGTGTGATGAGCTCCTCAGCACCGCGCTGGGCTCCATGACCACCAGCTCTCTGGCCACCCTCAGCAGAGGAATGACTCGCTCTACACTGACAGAAAATGGAAGGTAGCACCTCCTGCTCAAGCACTGGGGTTCTCTATAGGTTTTCTCTTCTTCATTTCTCTTCTCCATCAGCAAATAATGAATTCACTAAAAATTTAGGTGCCTAACCTTAGACTTCAGTGGAGTTGGTGCCCCCAAAGAAGGCATACCCAGGTCTATAAAAGGCATTTAGATGCTTAGGTCCCTCTATAAACAGCATCAGCAGGGCACCAGGGCTTTGTGCTCAACCAAAGACACAGAGAGGATTTAAACTGCCAACTTTTAATTTCATGATGAAGTTTTGTGCATTTTGAACGTAAAAATTATTCCAAAGACCCTTATAATTTTGCCAAGCATTGTTTTTGGAACAGAATGCCAAATGACCACCTTAAGGCTCCTTTGAAAAGTTTATTTGTGGAAACTCTAAGACAACTGGCAGGCAAAGAGGGCTGTATTAAAGAAAAAGAATACTTGAAGCTATAATTGAAAGCTGGGTTAAGCCTCCCTAACTGATGAGTTAACACGTTCTGCTCTTGGCCGATTTCCCCAGAGGAGCCTAATGAAAAGTTAGTATAAGCCTTAGAAGAGGGAATTTGAAAGCAAGCACAACTTTAGAGCAAAAGCAGATAAAGGCAGATATTTTAGAAGCAAGCATATGAAACAGCCAAAACATTTCGGAAAGTGGGAGGAGGTAGCAAGGACTGTTGGTGGCACTTAGACACCAATACACACAAGCTGGCGCTGGTGTAAATGATGTTCAGCACCTTCTGAATACTAAGGACACGGTAACAGCAACCTGGCTGCCAGAAGGGTTGCATGCTGCAGCCCTCGTCCAGAACGGGCTGAGAGGTGTTGGTGAGGGGGAAGCAGGAGGGCTGGTGTTAACTTTTCAGGGCGTGTGGGGAGGTGGTCCGGGTGGGTGCACAGGAGGCACCGACACCGCACAGCACCTTGGGCAGGGCAGAGCCCCGCAAGGGCCTCGGCCACCACGAGCCCTCCGTTCTCCGGCGCCTGAACCTGGACCAGGGGCAGAGCTCTGCCCATGAGCCCCAGGTGCAGAGGACACAGCAGTTACTGTGCACCAAGGAACTGTGGTTTGGGATGATAGATTGCTCCTGTGCGGAAGTACAGTCTCAGGTGCTCTGTCATCATTGGAACTGAGCAAATCCCTCGCAGGGGACATTTAAGCAGTCTGGCTTCCCCTGGAACAAATGCTTGAGGATCTTGATTTCCTCTCATTAATGTTACCAAAGCACTAGACATTTTTTATTTTGATGTCACCAGTTATGACTTCAAAATCAATTATCTGTACTTTAATATTCTTTGACAGAGACACTAGCAAGTTTCCGTTGGTTAGGTGACTTATTTGAACTGTTTCTGTCCTTGAAAAAATGACTGTACCAGTGCTCAAATGCAACGCAACGGCTAAGTTTAAAATTCCACTTCCATGAATTCAAAAAATTTAAAATTTACTTCCTGATAGAATATTCATGCCAATAAAACTCAAGTGTCATGAACATTCATAGAAAGTAACAAAAATAGATAAGCAGTCACACTTTTAACTAAATATGTTAGTGAAAAATTATTTTCAGTAATTTTCCTAGGTAGCAATCTCAGAAAGTTAAAGCAGCATCAGGACTGGGCAGGTGAAGGAGAACGAACAAGATAGAGTGCACAGGGCCTCAGAGTGCGTGAGGAACATCAAAGACCACAGCAAGAAGCTTAAGGGAGCATGTTAAGTGACCGGCCTCAAACTACTGCAGAAGAGAATTTGAAATCTGCCACAAGTGGCAAGTGTGCTGAAGCAAGAAAATCTCCTGCAGTACTCACGCCCGTGTAAACATTTTCTTGCAATGTCATCTTCCTAGGCTGATGGCAAACAAGGTTCACTTTGTCTTTGATTGAGGCTCGTCCTGGTAAAGCTACTCTGTAAATCAGTCAACTGCTATTATGCTTATGAATGTTTGCCTCAAAGTAATAAATCTGTAACTAGGAAGTTACAGTTGACTAGGAAAACAAAGTAGAAAGTTTCAAACTTCAAGGCTTTTCATCCAATTAAAACTAGTAATTCTCAACTGCAAATAGCCATACCAAAATGAACAAATGCCACTCCAGCTCTTAGCACATTTAGAATGGACAATTACCAACTTGTTCAGGTTCAAGATTTGACCTACCTTAAAAAAGTAAAAATCTGGTGGGCCATGTCCTCTAAATTCTAAATATCTAGTTAAAAAAACAAACAAATCCATTTCTCATTGCCAAGCAATAAAGAAATAAAAGACTGATTCGTGATCCTCTGCAGACAGGCCACCACTTTGCAATGTAGGTACATGAGCATAAATCATTAAGTCACATTAACACCACACCCTGTAGCTTTGTAAAAGAGCATGAAGTTTGTGTTCTGCAAACATGAGATCACCACTAATCAGTGAAAAGTCCTCCTGAGGAATATAAAAATAAAATTATTCTAAAATGGAACTACGAAAGATTTGCTCTACAAGTCATAAGTTTATATAATACTGTCAGTGATAATACTTCAAGAGACAACCTTAAACAAGCATCAGGAATTACTGACTTTCTGGTCTGAGGGAAGCAAAAGCAGTGTAGAACATTCCACAGCTGTCACAGTGCCACATCTGTATCAACTAAAGGTTCAAAAGATGCAACTTAAAATGGATGCTAATTGTGAGATAAAGTTTCTAACATTGCACAATAACTTCAACTAAAACAAGTTGTCATTTCAGGACATAAATATGTTCCCTTGTGCTGTGCTTCCACACCACCTCTCCATATGTATGCATAAAAAAAGGATTCTATTAGCTTGTTTATTTGAGTATAAAAGAAAAGCAAATTTTGAAATAAAGATTCCCATGAGAAACTGAGATAATCCTTTACTGTGCAGAACATTATGCTTTTCAGCAATTATGGGCTAAGAACTAACAATATTACATCATGCGTGACCAAGCAAACACCAAAAGGGAAGGAAAATATTTATCTTTCTAAAATTTCAGTCAAAGAGGAACATAAACAGGTAACAAGTTATAATGTATACTACCATTATAAAAGGAAGCTGCTTCAATGTTTTATTACACCCTTAATAATAGAACTGGAAACCCCAAAATATTTGGTCCATCTTAGCTCTTTCACTCTGTTAAGTGACTTCCTTCTTTAAATGTCCCTCCATAGCTAATGGTTGGAAAATCAGATTGGATTGATGTAAAAGGCAACATTATCATATTCTTTTCTTCCTCTATACTCGTCTATCCTCTTTTCTTCCTCTTACACTGCTGTCAGGGACTGAACTCATTTGTTTTCTCTCTCCACACACCACACTTGAAGTATTTAAGCATATAGAGCAGTACATTATACAGCATAAATCAAATAATTTTTGCAATAATAAAGCCTATATGTTCAAGTTTAACATTCAGAATAGACAAATCAGCTAAGCTTTAACAAAACTTTTCATTAAGGAGGTTTTCACTCACAGCTGGTAACACTAACAACACACACAGTTCTTAATGGATGACCACTAACCTTCACTGCCCATATGGACTGCTCCAAAGGATGAAAAAGTTTGAAACAAAAGCCATCTTTTTTAGAAGGCCTCTCAATGAGTTCACAAGCGTTCAGGAGCACCGTTCCTACCCACTGGCCATTTTTGGGAGTTTTGTAAATAAGCAAGACTCCTGGTTTTAGCACACACCACAGCTTGGTCCAGCTTTTCAAGGTACCACGAATCTAGAAGATAAATCAAGTTAAACACAAGTGTAGCCGTATCAAAACCACCCCCTTTAACAGAAGTGTAATTTAAATAGAATTTATTTAGTAGCTTTACTCCAAGAAAAGTTTATCCAGTGCATGAAGTTTTATGAAACACTTATTCAGCTACATCAAAAGAACAGTAAAGGCACAATCTTAATGCCCATTCCTCTATTCATTCTTGATGAAAACTTACTCTACAAATGGATTTTTATATATATTTCCATTTATATATCTCTATATATCACTAGATCTGAATCTAATTGGAGATTTCATCTTAAACATCCATGAATTTTCCTATTTTGGAAATACTTTCCCACTAGCATGAAACGAATACATATAATGCATATATAAATGTACAAATACTTTTAAAAGCAGAGCTCCTCTGAAAATTGAGCAGAAGTCTGTTGAGAAAAACAGAACAGTTGGAAAATAGCAACTCTCATACATACGTGTATTTCTTGGATAAAATCTCTTATAGTTATTAACTTAATTCCATAAATAATAGGAGAACCTTTCACACACTTAAATTTGCCTATCTGAATAGGTTGCTCACATCAGTTCTGGTATTTAATTTCTTGAGCACCTGCAGGGCTGAACACAAAACTGACATCTGAGCAGTATTTTAGCCTTTTTACCTTTATTTTGAAAAAAGCTGGAGAAACTTTTCTCAGAGAAACTATCACTCAGAGCTAACAAAATGAATAACAGACTTTCCTGTACAATTAGCAAGAAATGTTTACAAATTTAAGGAATCAACATAAAGACTGCAGTAATTCTGATGACACTGATTACTCTCTGCAGGAAATGAATTTCTCACCTTTTACACAAGTATTAGAAAATGGCTAGATCTTAAGAAAGAAAAATAAACAGAAAGAGATGCATAAAGAAGGCTGTACTCAAATATCTAACATGTCTGATTGACTTTCTCTACTAGTAACAGAGCATACACAAAAAGTGTAAAACAAGAAGACAAAAAGCAGAAAGTCAACTCATAAGAAGTTAACTGCTATGCATAGAAGATGCATGTGATTCTGGTGACTGCAGTTAAGCAGGCAGCTAGATTTACTGTATTATTCCTCTAGGATTTAAGCAGGGACTCTGGGATGCAGTTAGTAGTTCCTGTGCTTGTACAAAAACATTAATCAGCAACTGAGAGACTGAGCCTTTCTATTCTGGTGAGAAAGCAGCAGGCAGCTGCTAGGTCTTCAGCTCAGGTTTCACACTTAAATTCTGACCTTCAGCCAGTCAGCCATAACAATAACTGATGGGTCTGTGATAGTGCTAAGTAATTCTTTTGTGGCTCTCTTCTTCTCTTCTCTGTAATTTTTCTTTTGAACCTGTAATTAATAATAAAAATATTTACAATGCCATAGACGCAAACAAGCAATCATAGCACAAAAAGTCATCAATAAATACAAGATACAGAAAAGTTCTTATGTAGTTTGTTTTTAAGACTGAGAATCATTAAAAATAGAGAAAAAATTCCTGTCTGGGTTTAAGCACAAAAACAAACTCAGAGCCAGATTCAGACTTACAGGCACATTATCTGGTGAGTCATCTTCATTCACCAACTACTTTTCCTTGCTAGCAGAAATTCACAACTGTATTATCTCCCCTCTTTCAATGGCAAAGAAAATTTAATTTTTTCCTGCCTGAGTTTGGTCTTTTTACAACACAGGGACAAAGCCTGTAGAAAAACTGCAGGTACTGCAAGTTGCAACCTTGATAATTCCTTTCACCATCCATCTCATGGAGCAGATTATATCCTGAGATCCTTTCTAACCTAGATTATCCTTTAATCTTCTGTCACCTTAAGGACTATATTACAGAAGCCCATACTCAAATAACAACACAGTAAGATTGGCAAACTGAAGAGAATCAACAACACTGCTTCTCACAATACTTAAAATATTCCAAAGAGGTCTCATTACTACTTGGCATTTATTTTCTCACTGGAGAACTGGGCAAAACTCCAAGGAGATGCTCATAGCCCCTGAGGAGATGCTTTGCTACTGATTCACCTTGAGAGATTCCTTTTTTGTAAGCTTGCTTGAAGACAAAGAGATGTCCTTTTCCGAGCCATTGAAAAGTTTGGATTCAGACTGCAATTGACAAAATGCACAACAAAGAAGAGTCAATAAGAGATACAAGAATAATATTGTTTCCAGTACTTTCAAAAATGTTTTTGAAACACATAGATAGGTTTGCAAATACCTGTTCACCTTCACTTTCCTTCTGTTTTCTCCACATAAAAAGCAATGTGAGCTGTTTACTATCTATTTATGGAGTCTTGCTTCTTAAAGATTGTAAGGGCAGAAAGAGTCTGATTTCTCCTCAAGCTGACCTACATACAACAAACATTCAGCACACGTACTCTGTTGCTCATGCGTTACATTCTTGACTAGCTGGGCATTATTTTAGGAGGCAAAGGGTTTCAGAGTTTTAGGAAAATCCTGATATATAGATACCGGGGAGCCCACGTCTGACATGCCTTCATTCCCAATCCCAGTCCCAATGCCTTCAAAACATGGCAATTTCTCCAAACTGACTGCTAGAGAGGCACTTACCCCATGACCCATGAAGGAAAATAGTTTCTTCAGTCTAGAATTCAGCTGTTGTATAAATTACCAGAGCACAGCTGACCACTAAATCTAGTTGTTCTGCTCCTTCCTTCCAAGCCCCACGATCTAATTACTTTTCAAGTCACCTTAGAGAAGCTCACAGTGCCACTAGACAGGGGAAGACGACACTCAGGGTTGTTTATAAGACCTAAGTCCTCATTCATAACAGGACAATATGCTGTCTCAGCACCGCATGATTTCTTCCACCCTTTCCCTATGTCTTATAAGGTTCAAAGTTTATTCCTTTGCATCTCTTGCTCACTAGTTAAAAAGGAATAGAGCCAACAAAAGATTTGCTCTGAGATACAGAGGAAAGGAAAAGAAAAAAAGTAAGGCTACTGAGAGTTATTACTTGTCATTCCTATTGCAACTCAGGGAACCCACTATATATATGACAAAATACAAACAGTTATATCTCTTTGTAAATGTAAATTTGATTCCCTCAAAATTCCTTCCTCTCTATATATTTATATAAAGAAAAAAATCAACATAATCATCTAAGCTTTGTAAATTCAAGGAGACTGAAAACTGTTTCTTACTTTGTTCAAAACTTCCAATGGGTAATTTCAAATCCCAAGACTACAACACAAAGTTTTATTACTGAATTTCTATTCTTAAGTACTTTAAAGGAATAGTCAAAACCCAAAATATTGAGAAAACTAACAATTTAATACATTAATGAAAACAATGCCTTTAAATGTAATTTTTCCCTAGCATGTGGATCACTCAAACCAAAAAGATAAAAATTAAACAATTACAAACAGAACAAACAACAATTTAACCTTGGTCCTGCTTGACTGCCTCAGAATTAACACTTTACAAGAATCTACTTAGATAAGGTTATAATTTGTTGTACTTGCCAAGAAGTCTAAGTAGTCTAACAAACTTCTATTTGTTAAGTGCCAAACTCAGTGAGTTTTATTTCAAGGTAAAGCACTGTTATTTTGTGCCAGGGCAAAATCAGATCTTCTTTATTTGCTTCCACTGTCATGCCTGACGCATATTGCCAGAAAAGGCATCAAAAGGATTCAGGTGATTAATGGCAAGAAGTAATCCTTCTATCTCAAAATCATTTCAGCAATCGGTGCACCCTACTTCCACATATATCTTGAGAGAAGGAAGGAATCCTTACCATTACTTACAAAAGATGTGCTCCTAACGTTCAAGATACAGCTGTAAGACAGACATACAACTTTAAATTTGGTCATGTAGTTCCTCTGTCTACCAGTTAAAGATTTACTGTAATTTAAATGTAGGAACAGAGGAGACAAAAATGCTTAGCACTCTCTCATAAGAGGAAATAATCCAATCATTATGCAACATATAACTAAAACGTTCATAACTTACCAAGTTGCTCACTAAGAGAAAGCTAATACAATCCACAAATATTTAAGCCCCCAAATGGCAAGTATGCCAGGTCACAAAAATTCATTTTCTTAGTATCAGTCCTAAAGTCCTAAAGCATGACACTATATTCACCTGTACAACACATTCTGGAATAGATGGGACAGCCAGCTATTTTTTAAGCTAATGACTGCCTCTACACATTAAGTTTGGATCCCTGTAGCTTGTCAAGAGGAGAATATTTTAAGAGAACCAACTGCAATGGTCAGTGAGGCATTTGAATGCCTTTGCACTAGGTTCTGGGCAAGCCTCATTACTGCTTTCCTTGTCCATGGTTAGGAGGAAGGGCTGTCACTTAACCCCACAGCTAGGACAGCTGACTGCCATGTCTGCCAGCTTTTGTAGCATCATTTGTGGGCTCTCAAGGAGCCATCAGTCTTGCAAAGCCCCACAGAAAAGAAAAACCTGCATTAGGACAAACAGAAATGCCCATCTCCTTTTGGATAATAGAGACATGCAAATAAACAGAGTTAACAGTAAAGTATACAGAAATTTAAGATCAGAAAAGAATCAAGAAAGATAAGCACTGTGACCACATTGGTTAGTAAAAGGTGAATAATTAATAGAGTTTGAAATGAAAATACAAGCTAAACAGCTTTGATTTGACTTGCAAATCAAGAAACAGCTTTCATTTGACTTGCAAATCAGGAATGATTTAAAGGTTTCTGGAGCAAACTAAGTACTTTGATCAGAAGCGGCAGATTGCTAAGAACCCTCCCTGGACCCCCCTGCCCAGCAGGCCTCTAGGAGAGGTTAAAGTGGAGGCTGGTGCTTGCTGAAGGCTGGTGGTTCCAGTCACACCCGGGCACCAGCTCCGGGCCAGGCTCCTCAGCTGTGACTTCACAGAAATCATTGAATTCAGAGCAATTCCAACAGTGTCATCAACCGTTACTAAAAATCTTTAGGTCATCCGATTGCTTTTGGCATCTATTAAAACATTTGTCTAAGTGAAGGAACCATCACCTCCTCTTTAAGCCTCTGACACATGAAATCTTCTTTTGAAGATTTGTATTAAGACTCTTGAGTGAATCCCCTCTGGCTCCGAGGGGCTTCCTGGCCTGTGTCCACAGGCAGCTTGGATGTGGTGCAGCGGTGTGAGGTTGGATGAGGCTGCCCCAGGGAGGATATCTGAGGAAGAGGAGCGGGAAGGAGGCATCTTCCCCCTTTCCCTCAGGAGCTCAGGTGCCTCTTTTCTGCAGACCTGCTGGGCACACCGGGCTCCTGGCTGCTCCTTCCGCCTCACATGGCTGCTGCTCCAGGACTGGGGTCACTCCCCAGCCCAGCTCTCCCCCCACCAGGGAGCTGCCTGCTCCTGCTGCACCTTGACGACTGTCTTTTAGTGGCTGTCACTGTGTTCTTCCCTTGGAAAGGCCAAAAAGCCAGCGGATGCACCAGCAGAAAATGCAAACACACACACACTCTTAGCCTGAAGCATCCTTAAACTCTATCTTGTAGTGATGCTTAAGGAAAAAAAGCAGACAACATATTCTCAGTTCAGTGATCAAACCATACAAGACTTCCCCCTTTGCAAAACACAGTCTCTTTAATTCCCTTAAAGACATTAAAAACACTTGTTTTGTCATCTGATAAAATTACTTCTAAATGAATACACTAGATAAAAATTTGTCATGCCAGACACTTTTTGCTGACCAGAATATTCAGACTCTGGAAGAAGAGACCTGGGATCACAAGAGTGTAACAACAGTAGAGGTCTTTGGTTGCTCCATGGTAGTTCACATTTTCTTTCTAAAGTTCAAACATCCTAAGATGTTAGTGCCATGTTTCTGGTGACTGCAGTGACTAACCCTCAGCACTCATATGTACAGTCTCATCCTTCATTGCATCTAAATAAGCTTTTTTAAAAATTTATCTTGCAGCTATACCACCATGATTATGAATTGGCCTGGTTCCTGCCTTTTCCATTTCTATAAGACTGCCAGAATACAAACATGCATAGCAACTATATCTAGTTTATTATACTACTGAGCACACTTCCCTTTGTGCACATTCATTGCCACACAGAAATAGACCTTTATACATGATTTCTGAGGTACAAAAGCCCTTTCAATAAACAGAACAAAAGAATACATGTAACTGTGTTTTAGATCGCAACTTGTAAGTGATAAAACTAAAGCTTCTCTGGTTATAATTTCTTTAGCATTTCCATAAGAAAATCTGCTACAGTTCAGTGAGCAGCATCCTCAACTACATCTTAAAGGACTGCTAATGTACAAAGTACATCTGTAGAAAGAGTTGGCCTAAACCCCATCATTACGTCTGGCTTGGCAAAACTGGACACGAAGATGACTGCAAAAAGAATCCACATTTCCTTTCACTATCCTGAACATGTGATGGTATCCTGACAACTGTATTAACAAACTTGCTTTAATCTTACACATTGCTAAATCTGAAGAGAAATCTTCAAGATTATCTAGAATGAAAGCTAACTACCTTTGTATTTAATGAAAAAGGTACTTAATTCTTTTTATGTAGACACTTTTAAGCTGCTTTAAGGCCAAATTACTTACTTTGCTTTTTGATATAGAATGAGCTGCATCCTCTTTACTCTGTGACACATCATCCTTCCCTTTGTCAAAACCTTAAAGAAAAGACACAGTTGTTATGAATGACTTGAACACACTACATTTCACTTGAGTTAGCCTGTGGAATAAGTTTAGTGTTTAACAAACAAGTGCAAACAAGACAGATTTCTTTAATAACACTCTACATCATTTAAGCATATAGCTTACCATAAGGATTCCACTGACATTTTTAAAATGAAAATTCATTGAAAAATCAAATTTCAAACAACACATTCATTAGTCCATCACATCAGCTGAAAACTCACCAGTTAACACAACATAAGTAAATGTAACACCCACTCTGGGTCAGAATACCCATCATATTTGGAGGGTGCTGTGACCGATTCAATAACCTGACTGGTGCTAACTGTGGTCTGCAAAATGCCTTTTTCTCCCCCACATCCAAATAGGCCTTTAGACATATGCAGGGCAGTACTTTTTTATTTCTGTAAATGGAAATAATCTGCTAAATTCTAAGTGTATGAAAGCATACCTACAATACAGCTTAATAACATCAGCTAGTTTCTTACAAGAAAATAAGAGTTTTCAGTTTGACATCGCATAGCTGTATAGATAATGCTTTACATTACAGCAATCAAACTCCCACAGTATAAATGCCACATTTTATGAGGATCCAAAAAGCAGTATGAAGCAACAGCTGTACCCAGCATATGTGTGAGCGGAGGCCAAACTGCTAATGTTGCTGTTGAGCAGTAACTGTAGGCCATGGAAATGCACACTATGCTCTCAGTGTGTATTAAAGAAGAGCCAGCTACGTGTATAACCAACATCCTGGCGGTATGTTTTGCCTGACCAGGTCTGTTCTAGCTTGTGGAGAGGAATAAAGCATGAGGAATAAACCAAAATGTCTCAATTAATTCACCCGAGTAATAAAGCCGACAAGTAGGAAGCCGCACAGAAGCTCCATGAACGGCCCCGCCAGAGCAAGCCTCACCCCACCAGAGGTGAAACGCGGCGGTGAGCGGAGGCCGAGGCTGTCCCGGGCCTCCCTCCCTGCCCGCCTCCCTCCGGCAGGCCCTGGGCACGGGGAAGGCCCCTCAGACGGGTCCCGAGAGGAGGCGAGGAGCGGGCAGGTTTCTTGCTCCCTGGTCTCCAGCGCTTCAGGGACGCTCGGCAGCGGGGCTGGGAAGCTTGTGCTGGCGCAGCCAGGCCCAGGGGTGAACGGTGCAGTCAATACAGCACCAAACACCGAGGCACATATTTTTCTACGGCACCGATAATCAGGTGCTGAAACAACAACAACAAAAGTTGCTTCAAGCCTTAAAAGAGAGAATTGCCTTAGGTCAATGAAATTCCCTGCCAGTCTTAGGGAATCAAGCATTCCCTATAACCATAGTAATGGGGTTCTCTTCTCTTTACTCCTATAACCAAAAGAAAGTCCCAAATAGGAAGCACTGCAAATAGAATGCAGACATTTTCTAATAACTGTCCAGTTTGTATGTGCATGTCTACTCGTACAGGCCTTAGCAGCTAGAATGAACCTGAAAGTGCTACACCAGAACTGCACTTTTTGAAGAAAAGCAGCTATCATTCACGGCCGGCTTTCCACGGCAGAGCAGCTTTAACAACTCGATGCATTTCTACCTAAGGAGCCTTAAACAAATCTCCCCAAGCAGAAAGGAAACCAGGCCGAGCTGCCATTTCAGTTCGTATCGCAAACCTACCATCGTAACTCCCTACCCGAGCTACCGTGCTTATATCCATCCGCTCTCTCTCTCCAGAGGAACACAGGGAATCGGGATGCAGGTGGCGGGCTCCCCTCCTTGTGGGAAAGCACAGCTTCCAAGTAAGTGTGCAGCAAGCCAGCAAGTCTCCGCTCAGACGGAGCTAACAGATATAGGAAACTGTCCCCTCTCTTGGCAGCAGCAGTGTGAGATCACGGCCAGTGGGGAAGTTAGTTCTGAGAAGCCACAAGAAGCGATATACGGGCCAAAACCAAGGACAACATACAGTTTGCCTTGGAAATGCTTGGTCAAGGAAACAGCTGCAGTCAGAATGATTGTGTTCACAGGATCAACAGTAAGAAACACTGTTTTCTCCCTCCCTGTAGGGAGTGGCAGCAGCAAACTGCAAATTGCTGTATGGACTCCTGCCCAGGACAACACACCCCATGACAACACACCTCACAGTGCTGAGGGCTATTGCTCTTTTTGCACTTTTGTTAGCCCCAAAGATACTGGAAGTTGCACTTGCCAGTAAGAAATGCTTGCACAAAAATCAGCTGAGGCCCCTGTCTGGAGCACAGACACAGTCAGGCTATGGGAAGCTACAGGCAGCACCTAATAAAAAAAGACGTTTCTCCAGATCCCTAACGTTTTGCAGCTCTCAGTGGTTTCAGCTCAATGTTTTCATTTTCTTCCCATTTCCAATCCTATAATTCAATTGACAACTACTTAAGAGGATAATCTTGGCTCACAGTTCAATGCAAAAATTCAAGGGTTGAAAGTGAAATCCTTTGCTACGACTTCTCTTTTACCATGCTTGGATTTGTGCATCTTATGCTATCTAATCTTGGGAGATCAACCTTCAGCCTTAACAGAGCAAGAACATGTCAAGCAAATGCAGTTTAACCTCCCTCATTCAAAAACAAAACAAAACAAAAACAAAAACAAACCCCATAAGCTTCACTGCCAAAGCCGTCAAAAGTGGTTCTGCCATTGGGACTGTGTGCACAGCAAAGGTTTCTCCCTGCCACTCTTGTGCGGTCAGGACACTTCAGCTGACTAACAAGTCTACTCTCAAACAGCCATGTGCTGTCCAAATAGACAGTCGACTGAAGGCCACTCTGAAACCCAGTCCAAAACCCAGCGGAGTTTATACCATGACCTTAGGCTCCATGAGAAACTTTCCCTCACCACGCTCCTACTGGGAGCACTCGGCAAGTCGCTCCAAAGCTTTCAGACCTGAACTGAACATGGAGACTAGTGCTGAACTTCCAGACCAACAGGAAAGCTTGATAGTGCTGCACATGTGGGATGTCACTGGAACAAAACTGAACACTGCTTCTTTTGAGATGGGGCTAGAGCATCCTGCCCATACTGAAAAAAATACATCCTTCAAAATGTTGCCTTCAGCAAAAAGATGAATATATGCACATATAGCAGTTACTTGCGTACAGTAACATTCTAAAACAAAACTAAGAAATTCAGCTTTAAGTTAAGACTTTTCAACATTTCAATTGGGAAGGATAACTTGGTTATGGTTCTTTAAGTTGAACCAGCAATCTGCCCCTTCAATCAATCCCGAGAGAAGGGAAAAACAAACAAACAAACAAACAATGACCAGGTAACATCAGCATTTCAAAGCCTGATTTTGTAGCTCTCAGCAAATATCATCTGTAGTTGGGATATCTGAGTGAGAAAAATACATCAGAAAAAGAACCATATTGCTTCTTGGTTCCAACAAATCTGTTTTATCTAAAAGATAAGAAAGAAAAAAAGCAACAAACACAGGAACAAGTAATAAGCAATCTATGCATGAAAAGATCACAAATAGCAAGCCAAGCCACAACATTACTGATTTGAAATGAGAGGCGAGGAACAGACTGATTTGATTAGTGGTGTGAACAGATAGTTTTGAAGACCAAATAATTGGGCTAAAAAATGTATCCTGCAACAATTGCTAGCAGCTATATACTTAGAAGGAGACAGAAATACCAGGGTGGTGAAATAACCATAGCAGAAAAATAAATAAATAAATAAATAAATAAATAAATAACCCCTTAAGATTTGGACACAGGAGAGAACAGCACTTCCAGATAATTGATTTTCAAAAGCTTGTTGACATCCAGTTTTAACAACATGATCTAACTACTTTGGATACTTCATTTTTGAAAGCGAAGTTGCTTATTTTAGCTTATTTCAGACAGGCAAAAACAGCTCCTTGCTTAACACAAACTGAGAGGCCAACCCTACCCATGTATTGTCTAAATCATACCCATGTGTTGTCTAAATCATTCAGACAAATGAAAAATTTCAGGAGATAAGATTTTCTAGTTATCTGGTTTAACTTCATTTTTTCATTATTTCTATTTGTTCATTTCAAATAAATCATTCATTGTTAACTTACAGAGAGTCTCCAGTTGCAGTGTACAAACCCATGTAGGAAAAAACAAGTGGGAAACTCTAATAATTCATTTTTGTTTCAGTAAATACCAGATCATGAGCATTTATTTTAGAAGTAGGAGGGTTTGGTGCAACTGCCAGCTCCACAGGTTCAAGCTCTCTTTGCAATCCTTATTTCTTGAGCCGTTTTAATAAAGCACTGTGTTACATTCTTTGCAGAAGGCTAATCCAGCTCCTGAAGCAGGGTGAAGGGAAAGGTTGCAGGGTAAAACACGAGGTCTGATGGTGCCTGGTCAGGCCGTGGCTCGTGCAGCAGCAGTAGCGGCTCCTGGGATGCCCCAGGGATGCTGCCAGACCAGGCAGCAGCCACAGAGGTGCAGCAGCCCTGGGATCACAGCCCACAGCTCCCAAACACCGTGCGCCTTTCACTCGTGCTAGGCCCTAGACATTTGGTGACCTGACTGCAGAGGGTGTAAAAAATTGACAAACGATTTTGTACAATTGACAATTTTTCAACAAAAACTGAAAACTTGTTTCTTCAGTGTTCTGGCTGCACAGAATGATGCTGCAAATGAGCCACGTGGGCAGGCACAGGACAAACCACACACGCAGGATAATTCTGCTGAGAATGCACAAATTTTATAATGTTCCTTTTCAGAAAGCAGTGACCTTGAAATGCATTTCCAAGGACCCAAGTTTTCTGCAGTAAACCGCTGAAATTCAAGTCCATGTATCAGCAGTGCATATTATGCAGAACGACATTCTGAAATTCACTTCAATACTCCAGTCCTGATTTTCAGGAGACGATAAACCTAACCAGGAGGAGATCCAAGCCCTTCCCTAGTGCTAAATTTCTCAAAGGGCAGAGTTGCACTGGCGGCTTTGCAGGGGGTTCTTGGCTGTAATTCACTCTGTCACTTCATGCCCAGGCAGGGATGACACGTTCGCTGATGCTTTGGCAGTCAGGGCCACATTCAAACCTTACGCAGTACCTTCCTACTTTAAAGCAAGATCTTTGGGGAATGGTAGGGGATAGGGTATTTATAAACCACATCCGAGATTTTAAGTCAGAAGAACCCAAACCAGAACAATCAAAGCAAACTACCCAGTCAGCACCAAACAAGTAAATCCCTTTTAAATGGATATTTACTGTGGTGTAAGCTAAGTTACTCCCTTGCCTAGCTACAACAACTCCAGGCACTGCAAACAGCTCATACCTAAATGCAAGCCAGCAGTATTTCTTCTGAATTCCCATGAAGAGTTCCTACCATCTCTATGGAGATCTGAGCATCTTGGGAAATAATTTTCATTCAAGTTGAAGAGTTTGAGGGGAAAATTATATGGTACCTCCTGTACATTAAGAAAAGCAAGACCAAAACAAACCTGGTAAAGCAGGAGAAAGCTCGTTATATCCTCCGAAGGAAGCGTTCCGGACAAGTTTTCGGCCATCGGGTCTTGGGGAAAACACAGCTGAAATCCCAGCACACGAGGAAAACCTACGTCGCAGTGGCCCCTCGTCCTTCATGAGTGAAGGAGTTCGTGCAAGGATTAGGTTCGCTCGGAAAGCTGGTTAGTGCTAGCAGGCTGGAACAAGAGTGTTGCAGTAACAGCCTTTTACCTCACATTCTGATGAGTAAGATACGAGGGGGGGAAAAAAAAAGAACAGAAGAGAACACAAACGAAGGGCACGCGTGAAAAACGCAGCGAGGAGAGGGAAGCTGCGGGATCAGCAACGACGCAGGCGGCAGCACACACGTCTCAGCAACCCCCGAGCCCTCACAGCAGAGCCATCCGTCACGGCTTCGCTCTCGCAGCACAGGCGCTCCGTGCAGCCCCGCTCCGGGCTCTGCTCACCTCCTTTTCCAAGTGTGCGGCTCCTTATTTGGGATTTCAGGACTGCACAAGGAAGGACACGAGCGCTATTAACGTACCTTCCCTGTTTGAGACCTTGCTTACTTAGAAGGACAGCACAGCAACCTGAGAACTGAGCAATATTCTGCTTTTCGTAGCAGTATTAAACTTCCCTGCTTAGGCACTTACGTAGCTTGTTTTCATTAACTGATGGCTGGGGCTCTGTATCTTCATTTCTCATTTTTTATTTAAAAGGTAAGGTGATAGCTCCTTTTTCTCTAAGACTATGCCAAATTAATACAGCAGCCTAACCATTAACAACCAGCCTAGCTGCACAAAATAAGCTCCACTTATGAAGCTGGGTTTTTTCCCCTTTCTTTTTTAAATTAATGAATTTAATAGCAGCACGACTTTGATTCATCCTCACATAGTACTGCTTTCTCCAGCTGCTTGTGTTAACAACAACACTAGTTGTGGCTACATGATTGCAGTTCACCTTGGCCCAAGGAACACTGTGATCAGCTAAAGTCTTCTATAACCTCTGTGAAAGGTTAGAGTTGTGCAGGGTTTATAAAAAAGATTTATAAACAAAATATTGTGGGTTTTTTTCCTGATTATAGCTTTTTCCATGAAGCTACCAGTCATTAAAACGTCTTTTCACCTCTTCTAACAGAATAAGCCAAACACATGCCCCCCAAAGAGGGAGGACAGGAAAAAGGTGAGGTGGCTGAAACAGCCAAAATGAGCCATGAGCAGAAACCACTACATGGAGCAATCTTATTTCTTTTGTACAGGGACTGAAATGCCATGGAGAAGAAGGGTCGGGGGGTGGCACAGACAGCTCCACAAGCATACAAAGCACATGCGCCTTGTATTTATCCTCTGTGTATCCATTACATTGTGTCACACTTCTCAGCAAAGGCCAGTCTTGTTTGCATGAAGGACACAAAATAGCAGCTGAAAAAAACAATGAGGGAAACCTGCATGGACGGAGCTTTTTTTTTTTTTTTTTTT
>PTEX01000012.1:4381876-4399090 GCA_003342815.1 Eudromia elegans
AAAAAAAAAAAAAAAAAAAAAAAAAAAAAACCAAAAAACACCAAACTCTGAAGTTTAAATACCTCAGGAAAACAAAACAAAAAATCCCACATTCTCAGTCATATTATATCTCAGTCATTGTTATACCTCTCTTTAGAGTAGGAAAATGTGTCCACTTTACAAGTTTTCTAAAGGACACACTGTATATCCCACATTGGCTACTCAATCAGAGTTGCTTTAGTGTAAATACCAGCTGAAAAACAAATCATAATCCAGTGCTTAAGACATTCTTTCAGGATATTGCTTGGCGCAAAACTTAAATCTCAGCACATAAAACAGTAGCAAACAAAACACACATGTAATTCACTGCATGAGCACTTCTGGTTTTATCTTTAAAAGATTTTCCAAATAAAAAATATCCACAAAAACAGCACAGTCCTATCACAGAAGACCTCTCTGAATTGCACAGATATTAACTATGAGTAGAGAAATAAATGGAACTCAAATCAAACCACACTTTGAACTATTCTACTGAGGAATTAAAAAAATCCCCCAAACTTCTAAGATACACGAATAAATGATTCTTAAATACATGAGCACAACACTGAACAAGCTGATACTGACACTGGTGCAATAACAAATACAACTCACAGAACATCTACCTATGCAAAGAAAAAGATTTTATTCCTCTCTCTTGTCCCCATAGGCATACAAGCAAAACCAAAACCTTCTTACACCCAACTGCCTACCAGATGGTGCAGCTGAGGAAATAGAAGCTTCTCAGACTCCCTCTTCAAGTCTCTGACAGTAATTTGCCCCGACATCTCAAAAATACTATTATTCCTCGCACAATTCTCCACCAGTTCAACAAATGAAATGACTTCACCTTACCTACATGCGGCATACACACATCCTTCCTGGTATGCAGGAAACAGACAAAGCAAACAGCTGGCAAACCTTACTTATAAATGGGATTTATCCATCTATATTTTGTACCTGCACGGCCCATGAAAGCCATCTTCTCTCATTTACCCAAAAGTGCTTTTAAAGATCTACTTGCCTTTAGACAGCAGTTATTTGATTCACAGAACAGGCATCATAAAAAAGGGCTACCCGTTATATCATCATTTAGAGTGACAGGTTCCTTCATCAATATTCTCACGCTCACTAGCGTCTGCGAGACGAGCACGCGTTGGTGGGGCCTCTGCCACGTGCCCACCCGAGAATGGCCTTGAGTCCCTGGTGCCTTGCTGGGGACTGCGTTTGCTGCACCTCGGGAGTCACTAACAAGTCACTGCACCTCGCGAGTCATTAACAACTCAACTCCTCCCACCCACAGCAAACAGGCTTGGTCACAACTTGGGTTTCAGCAGTTTTGATCTCACACCACTTGTAAAACTCTCAAGGTCACAGGTGAGGCTCAAGCAGGACAGTGTCACAGAGGTTTAATGCACGAAAAACTTGCACGAGAAGTTTGCATGAGGAATGAGCCATCCTTGACCTTTTAAATCTGTCTCCTTGGCTGTAACCAAACATTAAGAAGACTGTGCAATTTACTGAAGCCCTAAGTGCTGGGCGGGGCAGCACCGCAGGAGTGGCGACTTGCAATTAACACGCAGCAGACTCCATCAGAAAGGCAATTAGAAAAGGAAAACAGGACATCAGGATATGACTTCAGAAGACTAACCATGCACAGCAGGACTTCAAACACTCAGCAGAAATGCAGTTTGGCAGCACGAGCTGAAAAAATATAAATTCTTTAGGGATCAAACCCCTTCCTTACTTGCTGTGAAGAAAAGCTCACATTCCGATTCAGGAAACAGTCAGGAGAGCTTTACCCCTGCACTGCCTGGGGCTTGGCCTTCGCGATACGCCCTCTACGCGGGACGGAGGAGGCCGCTCATGCCCCCAAGGTCAGGCCCGGCCCCGCGTCCCTGCGGTGCTGAACCACTAGAAGATGCGCCACAGCCCGCAGCAACGGCAGGCTTAGTATCAAACGCTGCTTTCACTGTGTCGGGACAGCCGTTTCTTAGATGTGCTTCAGTTTCTCTACTCGAGGGATAGATGGAGTGCAGGGAAAGGGGGGAGCGCAAAAAGGGCTTTTACAAAGATGAGCTGCTTACTACTTCCACAAACAAGTGAGTCTGGATACTCAGACTGAAGTCAGAGGAAACACAAGGAGAAAACCAAAATCAGTAGCAGAGATTAGATATGGCCCATGTTCCCGGGAAGCAACTTGAATTGGAACCAGCTCAGTTGGCAAGAATTTACTGTCCCCAAGCCAAAACACCATTATCAAAAAGAAGTATCAACTTTTTCAAAAGGGCACCCAAAGCAGAAGTGGAGGTTGAGGTTTCAGCAGAGATGAATATTCTGACAGTGCAATTGTCATCTGCCCTGCCTGCAGTAAAGTCATCCCTGGTAACTCCAGGTACAGAGGAGGCCCTTCCCTGGCTCCAGCCCCTCTTGTCCAGCCTCGGGCACATGCAAACCCATGGGAGACTCTCAGCATCTTTGCTGGAAACCCATCCAAAAGCACCAGTCTGAAGTGCCTATCTAGCAGAGGCAGCTGGTACTTTAAGGTAGCTTCAGGTTCCCTGACATGGGGCCACATTTTCCTGTCTTTGTGCCACGATAGCGTCTATTTCCCCAAGGTCCTCAGATTCCTTTTATTTGGCCCACAGGCCTGGGTAAGAAGTAGGATGTGTCCCGTGTATCCCACGTGGTCAGCATTTCCTTTCTGGCGTCAGGAATTCCAGGCACTTCCTGCTGCCTGGTGCAACAGAAAGTGCCACCTCTGTTACCAACTGCAACATCCTGCTTGGAAGGCTGCAAGGCGCCCAGATTTCCATGGATAACACCTTTGTCATCAGCAGATCCGTAATTCCCTTCCACAGCCAATCCTTCTTAACTCTTGCACCTAGGCTATTTCTTATAAATGATCTTGAGGCTCTGTCTGCTTCTCAGACACATAACAAAGAGAGAGAGGAACAGATTCTGTTTCTCAGCAATCTCCTTTGGGTAACACATTTCTGCTGTTCACCCTTTGAATACGCTGAATTCACCTATTCACACAAACAGCCAACTGAACATATTAAAATAGCCCAAGCCCTAAACCACGGCATGAAGTTCTCTCCTTCTCTCTCCTGGCTGGCAAAATGAACCACTTTGTTTGCAAACATGCCCCAAAGCAAACCTAATAGGGAGCGGAGTGCATCTCCCCCTACTAAGCTTTTCCCAGATCCCATGCACTTTTCCATGCACTGCTGTGTTCAGAGGGGAGATGGGATCGAGCTGAGGAGCCAGGACCTTCGCCTGTACGGGTAACGAACCACAGAAACGAGAGCTCCAAAAGTTCAGTGTATCCTCTGCTTAGTTGCTGGCCTTAGAGTATCGGTTATAGTATTTCAGCACCAGCAGCACTTCTGTTTGCTCCTGTTTAAGCCTAGATGATAGCCTCATGAGTCTCACCTGGAAATTAAGTCCTCATTCAAACCCACCAAAATGTAAAATGGTAAAATCTTCCCATAATGAATATGGAGAGAATTCTGCATTCTTCCTCAAAATGGAATTTCACCTTTTCACACTTTAAAAAAAAAAAAAAAAAAAAAGACAATTGGTATTGCTGGTTGGCTGGAAATGTTGGTACCAATCAGGAGGTAAAAGACTATGAAGTTAAATTAACTTTGCATCTATAAATCCTTTCCTGAATACTATAGAGGGCAGTTTTTATTTTGATATCTCTCAAACCTCCTTGCATCTGAGTGTCTTAAAGTTTGCACTGGGTGGCACTTGAATTTTGCTCTTCTCCAGCTTAAAGCCACTGACATTTGCAGCCCTGATACACTTGTTTTATTGACTTGTTATGGTCAAGTCTGGATTATTCTGACACAGCAGTTAACTGTTAGATGCAAAAGTCAGAAACACATTCAATCCACAATAATCGATGTGATAAATTCATCACAGAGTCAATGTTTTATACCACCAAGTTAGCCTTAACACCAAAGTTGCTGTGTGAACTGCCAAGATCATGCAAGCAGAGTAATCCCCCCCACCATTTTTAACAGTTCTGTGAAATAACCCAGCTCCAGGTTTCCATGGAAGTTTGTCTCAAAGTGCTCGCTCTGCCTTTAAAGGGCAGCCTGCAGCCTGGAAGACAAGCTAACCTCATGCCCCCGACTGAGGCAGAGCATGCTCCCAGGACCTCAGAAGTGTGAGCCCAGATGGTGCAATTACTGTGTGCAAATCTTGTACAAAACAGGGGTAGGAATACATTTAGGCTGAATAACCTCGATACAAAGTCAAATGAAGCCAACTTTGGGTTATTAAAATAGCGGGTATTGGGTTCCAAAAAGACAACAACCCCCCCCCCAGCTTAGGAAACATTAAATTCCATTCTGCACTGGTGCACGCAAAGGCCATAGCTAAAGCAAGCTAAACCTTTAGGGATAAAGTTACAATATCTTGTCCTCCACTCCCTCTAAAGGGAAGGATACTTATTCTGAGCACTGCTAAACAAAACCGACAGTTTGTAACATCCTCTTAAATTAAGAGAAAATTCTTGGAAGCACTTAGAGCACTGCATTTATCCACAGTTTTACAGGCACAAATTTTTAAAGCAGAACTGCTTCAGTTTCCTACTACACACCTCAAACCAAATCGCACACACAAATTTTCATCCTCTAGCACACCAGCTGAACTAGATTTCACATCTAAACCTTTCAAATACAAAGAAACAGCTTCCAAGGTTAACTTAGCTGCTCACACTGTAAACCCGAATGGACAACGAGCAAGGAAAAAGTGCTTAAACTAAGAAGCCAAGCACAGGAGAAGAGAAGCTCTTTGAAATCCCCAGATACACATCTCACAACCACTAACGCCCCATAGTTACACACAGAAATACTGAAGCTCCCTGGGCACTTCCCAGCTTCGGAGTCACTCCTGCTCCCCAGCGTATCCTTCCTTCCAGACAGGAAGCCAAGCACAAGGAGTGACTTTTACCTGTCCGCCTCCACTCCCACACACCCGGACTCAAGCTCTCATTCACTCGTCATCGTGCTTGCCACAGCAGCCGTGTGAATTTTTCTCAACACACAAGCACAGGCACGAACCAAGTGTGCTCCAGCAAAGACTCCAAGGGGCTCTGGTCCCTCCCACTGCCAAGGGGGAGGGACCAGCCAAGGATTCCAGCAGCCATGGCGTCACCCGCTTGTGTCAGGATCAACATTCACCCACTTAAACCAGGATTAACGCTGGCTGCTCCAGAGACCGGCACTTCACAGGAACCACTTCATTCCCGCTCATTCTTTTTTAGCCACAGACTCCATGCTGTGTTTGCCAAGCAAGTTCTTTCAGTCAGACAAGTTGGCAGCAAACTTAACAGTGACCAAGCAACACACAATGCGGCCAAACTGCCCAGCGACAAAACCCAAAGCACTCAAGCTGCTGTTCCCCTTTAAATACAGTCAGCTCCTTGCAGACTGTATGATATGTTTCTCTGTGCTAGTTCTCTTTTATCCTGTGCCTAACATGCTTTTACATCATCTGCTTATGTTACCATCTCCAAAGGGTGCACTCAAGTGCCAGTAACCAAAACCACCTCTGCTCAGTTCATAGCAAATAGCTTTAAAAGCCTTATTTGAACATTTCATATCTTTATGCTTATCCACTCCACACTGCATGCATCTTGAACATCCCTTTGCCAGCTATCAAACAAGAGAGACATTCGTAGTTAGAGTCACACTCAAGTAACCATCACTTCAAACTGTGCAGCTGCATTTATTCTGCTCCCCACCTTTAGGCTTGCACAGCATCTTTTGCCTGCATAAATTGCTCCCATTTTTGTTAGCCCTGTAATTCCTGTGCTTGAATAACCATTGCAGAGTAACCACCACAGAGTAACCACACAACTTCTAAATGTGACTGAGTCATTACCATGAAAGGCAGACCTACCACTTCCAAGGTGCAGCTGGGCTGGATATCAGCAGTGAAAAGCTGCTGAAGCCCAGCCCATTTTCTACCTTTTCCCAGCTGAAATTAACTGCAAGCCAAACTCCTTGTACCAGCCAACCACAGCCTCGATTCTAGTAGCCCTGCTGCAAGACAAAGCCATAGCAGTGACTGATACTAAGCAGGGCACAGACACATGTAAACAGCTTCCAAACATTTCATTTCCCTGAAATAATCAGAAGAAAATCATGGAGAGAAGATTTGTTATCTGCAAGAAGATAGTACATAGCACAATCAAGACTATTAATTCTTTTCAAGCCACACATATGAGTAAAAGCCCTTAAAGCATAGTTGGATTATATCTATAAATTAGTGAGAATAGCAACACTGAAAGGAAGTATTTATTAAAATATTTGAATACTTAACACATCATTTATTAAGGGAGAGTGTAGTATGGAGAGAGAATAATAAAAATTCTTCAAATGATGCAGTAAAATTTACGAACAAGTTACCCATGTAAATTCTACAGAAATTATTTCCACAGTAAGCACAACAGAAACCAGAGAAGCAGATGCTGCTGTTCTGGAGAGATAACAGCAGCTTTCAGAAAATATCCCAGAACTAGCTTTAGAAGCACAGAAAATATTACAATAATCCTTTAAATATGCTAAAAAGATTACAAAATTCAACATACGTAACAACAATCTTCAGCTCATTTTCTTTTTTTTTTTCTTTGACCTTTAGTAATTGGGAAAGGAGCAAAGTAATTCAGAGACCCTGTGGAGCATTCCTCAGCTCAGGAACTAAAGGAGGTGCAGAAGGCTACCACGGCTGCCAGAAGTAAAACGAGAGAGAAAACTATAAAGAAGCCAAAAGACTTAGTTAAGAACTGCCTATGCCATGACACAAACACTTATAATGATACCTTGGCCAATAGGACACTACAGTTAGTTACAAAGTTAAATACATACAAAAATTCAGGGAAAGCAATTATATCTTGCCCTTTCAAAAAGCAAAAAAACCCAAAAAGCACAAGTCTTGGCATGTCAGGTTTACTAACAAGTTTCATTTCTGTTGCTCAAGTTCACTTTGGATCCAAATCAGTTCCTATTAATCCACTGAGTGTTTGTTTCTGGTAAGCTTAACAAGGTAGAGGACAGTTCAAAGGCTGGCAAATGGCAGTGCTCCCTTTCCAAGGAGAAGTGTCTTTCAACAGAAGTGATCATTAAATGAGCTTTACTTCCAGGCTTAGGAGATGCACAAAGACATAATTCAAAATACCTGAGACACTAAAGTGATCATCAATTACAGGATTACATGTGCGTACTGTTATTCACCATCACACGGACTGTCTTCCCACAAATCATACCAAACTTTAACAAAGTAGTGCAGCTTACATTGCATGTAATCCATTTTTGATTAGAGTATAAGGATACAAAGAATTACATACAATATTTTCATGTTTTCTTCCTTACATATCTATTGTGAAACACTCTTTTTGAACCGACATTTGCAGCACTGAAGTTCCTCAAATCCTCTGCAAAAAATAACTCTTTCTTACCATGGCTGTGAACTGTTCCTGGGCTGAGAGATGGCTGGAGCTGCTCTTTGGTTGGAGTAAAATAACCTTCTTTCCCCTGGCGCTGGCTCATCTTTCCTGGGGTTGAAAGGTGTGATTCATCACTGTTTGTCACCACTGCTGAAAAAGAAAAAAAGAAAGCACGTTCCATTATACTATCTGCCTCTGTATGTACTTTTATTAATAAACTCACTAGTATTTATGAAACTGATATTCAAATGCTGCCTTATGGAACTCCTCCTTTTCAAAAAGAAACATTTCTAACCAAAGACTTGCTTGGGAAGAGAGGGAGAAAAGAGCCCACAAGATTGTTCTAAAGACTTGAGGCAGAAAATGGAGACAGGCACTTATGGAGGTAGGAAAGCTACAGAATAAGCACTCAGCTGCTGCCTAACTTTTGGAATGCTGCTTTCCCCTCCTGTGACAGTTCTTGCTTTCACCGGGCACAACAGCTTGCCAGGTTCTACCCTCCTGCTCCAGAAAACAATGATGGATGCGTTTCTTGTTGACATATATGGATATACAGGTTCTGCTAATAAAGAGCACAGAGCTGGTGATTAGTAACTTGCCTAAAAGAGCATGTTATGACATTATTGCTCTTGCTGTAAGATATCTAGAGCTCTACTCAGTTAAAAATTCCACAGAACTAGTCAAAAAAGTTTTTCTAGGCAAAACCTTCCAAAATACAGATACTTACAGATCCCTACTTCTTCATTTTATTACTAGTATTTATAGTACCCAAAGCAGTTTTGTTTTGTTTTTTCCTAGTAAAGCCTGGAATCAACACGAGGCAGTCTAAGGAATGCTACAATGATGCCACCTGTACCATTTTACCCCATCAGATAAACCATGTGAAGCAGCTCTGCTCCAGACAAACTAAACCTTATGCAGCATCTACTTTCAGTCAGCTTGCTGCAAACAGCTCTGGGAAGGCTGCATGAGGAGGACCCCCTGCTCCCACTACTCTTTCTTCCTCCCCAACACCCACTTCATCAGAAGGTAGGATTATTAATCACTAAGGTCATTAACCATCTGTTTTATTTTCTGGAGATATTCAACACCTCCCCACATGCATGCTAGATGTGACCCAGTGTCACGTGCTCTAGGAGACCCTGATTGTGCATGGGGCTGGACTAGATGATCTGCAGAGGTTTTTCCCAACCATCCTGCGATTCTGTGACTGCTGCAGAAGGCTCATTTACAAGCACACCAAGTTGCTAATGTTTTTCCTATCTTTATACTTCCAAAGTTATTAGGGGGTGGTTTTGACTTCAGAGATCAGCTCTCGGTACTCACAATTCAGGGTGCAAACAAGCTTTTCTCACTTGGGTTATACAACGCTACGAATTAAAATTGATGACTCGCAACTCACCAACACCCATAGGATTACAATCTTTAAGGTCACAGTTAAATTTGTGCTCCATTAGTCTGAAAAAGACTCCTTTCCTACAAAACATAGTTTACATGTTCCCTAATATAGAATATCTTGTGACAAGATCTTCGCATGCTTGGGGGTTAAAGATGAACTTCTTAAATCTAGTGTGCTTTTAAATAGATATGAACCTGTAAAGCAGATGACTAACAGAGAAGTTTTAGAGTTTTCTTTTAAGAAGTGCTAAACAAATGGAAGTAAATCAGATAGGAACATACACATCCATCTGTGCTACAGCGGCCACCAGGAAGGAATAGCCCCCTTAATTCAAAATACCTCATCCTGATGCTCAGATACCTTTGCTTTGGGATGAGGGGGAAGACTAGGAAAGACACATCATACCTCTGCCGGCCACAAATTAGTCAATATTACTAATGAACTTTCATATTCTTTCTGTAAAAAAAAAAAAATGACCTGATTTCTAACATGTGCTTTATAAGGGTCTGGAGAAACTGCTTGGTTGCTGATTTTATGAACTCTCTATAAATTTATGCTATATACTCAAATCAAATTCATTCATAGTGTTTGATGGTCTCATAGCTACTTTCAAGCTCATTAATAAGGAATAATTTTTACCCTTGAATTTCAGTATATTCAACAGAAACCAAGCCAGTAGTGATACTGGAAGTGAGTGATGTTGATTTACTCTTCTGGCCTTGCTTACTTGTGAAGTAAGAGTCACCACCAATGAAAACTAGGATCCTATTCAAAAATCTTTTACTTCTCACTTGCCCAAAATATCAAAATTTAATTTGACTCAAGTGTAGATAGGTACATCTAGTGAAATCTTGCCACACAAAACAAAAGCTGTAAGCATCAAAAACATTACTCAGTTTCTCACTAACTTTCAAAGTCCTCACACTTCATAATAAGTCGGTTCCCAGCTGCTTGATCTGATCAGTAGATCTTTGTGACTTACTTATCCAAAAGATGACTTTTTAGTCATCATGTCATTGTCCGATTTAAGAGACTGATTTGGTAGACATACACTCAAAAAAAAACAAGAACTAAAAGGCTATTGCATTGTGAACCACTCCTTTTGTTCAAACCTCTCAAATGGTGCTCTGAGCTAAACCTTTGGCTTAGGCTTTGGAGCACTCACCCAAACTGCAGAAGACCTCAGTTAATCCCCTTCTTTACCTGAATGAGTTTAAAGCCATGTCATCCAGCTCCTTGAAAAGGAGCAGCGGGTTACTTTGACAAAAGAACATGAAGTATTGTAACATCAAAGCCTCCACGTGAATCTTTCTGGAGCACATTTCAATATTAACAGAACTATTAGAGTTGGTAAGACATACTTTGTTCAATTCACCCATTTTAACTATCAAATTACTAATTTAGAATTTTTCAGTGAGATTCATGCATCAGAAGGAACGAGTCTTCACAGACAATTTATTATACCATCAGAGGAAGCTATGGAAAAAAAACTGAAATGGCAAATTCCCAACCCTTTTATATCCATAAGGAGAAAGTCAAAGTGACTATGTTCTAGAAAATAGTACAAGGACAATGGAATTTAGAATAGTTTCATTATAATTCATTTTTGCAATAGTTTTGAATGTAAAAAAAAAATCAGCAGTATCAGCGCTCCTTGATAAAAAAAAACCCACAAAAACTAGCGGTTATTAAGAATTATTTGCCTCTTAGCTTTTAAAAGTTCTGTTTCTAGATATCTCTCACAAGCCTATGTCCTGAGGCTTTACTTTTCATGAAAAAACTTGAAAAGCAACTTCAGAACTTGAGAAAAAGGTTTTAAGAACTGTGCAGATTACCTGTACCTCCTATCTATGCAAGCAGGAAATGAACCTGGAGATGCCATTAACTGTACCACCAGCTCACAGAAAAGGCCAACAGCAGCATGGAGATACATTCACAAAATAGTATTTAACACAGCCAGGATAAGTTTGTCCTTCATAAGGACATATATATCAGACTACAGCAGAAGAACAAATAGCACTAAGGGATCTTCAATTTCATGAACATATATACAAAGAAGTTTCCCCCATTAATGCACCTAAGACATCCTTATTCGGGTATTACAGCATATGGACCTGTCCAGTTCTCATTAGATTTATTGAAATTATGTGAACCTTACAGCACTATAAACAGACTAGCTCAAAACTGAAATTGCTTTTGAATCATTGTTTCCCAGGTGTTTATTATTTATACTACGCTAATATTTGACTCTTTCAACTCAGATTATAGTCTCCTTGTGCTTGGTACCCAGGAAAAAAAAAAAAAAAAAAAAAGCTCATGAAAAGTTCAGCAGGTAAAAAGCAGGTAAAAACACTTTCCATCAATTACTTTTCCTTATACTTCAGTTTCTCAATTAGAGCACAGAAGAAATCCTCATACTTAGCCCAGGGGCCTACCTAGAGAGATACATATTAGTATTAGGAATGTAGTGCAAACACAGAGTAGGAAAGGGGAGTCACTTACTTGATGGTCCATGAGAGTCTCTGATCTCACCGTGATGCTGTGCACACACACAATTGAAGAACAGCAAACAAAAAAATCCAGGCCAGGAAGAAGCAAGTGCACAAAAGCAGCAGCAGCAGCACAGGGAAAGAAGGACAATGAAAACAGTGTTAGTTCATAACTAAAACACCAGCCTCAGTTCCGAAGGCAAGACCCCGGAGACTTTGCACTTGAGCAATCCAAGTTGAGGCAACCAAACCAACAAAGGTGCTTATAAAGAAGCCATTATTAGGAGCCATCCTCCTATGCGGTTAGTAAAGAGCAACTGTCCCAACTGCTACTCGAGTGAGACTCCTCGGCCGGTAGTGTAATGCCAATAGGACGTGATACACAGCACACTGGGAGAAGTTTTTACCTGGAATATTTTTAGAAAACTAAAGCTACACAGGAAGAACAACAGAAGTTTTATTTCTGAAACTGCTCCACTTCTAAACAAAATTCTTAAGTGACCATTCACACGGAAACACTGACGAATGCCATGGCCAAGCATAACTGCCTTTGCACACAAATGCCGACTTAGAGCCACAGATTTAGTTCAATTACAACCACAAGTAGCAATTAAATTGCTTAGGAAGCAAGACAGGCAATGCAGTTTCAAAATTAAAAAGATATTTTGCATCCAAGCGTCTCCAAAGAATCAAATTGTATTAAAAATAAAAATAAATCCCCCACTGAAACACATCATTTGTGAGCACTACAGGAGCATAATTACACAGTAATAGTCTGCAATCCCTTCCGACATTTGAGTTGACTCTTTTACAGATCACTAGTGCTTGAAGCCACAATAAGGGTTCAAGGATGTTCTCAGCATACAGAGGTAAGGCAATATCCAGGTATCCATCTCAGCAGGAGGCAGGGCTTGCAACCTTGGAGGCACACTAGTAAGGAGAATAAAGCAAGTAACTCATCAGCATGAGCATACACTCCCTCCTTAAAAGTAAGGAAACCAAACACGCTGCATCTTCCATACTCTAAACAAAACTGTTGCTCCATTTCTATGTAGGAAAGAAACCCTTGCTCTGCTTTAAAGAGCACCTCATTTTGCATCTCTGTTGCCAGACCTAAACAACACTGAAACTGGAAAAATCTCAGCAAGCAGGAGTCTCCTGTCTTCCGAACTCTCAAATCACACTCCTGTTCTCAAAACATGGATTTTTACTCTGCAGCTACCAGGGGAGGTGCTGGCATAAAACCAACGTTTTGATGTGCAAATACAAAGTACTGTAATAAAACTAGTATTACTTTGCAAAACAGTGGAAAGATAAGGGAACTTTTTTTTATTTTTCCCCTCCAGGATTTTGCTCTTTGTTTAAAAGGACTTAAGTAAAACAGGAGAAACTGGAATAAATAAAAGACATTCAAGCACTTCTGGTAAATAATCTTCTACCCCAGCCAGAGACTTGAGATGGAAGGAGATATTCCTGAAGCAACCCATGAACCAACCAACAGGTTTAGACAGTAGGCCATGGGAGGCATCCAAGAATTCAGGAGTTTATGGTAAAGTTTCTTTGACTATACAGTGCTAACATTGTAGACAAGGAAGTAAAATATACGTGACTTGGACCTGTCATACCCTATGCTGCATTTAAGATTCAAGGGAATCCTGCCTGAGGAGGGCAAGGAGAGGAATAGCACAGAGAAGCTACAACCAGCCCAAGCGCTGAGCACCAGCGATCCCTGGTCACCTTTATTCCGCACAAGACGACGGAAGGCCAGAGCAAAGCACTGGGAAACAAAACCGTTAGCAGACAGAGAGGAAAGAGGCTCCTGCTGCTCAGGCAGCCCGTGCTCAAACGCTGAGCACGCGGAGCGAAAAGCCCGGCGGCAGGTCGTGTCTCAGTGTCTCCCGACTCTGGAGCTGTCTGTCCTGTGCGTGGTACAACACAGCATCCTGGCACAGGGCGACACTCTGGCACGCGGCCACCCATCACCCAAGACTGCTCAGTAACTACGGCATAAATATTTGAGCACCGCACGGTTACCTCTGTGAACCAGTACAAGTAGCTCCTGTGGCAGCAGCTGGTACACAAACGGGCCGGGCTTGTTCCCATGGGCAAACGCAGAGTCCCGGCTAAGCAGCCCTGGCTTGGCAGCACCATCACCTGAGCTTGCACCCACCCACCTAACACTGGCAGAGAATCTGTACTGCCGTGTCCAAATGACATGAAGAGACTGAAATTAGATTATTTCAGCCACCGAGGCCCCTTTACTTCCCAGTATCTTTGCCCACCCTGCACCATCTGCAATTAATATCGCTGTGGATTATGGATTCAGAACCTTGAGGGAAAAGAAATGACAGCTTTTCTCCTTTAATGTTTTATAAGAAAAGAATGCCCTCGGGGCACTACTTTTTATCCTCTCCAAAATGAAGAGAACTATGTCACAAGCTCTACTAATAATAATAGACTACACTTACTTCCACATTTATTTAATTCAAGACAGAATTCCACTGTTAAATGAGAAGTTCAGCATAAAGCTGTTCAACATTTCATATGGAACTTTTCTCTCTAGTACCGAGTCCGATGGGAGGTTCCCAACCCCATGTCATTTAGTCTGCTCCTGCTGAGGCATATCGAGTTGAAATGCTGCTACCAAAATACACTGTAATATGTGCTCCTCTCCATTAGGTTTTAGATATGCAGGATTGTAAGGGCTGGAAACCGCAAAACGGACCATCACTAGATATGGAAGCCACAATTGTGATCACACACCAGAGCAGCTCTCTACTTCAGAAAAGTACTATTTTTAGACACTCATTTCTCAGAAACAAAGTTTCTAATAAATGCTATTAAACCTAAAATCACATCTGCCAACTTGTTCTATAAAAAAAAAAAACATTTTTTTTCTTTTGGAGATTAGAGTAAAAGGAGCAACATACGTGTCCTTGCTAAATATCTGAACCTCACAGTTCTAAAATTAATTTAGAAATTCCAACTAAGAAGATACTTCCTAAACGTATTTATTTTGCTTTTCAGATGTACTGCATTAAACAGTCTGAAATAAGGCAACTAGTTTATTTCAAATCAAGTTATAGCTGCACTAAAGCTTCAGGATAAGAATTTACTACTGACTTAATTTGCTTATGGATAAATTCAAGTGTAAGATGCATACGTAAAACACACTATTCTACTCAATCTTTGATTTTTCTATGCAGCCCTTGTAGAGGATCAGGGAAGCCAAAAAGAGTTTACATGCAGTCCCTGACATGCTACAAATATGTAGAAATTTGCAGACACAGTATTTTATCTTAATGGACTTCTGGCAGCAGTTCTTGAGCGATGAAGAATTACATATAAAAGCACACTTCACTTTATAAACAACGTAGAAAACTCAGCCTCACCACTTGCCCACATAAAATGCACACGTTGAATTACTTGTTCATGTTCTCAGGCAGGCAACTTTCTTCCTTAAGTATTGGAATAACCAAGAGCTGCTTCTGGAAAATAAAAAAAATCTTTCATCTTAAATCTCTGACATACAAAAGCTATGTATTAATATACTAAAAGACAAGATTCACGTATATAACGATGTAATATATGTATAAGTCTACCTGTATTACTAACCCATGCCTTAACTTTGCCAGTGTTTTCAATTGCATAGTTCTTTCAATCACTCAATCAGCACTTGATCTGTCATCACTCTGATGACAACCTGATCAATCTGTAAGCTACGCATTTTGAGTCAAGGATCACACTGGCATCAGAACTATGAAGAATCAAACTCATCAGAAGACAAGTAATCTTAACATGAGGTGAAAAAATACTCTTTTGTGACAAGGCTGTTGCAAGGAAAGAAAAGAAAAAGCCAAACACCGAAGCCAGAGACAGTGCTATGTCATTGAAAGATGTTCCTTTCCTGTCCAACTGAAGACATTTAGGAAAGACAATTTAAGACACATTATCTACCTATCAAAGAAAAAAGGCACACAGGAAAAAACAAGATATATCCAGCTTCATCCTTTATATACTCTGAAAGTAACAGCACAGTTCTGACCAGAGAAGCAGCTTGGAACACTGGATTTTTGATGCCACAGTAAAGGTATTGTACATGATATAAAATTCAAGTACCGAAAATACGCTTTTAAAAACGAATACATGCCATGAAGTATCAACATATAATTTATCCAATCAGATTGCAAAGTAATTGCAATAGTGATACAAAGCTGCAGTCAAATGAAACAGAAGAACGCAGTAAAAGGAGAAAGGACATTTTGATCACAAGATATTGGGCTGAACTCTGGAAGTCTGCAATGAATCATTTGTTTTGCAGCAGTGTAACCTAAGCTATAGATCACTCACAGGTCTTGAAGGGAAGGAAACAGGAATCTACCAAGGCTCAGGAAAAAAACAAACACACTAAATCAACCCCTGAATATAGCTATTTAGGATATTGAGATAATCCACATTTGCTTTGAAGAATGTTGTTTCCACTTTGAGGAAATGCAGATGTTGTGATCGCAAATCACAACATCTTTGCAATCATTCAAGAACATAAATCACAGTGTACAGAATTACTGCAGAAGAAACACAATTAAAAAAGGAAAAACAAAACAACAAAAATACAAATTGCTGCATTAAAGGTTCAAGCACTGACATCCAGTAGTCACCCTTCCTGTTGAAATCTTCAGCTCTAAAATGCAAGCTGTAAGTTCAATGCCTTTGATTTTTTTTTTAAAAAAAAGTAGGTTAAATCAATCCTAGTCTCCATTTGAACAAAACCATAATCCTTCGAAAATTATTCAGAACTCCAGAAGGTGTCAGGATTGGAATGCACTTGGGATTTTCAAAATAATTAGGCTCAAATTATATATGCTTGTTTTTTTAAATATATCAGTTTCATCAGACCAAGTAAATTAGATATTCCACATAAACCTTCAAAAATATCTTCACAACTGTAGTGCAACACAGCTATACACTATATCTGCAGTTAAGATATAAAACTTCCCAAACTAAACGGTATAATGACAAAGACTCAGACTAGTCAGTTATACTAGACTCTTATGCTGCAATGCTGCTTGCCTCCAAATTCATCACAAGTACACAGTTACTGTTTTTATTTTAAATATACAGCTTCATGTAGTAGTTGAATGATCATAAATAATTAGTTACTAATGAAGTGCTAAACCTGGCCTTCAATTCGATTACAGGAATACATATATATATAGAGGTATTATATAAGTTTATATATTTGCATTTTTTGAGGTAGTTCTTGCGTAAGAAAGCAGCTTTGGAAAGAAAGAAAAATAATTTTCCACTTCAGTTAGGAGAGCACTTCCACAAAAAACAGCTTACATGAAAAATTTAAAAAATTAATTAAATTCTTAATTAACTTAAGAACAACATGATGCTGAAGTGTCACAAAATCCATTGGTTCTTTTTTCTAAGTACAACGCGGGTGCTAAGAGAAGTGAGGGGGGTAAGAAGAGATGGTATTTTCACTACTTCAGACAGTGTTCTACCTGCACCGATTATTGTTATAACTAAAGAAAGCCAGAAATAAAGTAACTATCACTCCTCCTGCCTTTTCTTATTTTTTTCCACAATAAGCAATGATTAAAGTGCTGATCAGTAAAACTAACAGGAAAACCTTCTTCATTTGAGACTTAGGAACACCAGGGAGAAAATCCAAGAACCAGATGTTTCTGGACATTCAGCCTTCTTGCTATGAAGATTCAGTAGATTTTGCTAATGAATGCATTTTGCCAGAAAAAAAAGAAAAAAGAAAAAAGAAAAAAAAAACCAAAAAAAACCACCAAAAAAAAAAAACCAAAAACCTACACCAGACATTTATAGCTGGA
>PTEX01000012.1:4399105-4422833 GCA_003342815.1 Eudromia elegans
TTAAATTCTGTTCTATTCTATTTGCAATAGCTTCCTAAAACAGAGTCCTTGTTAAGGCACAAAGACATGTTTGGGGAGTAATGGCTTCCACATACAACACCAGTTTACAAGGCATTAGTGTCCAGGGCAGCAACCTATCTTTCCTGAACATTTAGATTGATATTTTGTGCATCTCAAAAGTGTGCTAATGCTGTCATATTTTCCAAAATGATTCCAATTTTAAAAAAAAAAAAAAAAAAAAAAAAAAAAAAAAAAAAAAAAAACCACCAAAAAAAAAAAACCAAAAACCTCCATCCAAAGAAACCCAGGGTTCACTCTCAGTCTTTAACCCTTCCTCACACAAGTATCTTTACTTTTACTTGAGTATGTAGACCCATATTTAAATAACTCACTGAATTCCTATCAGGCTCTCCATCAACCAAAGCAGTCTCCATGCTGGAAGAGCTCATCTCCGCCTTGTCTTCAGCTAGATTTCTTCCATCCTGCTATCCAATGGATCCTGGAGGGGAAAAAAAAAAAAAAAAAAAAAAGAAGGAAAAATAAAATAAGGAAATGGAGACAGGAAAGTTGCTTTCAGTGGCTGGCAGGAAGAAGCCTATCCCACCCTATGGAGATCTTAAGAGGATAAACAGTTGACTCTCCCACACTGTCTGTATGGCATTTCCTTGCAAAATACATGCATGATGATCACCCCTGTTTGGAAGGGAAAGGGCAGATTCAAATAAAACCACCACAGCAAGAGTTATTCCACATATACCTCCATGAGGAAGCTTCTACTTTTAACCTCAAATTGCCTCAAATGAGGAACATTTGTGCTGCAAAGGCAGAACCAAATAAGAAAACTCTTTGCTGGGTTGCGGGTCCAGCAGCAGCCCCACGCACATCGTATCTCTGCATAAATCTCTCCTAACAGCACTCCACTCTGCTCATTCAGACTTTCTCAACAGCATTTCAGAAATGGTTTTGGGAGGCAAAACTGCTGCCAAATCCGGATCCGCAGTTAAGCCTCCAGAGTGCTGTCCCGCAGCACCATCTGCGGGACACTCCAGCGTTCAACCGCTGTCACAGCGGTAGGAAAACATCTCCTCCTTCTCCGCAGGCTTCCCAGCCACCTTTCCAACACAGCACAGGAACTGCAACGACCTTTAGCATCCACACTATGCTTAAAAGCACTGGAGAGACATGGCTTTGCTCTGGAATCAAATAGAAAGCTGGGGAAGGGGAGACGGGGACTATTTTATATCATTAATTATCATGTTTTCTGTTCTCACATCATCAAACACATTAGAATTAAAATTCCCATAGGACGAGTGTACAGAATGATAGCCTGCTACCGCAGCACACACCACCAAAACACGAAAAGAAGAAATGCTAATGAGAGACACAAAGAACAAATGATACTCTCTGCTTCAGTGCTTAAGGAATTGCATTTTTAATTGTTCCCTAGCTCATTTCAAAGCAGCAAAGAGGGTATGACTCCAGGATCAAAGTACCGAGGTACATGGCACATAACTGGGAAACAGCTTCCATTTAAATTACAAACAGTACAGGTTCTGAGGAAGACCGAAGTTATTAATTCAAATTACCATGATGAATGACAATACTACCACAGAAAGGAATTTTTTACAGGTTTTCTTCCACATGGCACACAGACAGTTCACTTCATTACAGCAGAATTTCATTAAATGTTTGTTTTCTTAAATGTCTCTAGGAGGTTTTTTATCCCCCTCCCTGCTGTTTCATGTCCTGCTACTCAGCAGCACCATGCTGGCTGCACACGTGTGTGATTTATAGAAACATTAAACGCTGTTAAACAGGATAAAAAACGAGCGGCACCGCAAACACACGTAAGTGGTGATATTTAAAGCAGCTAGTGGGCCTTTCCAGTGCCAAGAACCTGCTGCCATCCTTGGTTATCCAAACAAACAGATCTTTCCTGCTGCAGGAACAGTCACCCTACAAAAACACGCAAGCTGTAAACAAACTTCTATTCCTGGCAGACACTTTAACCTCAGCTTTATTGTGAAGGGGCCTGGGTACTTGAAACCTCCACTTGTTTATATAACACAGCAGCTCCTCCTTCCTTGTCTCAGCCCCCGATCAGCCAGGTCTGACAGCTCCCTCCTTGGCCTCCTTAGCAGGATATGCTTTCCTGTTTCCCAGGAAAGCGCGAAATTCTACCTACCTGAAGCACTTGCACAGCGTAAAGCAGGTGCTGAAAGGGCAACATCATTTAGTGTGGAGCTGGCAGCAGGTTTGGCTCATTTGTCTTGGCAAAGTGAAGGTAGGAAGTGAACAAAATGGTTTCTGAAACAGGCCAAAGTCAACACAAGGAGGGAGAGGGGATCTGCTAGAACACTGCCAAAAACGCAGCATGCAAACAAGCAATTAACTTAATTCTAATGCAAATAAGCATTAACTTCTTCAAAAAGGAATTTATTCTGAAAAAATTACAGAACGCTTCTATCTCTCAGCACCGAGGCTTTGAATCAACTTTCCAGTCAAGGTAGGAAAGGAGAGGGAGCTTTATTCATTTATGCAGCTAGGTTAGTTTATTTGAGGGATGCTACTGACAGAAATCTTTTCCACACCAACTAGCCCAAATATTAGATCTGGAGACACAACCCCAAATCTCACTCAGCACCTCTGTAGCTCTTGGCTATGGGGCGATCCCTTCAGCCACTCACAGGCTTTTGCAACAGTCTTATTTTCAATTAGCTACACCTTGGGAGTGGGAAAATCCTGCTTAGATCCCTGAAGGAAGTAGATGACATGTCCCCATGGAAGCCACTATTCTGCAGCAGCAGAATCTTATATACCTCCCAGCCCCCAACTATTAAAGAACAAAAATAACTTCAAAAGCCATAAAGGATGCTTCAGTACTTCAGTGCTACAAACACTGTCTTATCTAGTCGCACAGACCACAGGGCAAAGGCAGCAAGAGCTGATGCCTTGGCAGTGTCAAGTCACCTGTATGAGCAAGAGAGAGCCCTCAGCCTCTCAGGCTGTAAAGGCAACTCCTCATACAGTTAGAGAAGCACAAAATGGATTTGGAGCAGCTCCATATTCACTTATGAACTCTGCTGATTAGATTACTATAATGTGTATCATAAGGATCTGTTCATTCAATTAAATAAAGGGATATTAAATAAAGGGATATTAGGAACAAGAACTTCTCTTTTTCCCATCAGCGAAAGAGCCCTCACCAAATACATTTTTAAAAGCTGTGATTTAACTCTGACTCCACAGCAGTACTGTTCTCCTGAGGGGATGTTTCTAATATTAATCCGCAATTCAGTTCAGAGAAGGACTCTTCCTTCTACACTCCTTCTTCCATAAAGGTTATTTTTAGTTTGAACACTTTGCTAAATTTAGGGAAATTTATCAAAAATCCTTGTTTAATCAGATGGCTTAAATGCCTGCTACATATGGCCCACTCACCCTGTCCCTGCTCCTTGTGCGAGTTCCCAAACATCAGGCAAGGCAATGGCTGCAAAGTAGAAGCGGTAGAGATGACACAAGTAGCTGGTGGGTACAGGTGTGTTTTCTTTTTAAGCCCTGGATTTCTCAAATTCTACATACTGAATCAGACAGGTAGGTCTCAGCTCTGCTCTCAAGTCACTACCACACGGTCATCAGATACCCCACTGGCATGGGGCTCCTGTTATAGGATCCTGTTAGGGGCTCCTGTTATAGGATCACAGATTTCTGCACTCGAAGCTCCTGTTTCGGAGGCAGGAGCGCAGCCTCATGCGTGCCCTGATAACACACTGCTCCGAGGGCAAGGAGACAGGCTGGAGCAGCGCATGGCAACCAAAGGGGTCCTATCCTATTTAGGTTGTTCAAGTCAGAGCAACCTTGATGGCATCTCCTCCTTTCTTGAAGGTCCCAATGCACTTAAATTGCCCAGGATGAGTATCGGTTAATGGTGCTACATTAAGATGACACGGGGATAAAATACTTGACTTCAAAGATCACTGTGGCAAGAAGAGCAGACAAGATGGCAAGAGAGAAACAAGAGATAACCGTTTACAATGGTATCAGGAAGAGTAAAAATCACAAAGGTCCTTACTTGAAAGCAAAAGATCACAACAGAAAAATGCTACCCCACTGGAAGCAGCCCTCAGATGTGGTCATCAAAGAGGGGCAGAAACAGGACCTGGTGGAAATGGAGTGTGGCCAACGGCATGAGGAGACTCAGTAAAAGATACGGCAAAAACTTCATGTCAGCAGTTTTCCCCACCTCTCAAAATCAGCACCTTTCGCACACTGACAAGAACATGGAAGTGCCAGGAAGAGGTTTTATTCTGCAGCTTTCAAAATAAACTTGAGAACTGAGTAAATTTCAGTTCAAAGTGTTTCCTAGGGAGTCACACGAAGGAGGAACGCCTGATGTAACAGTGACCTATAGAGAAGGCCATACATGACTAACTACATGGTATGTTAACTCTGAATTGCAGCTCAAGAACCTGCTCATAGGTAGGACCATACTGGATTTAGTACCTCCCTCGCTTAGGTTCCCCAAATATTCTGTGCTCATTTCATGCTATAAGCCACCAAATACACACTCGCAACCACTTCTACCATGAGTTTCATCACTTGCCTCCTCATTTCCTGAATAAACAGTCGATGAGCGAAGAAAGCTTTGGTTCCTCTCTCCGCATTGCAGCGCTCAGAAGGAACAAAACAGGAAGGGTGAAACACTTATGAAAGAGTTGAAAAAAATCTCTAGTCTAGAAAAAACTTGCAAACTATCAGCACAACAACTAGAGGATCAGTCAGCTGATCCTTTGAGAGTGGCAGAAGGCAACAAATGCCAAGAAAAGCACAATAGACTTCAGAGCTGTCACTGCAACTTTATTAAGGTATCTTAAATAGTTGTCCTACAGGCAAACTTGTCCAGGTAAAAATGAAGGAGTTCAGAATAGGCAGCAAGAGCTACCTCGAGGTATGAAAAACAACATCCTCTCACTACTCAAGCCCCAGCTATTTCCAAGCCCTTTCATTAACACAAACTGCAGAGCTCCCAACCAGCCTCTGTGACAAATATTTTGCAAGACTGCTTCCAAGATTTAGTGCTGGCTGCCTTCATGTTAAAGATGGCCATTTCTTTGAGTAAGGGGTCTCATTACCTGGGACCACGGACCACAGGCCACTTTGCCTCCACAAGTCACTTTCAGCTTTACTTTCGCATGGGAGGATCCCAGAGACAGGGGATCCTTGAGGCTCTTTTTTATTATTATTTTATTTTAGCTAGAACTAGAAAACACCTAATATTCAAAATAGTATTCCTAATTCCTAATAATATTCCTAATATTCAAAAAGTTCTGCTCTGTTATGACAACATGTGGAGAGAATACTTAAGCCTCGTGCAACTAAATATTTTAATTTAACATTTTGAAATGCCAGGGCAAGGGTTGCTCTCTTCTCATATTTTGTAATTTTATTTCTATCTTCCATTGCTGATACTTTAAATACAGTTTTCTAAAGCTTGTTTGCTTCAGTCAGTAACACATGAACTTATTTTTCATCACAGTAGTTGGTGGCGGCTTGTGGTTGACTGGCTCTTCACTGATGTTGAGGGTAGATACATGCATGGAAAAGAAAATTCGGACCACATCTATAACTAGCATTTGAAGAATATGACTTTTCTAAAACACTAAGGCAGACACAGATGTTTACTGGAATGTTTTAACAAGCCTGGACACACCTCTAAATTGGCAGTTTGAGCAATGTTTTGTAACATTTATTTTTATAATCCATCCTGCAGAACAGAGCAGAAATACAAACATTGAACAGAATTACTACACAGAGGACTTGCAAATGATCCCAATGTGAAGTCCTCCCTCAAATCATTTCTTCCACAGTAACATGACAAATTTGATCCATTTGCAAAATCTTTCCCTTTTTCTCCCCCCATAATGACATCAGAAATTTTCTCCTCACAACTATAAAGGTATTGCTAGTAGTCAGGCACATCTAGGTAGCCAAGTGATATTCCAGCAGGCAGAAGTTTTCATTGCAAGCAAAGTTGCTCCTGTCAGTACCTAGGAATAAGAGAAGTTACTCTCTGCTGCAAGGCTAGCTGATACTGCTCATGGTTTCTTGCCATGTCAAGCTGTGCAAGCACCTGGGAGCGCTGCTCCGCCAGGCACTGCAGAGGGAGATGCCCAGCATGGGGCACAGCTCCCTTCTGCCCCTCTCAGCCCTGTCCGTGGCTGCCTGCACTGGCTCCCCCAAACCTGCTGCTCTCACAGGCAGCCACACTCTTCTCAGAGCGTTCAAAGACACTTCTCAGGGCACAAATCATCGAAACTGAGCTAGGCCAAGGAGATACTTTGCAACTGCCTTCCCGCTTGCAAATCTGAGACATGGCAATCGTTAATGAACCCACTGCAACCACCCAAAAAAGGACAAAACCCACCATCAAAACACCCCCAACCTACCTCAGTTGCTGCCACAATTGGGGCAGCTGTGGACTACCAGCTCACCCAGCAGCCACCAGAAACCGGTGCAGGAAACAAAACGAGTCAAGGCAAGGGGAAAGGAAAAGCCAGGCGCTTGTTTGAGGAATTTCTGCAGTGAAAAAGGAAGGTAAGTCAGCAGAGATGTTTCCACAGACAAGATGGATAGCTGGAAGAACAACAACTTCCATTTCTGATGCCAAAGTGGAATCAGTTGCAGTTCCGAGATAGAGACAGATCTGAATTTCCGCTGCACGGAACTTTCCAAAACAAAACCCAACCTTGCTTTTCTTGAAAGGAGCAGTTTTCCTCTTTTCTCCCCCAATAGGCTTTCCTGTCAAGAACAGAGATTCAAAGCACTTGCTATTTCAAATCTCTGAAAAATATTTTAATTATATTAGTATCAGAACTAATTGAACATGCTAAGAAGAACTTCAATATATGGACACTTCAAAAGTCTACTTTATTACTTGAAATAAAGCAGAAAAGTATCTTCAGCAAAGAAACTGTCTAAACATCTAGAATAGAACACAATTATTGACACAGATATTTGCATTTTTGACCTTCACTCTAGACATCAATTTAATAAGGAATAAAGTTTCAAAGACAGCTATTCTGGCACTACATTGTAGGATTATTGCAGTCATCCGTATCACAAACCAGTGACTTGTCAACTGCCAAATAAACTCCATCAAGTGACTGGATGAGTACTGGTAACTTGTTACAGGGGGGACAAAATAAGTTATCTTAAACCACTACAGTGAAGAAAAATGTTTTGACTTCACCTGATCACACAGGCATCATGCTGTGGAAGAGTCATTACCCTTTCAAGGCTATTCCAATTGGCTTCCAATATCTCTTTTTTCCTGCCTTAAGCAAATGAGATTCTAGCTTGTAACAACTTCAGAGCATGGACTTGGATCAGACATTCTTGCACATTTTGCTTACTGAGAGTTTATAGACAAGTTACAGCTGTAATAAGCACCAACTATGGCAGACATGGCAGCACGTATTGCTTACATTACATTGTAATTCATGCTTTAGGAGAAATCTGCATTGATGTGGAAGGACAAGAACTTTTTTTCCAAGCCTCAGTCCAAGAGTTCACAGAGTTTTCTGCTTAAACAGAATTATCCTCTTTTCTCACCTAGTCTTTCTCCCATCTCTCTGAGAGCCAAGGACTTCTAGAAAAATGGGAATGGCAATCCCCTTCATAACACAGACAACATTTCTTGATGGATCCCTCCACTCCTAAGGATTAAATAAAAAAAACAGTGTGAAGTGAAATAAATCTTAACAGCTCTTTTACGCTTTTATTTCTACCTGTACAAAAGAAACCTTTAGTCTCATAAAAGGCACAAGGAAGCAGAATTGGTTCTGGATACTGAAAAATAAAATTCTAAAACATTGCTTAGCTGTTTGCTAGGACCTACCCAAGAAGAATATGTCTTTTGAGGAACTGTGAAGACACTGCCTTAACCTGTATTTACTTAGAACTAGCACCGGACTACAGACTTCCAAAACTATAACCACGCTGGAGCATTTGGGAGTTAATTGTTGAGGAAATACATCAACCTAAAGAACTTATTCATCTTTTCTCACTTAGAGCTTCCAAAAGAGAGGTGCAAACCCCCTCTTCTATCACCAAACACCTGAATTTCAAAGTAAGAACTAAGATGTCTTCTCTGGTTCCTGCTGATATGAACCACAAAGACACTTACTGGTGTTCAGTTAGAGAGCAGCTGTGTTCCAAATTTCTGCTCCAAAGTGAGAAATACAAAACAGAAAAATCAATGCAAGTTCTAAACATTCTTTCATGATAAACACACTCATATAGACTGCAGCTGATCTGTGCTTAGTTGCAATATAATTATATCATGAAGTTTCTATGAAATGTACATTCTATAGGACTAAACAGGCACATTTCAAGCTGCACTCTAACATTTATTCTCAAGCACAATTTAATTTTCTATTATCTTGGAAGCAGTTTCTTTTCTTAGTATTAATATAGAGCTGATGGCATAAGAAATGTCTTTCATTTGAATTCCCTTCAGCTAGTGCTAGAATGTAGTTTCCACAATTTCAAAACATAGGATACCTGTATTAGAATTAAAGAACGAAAAGAACAAAAGGTCTAGAAAATAAAATGGTAATAGGAAAACTCCTAGAAATTCTAATTTAAAGGAACAGCAGGTTCAAACCAGCGGTGATAGTATCTGGATTACACATCATGGATTATTAAAAAGACTTATAAAGTCTAATTTAGCTTTCCATTGTTTATGCCAAGTTTAGTTTTTCACTTCACTCTTTGCCTAATTAAAATGAGCTAGTGAACTTAGCTTTTGACTTTTACGCATCAATGCTAGCCCATATGCTTGCTATTCAAGGCTTTCTATATTTTTTTTTTTAAACTTGCCTTTTTCAAGCTGCCGAGTCACTGATGATCAGTTTGATTTGGAGGCACTGCAGAAATCCACAAGGCTTTCAGCTGAGCATCTAGACCACACAACCAGGCCTACTACAGCTATCACACACTACAGTATTCCAGAGCTGTCCAGTGTTATCATACTCACTTTTTGGACAGCCCATCTTCAGGCAAAATAAACACCCCTTGGGAAGATTCCTTGGATTACAAAAGGTGCCACAAGCCAGCAGTTCACAGGAGCAGCAGGAGGCAGAGACTCCTCTCAGCAAGGGGTCCCAGAATCCACTGCTTGGAAGGAAGGCTGGAGTTCCAGTAAAGTTGGTTGTTATTAACACAATAAGGGCATGATCTCCTCCAAAAGGAGCATCTTTCACCTCACAAACTCAATACGTTATAAATTTTCAAGATTTAAAAAATAAATATATTATTTCTGAGTAAAACTATACTGCTCTCTCATTCTAAGACTGCTACCAAGATAGACTAAAGTAATCCTTAGGTTTGTGCTACCTTTTTATAGTTTACATTCAAATTTAAAATTTGATACAATACCAAGAAAATAGTGGCTTATAGCAGTTCAATATGTTCTCCACAATAGCAGTTAGCCATGCCAATATCATATTGCACATCTTAAGGGCAACTTACACACGTACGTCAGAGTTTAGTATTTTGAAAAAAAAAAAAGTAATACTGACTTCAGTTAAGGCAATAAGTGTGCAAGACCTCTCAGAGCACTTGACATTCTGAAATGCTCAGCTTCAACCAGGAAAAGGTATTTTGTCCCTTCAATTCGCAGCTCTCGGCATAATTCAAATGAGCTGACTTCTCATAATGATCACAACTGAGGAAGATACAACAAGCCAGTAGTTCTTAATGCAGTGCAAGCTGTACTTTCCTATGATGGCTTTTAGAAAACTTGTGACATTCTTTAGTTTTTGTTTTTAAAAGGAAACAGACAACAACAAAATGTAATCTTTAATAACAGCCATACAGAGTCTCTGTAATACATCTGGAATAGGAAATTAGTGCCCGATAACCCCAAGAGTACTATTAATTTCATAAAGTCCACATCTTTAATGAACAGCAATTTGGATCTTTCAATGCCATTTACAAGTGGTAAATTGCAAAATAATTGAGAAAATCAGCCACCCAAGCAATCTAACAAACAAAATTATACAAACATTCTCATTAGATCATAAAGTGATCAGTCCCTTTGATCCCCTCAAAACGAGGGGAGAACCATGCCAACACTTCACACACGAGAACAACCGTTCCCCAGTGTTGATTAGTATAATTAACCTACATAACCCTGTCTTTGGCCTTGCACACTAAAGATGAATTCCACTTGAAAACAAATTAAAATGCAAAGCAGTCTATGCACTCTGGGACTAAGGAACTGCATACACATTCATTTTTTTCTTAAAGCAAGTCAAAAGTACAATTATTTCTTCAGACACTGCAAAGGATTTGTTGGTTGTCTCTCTAAAAATCATAATTCACCACCAGATAAATAACTCAGATTTCAGCAAGAATTAAAGAATGGAAATATTCAATTCTCCATGAAGACACTAAAACATTTAAGGCTTGTGAAGGGTGACATCTCTGATACTAACAAAACTGAAGCCTCGCTTCCCAAGTCTTGTTTTCCTCCACGTGATGCCCATACACTGCTTGAAGAACACCAGAGGTAGGAACCCAAACCATAAGCCACAATGTAGGGATGAGCATAGCAAGTTAGGCTATCTTAAACTTCTCCGATCCTGGCTACTTCAGTAGCTATAGCATAGGGATAATAACACTCCAAAGCACAACATGCATTTGATGCAGTAGAGTTAGGCTGGTTTATAAAGCCTTTTTGTTTGTGTCTGAGGAAGAACCTGCAGGAACTCTTTATCATCAATAAACCATTAAAAAGCATCTGTATTTAAGATTTTTGTCTCTTAAACTGTCTTTTCTAGACAGGGTTGTCCTTACTAAAATAGAAGAAAAACTGTTGGACAGGCAGGTAGAACAGGATTTTTCAGTTTTGTCATTGATTGCTTCTAATGTACATGTGAAGAGCAGGAAAAATGCTGAGTTACAATAGGTAACTGCAAGGTTTCAGAAAAAAAACTCAGACGCTGACAACAGCCTACAAGTTGAAAGCTTTATTAAAAATGAAGGCAGATTTAAGAGTGGAACAGCCTGATCTTTAAGAGCTGACCTTTAAGCTCAACTGGCCTTGAAATAATAAGAAACACCACAAAACCACAAACAACTGTCTGTTTTCAAGAATGCTTCTAAGAGCAGCAACATTCCAGTTTAGACAGATGAAGTGTCTAAACTGATCAAAAGTGGTTCTGAACTTTTAAAACACTGTTGAACATTAGGTTTCCTCTTGTTTAGACAAAAACATTTTAGCAGTTTTACAATGGATATCGTATTGACTCTTTAAAAATACAACAGCAGGTTGGCTTGCTGCAAAGTCCTGCACGCACACAGCTCCCAAGCAGGCAGTCAAGTTTTTCTGATATCTTCATTTTGTTGCAGCTGTGGCAGTCACCATGTTCTTCTGTCAGAGCCCCAAGTAATGGTGGGTATGGAGAAGAAACCAACAACTAGTTATTAAAAGAGCATTTTGCTATATGCAGACAAGAGCTGCTTTGCATGTCAGATACAAATACTGTGACAGCTGGGCACCAAGGGCACCCTTCAGCTTTGCTTAAAAACAAATCTGTGGCTAGTGCCCATTTGCCTTCCTTCGCTATCTGAGCTTAAAAATCCTATTATATCATCTGATTTCAAGTCAACTATAAAACATTGCTTATTTAGATCCTTATCTAAAGATATCTAACTCTTTGATAATGATAAAGATATCATTAGATCTTTCCATACTATTCTATATAGGACACTATCACATTTTAACAACAGAATAAGAATTCAGATGTTTTTATATTTTCTTGTTGCCATCTGTTCCCTCACACTAGTCATCATCACGATTACTGCCTCTGACAATAAGTCACAAATTCATGACGTTTTCACTTAAAGCACTAAGTAAAAACATACTTTTTTTTGGGGCGGAGGGCAGAAGGAACTGCAGAGTAAGTTGCTTATGCAATGAAGCCAAGCTGTCTATCATCATATTAGCATTACTGACCATTTTAACATCTGAATTTTGCTTCTAGTGACCTGTGTTTTATATTGTAGTAAAACTTGTCTTTTCCTAGCAGAGTTGATGAGGTATCGATTTCCCTCAAACATATGCTGATCTAACAAGGATTTCTTCAAATATTTTGACAACTTTGAATCAACTTCCCTTTGAAAGTGAACCCTTTATGACGTAGCAAAAAGCCTATTTACAATAATCTTATAAAATGTGAATGCAAAATTAAGTCAATTAAGAACTATCTCAAATATTTATCTCTCATTAGGAGTTATTCTGACTCTTCGTTATCCTTGAAAAAGTGCATTTCATTTGTTCTGTACATATCTGAGTTATAAAAAATGTAACGCCATCTACATTACTCACTATTTAATCTACATTAAATAGTGCAATATATATATACATACACACACAACTGCAACATTTGTTACAAGAATTCTCAGTATTTGCAGAACCTACCTTAGCACAGTAGGTTCTACTTTTCTAGCTGATGTAAGTCCTTTTTCAGCCAGCTATGAACCCTAATGTCCAATAAATCACAAAAAAAATTGTAAGTTACTACAGCTGAGACAAAATCTTTCATAAACCATTCCTGTGCATGGGAAATGATCGTATTTAGACACTTTATTTCAGCTGACCTTGATCAGTACTGTTTTTTTGCCTAGAAAACACTGTCAAAGAGATGTCAAAGCACATCTGGATCCCTTAATCTTCCAAATAGTGCAGAACCAGGGTACAGACTCACCAGACAATACTGGCGTGCACTGCAAATATGTGAGTTTCAGACTAATCTCTAACTTTTTTCTTCAAAATGAGTCTAGGCTGAGAACTAAAAGCTTCTATCAGTGCTGACCCCCCAGGAGGAGTCACTACCATCTGAAGGGTGTCAAACATCACGCAGCTGATCTGAGCTCCACAACAGTTCTTAGCACTTAGCTCACCTCTGAGAAGCATGGGACCCGTATCCAGGTGGGTTCCTTGACCTGCACTTCCTTTGTCACTAAGACTTCAAACAGGCATTCTTGGAGAAAAGCAAAATACACTATAAGCCAATCATATAGCTCTACCATCACACCTTGTAGAGGCAGAGCTACACAGGCTTAGAAATTGTTTTAGTTAAGAGCAGCAGTACAAAAATCCGATGTCACCACCAACAAAAACAGACCAATCACTAGCAAGTCAACAGTTTTCCAAGCCACCTCTTCGGCAGTTCCTGTGCTTGCACTCCACCAGCTGAAAACAGTCTCTGAGTTGTCGACTTCACTATATATAGCTCAAGTGAAGTACATAAATATTAAAGAAAGGCTCAGGGGACACAGTATACAAGCTTGTCATAATGCTTACAAGCCAAAATTCACAAGTCACCACCGTTTCTATTTCCAGTGGAAAAGGACAGACTGATTCTCGTAAGATCAAAATTACTGTCATCTCAGCTAAGCAAAATGTTTGCAGGGAGACGAAAGAGGCAGGAGATGTCAGGAATGATGATGAAGGAGAAACAAAAGCAAAGTCACAACAGTATCCTCCTGAAGTCAGCAAACATAACAGTATCAAAATCCACCACTGCTATGAAGAATAGATCTATGTGATTGCATTTTGCCAGAGTATCAATAGCAATGCTTCCAGAAGCTGCTCCATTTATCTGCTCACAGCAGATAAATGTATGTTGATAACAACTGCCTATATATAGGATGTTATACACTAGTTTTGCTTGGCTAAGCATAGACCCCAAGCAGAGACACTTAAAACTTGGCAACAGCAAAAGCAGCATCTCACTTGACAAGAATAAATCAAATAAATCAATGAACACATGCATTTTCCTCCAGATAGAGGAAACGAATGCAGACTGAAGTTGGGGAGCTTCTATTTACTACACTATTAAGCAACTGTATTTAAATCTATGGACCTTTTCCCAAGACTCGCGTTGTTCCTTCACCTCAGATTTAGGACTGTAAGTTAAAATCCCTTCCTCCTTTCAGGACTTTTTCCAATATAAAACTTGTTTGTTTTCCACTTCTGCCCTCGGGACTGCCCTAGGCACAGTGCACACAGTGTAGCCTGAAGATGAGTTTACATCAAGTTACAAGTAATGAAACCTGCAGCTGCTTACTGACAAAACAAACTATTGCTTCTTTCCCAGCATTCGCAGACAGAGGGGTAGGCAAATTCAAACATCATTTCCATTATAGCGCTAAACTATATTTTAATAATTTTTAAGAGTCAAGAGCTTACTTCCCATAAATCTAAAATAGGGCCCTGTATTTACTTCCCTTAACATGTTTAAGAATTACAAGTCACTACAAACGACATTGATGTTGCACAAAGATACAACCTATGTTTCAAGTCTAAATACTTAAGACAGAAATACATGATAAAAAGAATCAATCAAAATATTATTTACCTACAAGGAACTAACAGCTAAAAGGAAAGAAACAGAAGCACTCAAAACCTAAAATCAATTGTTAATACTTAAAGTGTAAATACTGGGATTTCTTTTTAACCCTCCCACAAAAAAAAAATCTACAATGAAAAATAGTGCAAGTCTGTGACATCAAAGCTAATACATTTTCTCTATAATTTATAATAAAACAGTCATGTTACACTTTATACTATTTACTTCAGTAAGATCAGCAGGCCACAGCTTCCTGAAATCTAAAGCAAAAGCAAAGAACAAAAGAGACAGAGTTTCAAGATGTCTGATGCTTATACTCCTACCCAGCTATACCAAGCGGCCATGGTGCTACAGAAGAGCTACCAGTCTATTTTTTTTTTCAGAAGCAGACTAAGTCAGACAGCAAATAGCTTTTCTGCTGCATCTTCAATAACCTGGTGCCAAGCAGTCTGTTCTTGTGAACATTTCAGACCTTGAAAAAAATGTATTAGACAAGAAGACAGAATTTGTAACTGCTCACAGCACAAGAACTGACAAGATGTTAGGAATTATAGAGGGATAAAGAATTCTTGCATATGCAATAAGAGGAAGAATATCTTCACAATATCTTATATAGACTATAATTAAGGGAGTTCAAAAATACATCCATGGAAAGGAACCTAGTAAAGTAAATTAGCAACACTCGCAAAGTATTTTTCCCAAGCTTTCTGTTGGCAGACAGTTAGTTTATTTAGGATTTGAAGGTAAATATTAATTTATTTCTTCTCTTTTCAAATGAAAGACTCTGCAGATGAAACTCAGAAGTATTCACAGCAGCTAGCAACTAAGTGTTAACATCTGCCTTGTTCTGTTCACATACCAGTTCCTTCTGGGCTGCTCATATGACAATTAATACGAAGAAGGTAATCTCATTACATTTACAATATAATACAATATCTTTTCACAAGCAGGTGATATTTATAAAATGAGAACTTTTTTCAGCTAAAAGGGAAAGCAGCTTAAGCAAAAAGCAATCTATTTTCTTATTTCATAATTGTATTTCATTTCATAAATGGGAGTCATATATACTTTGATAATTAATAAAACAGATATGTAAAATTCAATAAAATATTTTAGTGTCTTATTAACAAAAAGTAACTACTTTAGATTCAGTATATGCCACAACATACATGTACTAACAATGCTTGAAAATAGTGACAGAGTAACAAATATTTAATCCTTCTTGCAATGCAAGTCAAGCTTTGCTAGGGAAGAAAGCAAAAATCAACAGTAAGACATATAAGGCCTTTTAAGTTGATTAAACACAAATGTAACAAACACAGGAGAAAAAAGCTGAAACTTGTTTTAATTCAATATGAACTTACCTATTAAGACATCAAGCGTTATTTATAACCTATGATCCGAAGGAACAGTGACCACAATAAATGCCTTTTAGAACAAAAAGCAAAGCAAGAAGCTCGCTTTCTGACACCAGCTCTTAGTTTATATAAAAAGAAAGCTTGAGAAACAGAGTTGGTGACACAGAAAGGAACCAATTTAACTTAAAAATGAATTATTTTTGTTATGCTTGAAAGAGAATATCAAGCACCTTTCCTAATGAACTCTTGATGTTCAGCAAGCATCTTGTCTGCTTACACAGTCTCACTGGGAAGCCCTGACAGTAAATACACACTAGTTAATATTTAATTCAAGCAGCTGACATGGTACAGACCTGGTACCAGATTTCTATTTTGGAAGTTCATCTCTAACATTGTATAAGAGTTTTCTGCTCTCCATTCTGCTTTCTATCCTGATGAGCTGGGACTGAGTTTTTTAATCAGTGCTTCTTGCCTCAGTGTGACTTACTCAAGCAAAATTAAGCTTTTTCCTAATAGGAGAACCTTCTTTCTACTGGGAGATTCCAAAACAATCAATCTTAAAACCTTCCCCTTCTGTTCATGAGTCTTGTGTGCTATTCAAATTGGTGTGTCCAACTCTAGAAAAAGATAGAATCTACATTTGTTCAGAGGAGGTTGCTTTTACTTGAAAATATGATGTCTTTCGCAACAAAAGAGAGCTGACTTTTCTGTTGTATTTAAAAACAGTTATTGCATTGTCCTGCAAGGCAGCATAAGCCAGTGACAGTTAACTATAACCACAGTTTTATTTGCAGGTAGAACCAGAATATTGATGTTTGGGGTTTTATTTGTTTTCATTTTTTTTTCTACTGATAACAAATCTTTATAAGTAAATAAAATTTGGGCCTCTAATTTGGCTTATGTAACAAAACACATACAAGTATCAGCTCTCCTAATATATTCCGGAAGACTTTATTTTTATTAACGTAGATTCACATTTGATCACAAAAAAAACATTAAAAATCCTACTCTCCCTACAGGATATATGGATGGTTACATGAATTCATCAGCCTCCAACAGATCATTAGGGACCACCAAGAAAAATCTTTAGCATAAATTCTGAAGCCAGAATTACTATCTTAGAATTGCAAATTCTTCTTGCGTACTGCACAGACCTAATTTAGAAACTAAGAGAGACTAATCAAAGAGTCATTTTCAAAGTTTACAGTTTGCATCATGGAGATCACATGGAGTTGCTCTGCTTATCCATACAGTAACCTCTCTTTCTAAAAGAGGTTGCAAATAATGTAAGAATTTCAGGTCATGTTTACCCCTGCTGATGTGTTAAAATGAAGGTCTAGCTGAAAGAGTGCTACATTGAGGACTGGCAGCTGGCAGGAAGTTATCTGCTTATAATATTCCCCTAGCAGAACTTCCTTTATATGCACAAATATATACATATCCTTCTATATCTTGCTCTACAGGCAGAGCAAGTCCGTTCAGTACAGCAGATACCATACAGTTGCTCTGCCCATGCCCTGAGGTAGGCACGCAGACCTGCAAGCACACTGCTCTCAGAAAAACTGGTATTCTCCACCCTATCTGAGCTATCTGGAGAAAACACTAGGTTATGATCATGCCCTCTTCTAAAACCATGATCTTCTAAAAATAGCTAAAGCCATGATTAGTCATACAGTGCCTCAAGTTACAGAAAAATGAGAGGAAATTCCCTGCAGCAAGTTAACCATGAACTGTATAAGACCAAAGGAGGAGAAAGATGACAAACAACCAGGAAAATAAAAACAGGCAGCTTAGCTGGAAATGCAGGCAAATGTAGATAGGTCATAAATCACATGAATAAAAGAAAACCATAACCCAAATGTTTTTCCTCAATAAAACTAGCATGCAAAGGGCCCTAATCACTCCACTTACGTAAAAGAAATGAAGAAGCAAAAAAGCTACCCCAATAATGAGGGAAAAGACCCTGTTAAGTGCACACACATCTGCTTAGAAAAATTATGCATGTCATCCTCATATAAAAAATCCACACCTTCCATTAGCATCATGCAAGCTGCTTCTACCTGAAGCATGTTCTGTGTCAGCCACAGAGTCACACTAGCAGGCAGCACAGTCAGATGTGCACTCGCAGGAAGCTAAAAACCAGCACTTCAGGTAAGGATTTTATAGCTTTCCCCATCCTCCTTCTGCACCCTTCTCTGCACCACTGGAGCTTCCCTAAATTGTGGAGGAATCTCATCAGAAGGGAGACTATCCGACAGACAGAAGCATTAAGCCCCATATGCTGTCCTAATCAGAAGTAAGGATAATAAAACAACACCCATCTTGAGAGTTACTGAAAAGTTTGTTTTCTATTGAATGAGAAAACAAATAGGTCTAAACAATACCATTGTTCCTGATGTTTCTCCTTATCAACCTTAAGTCTTGGCTAAAAGATGACAAAAATGACTTCTTTCTGATGTACAGACCTCTTTTCACTTTCCAAAGGTTCTATATTAACTTCCATTGGGACATAACCAGTTATTCAAGCTCAAGCAAGTAAAATTTAACACATTATAAAAACTTGGCCACAGTTCATTATTCTCAAAAAACATATGGTGACTGTATAGTAGATATAACTGGCTCACAGAGGCTCATCAAACCAAACAGTTTACAGCAGAGATGCTCATTTGACACACAGTGAGGTGACCACAGCTCATATGACATACAAGACACCAGTGTGTCACTGTCAGATGAAGAGAGACCAAGTTACTGAATTCACATCGTGGTACTACCCTTTTCTCATCCACCAAGCATATAGATTTTTCCCCTGGATGTCTCCCAGACACACTAGCTACTGAGCCATCCACAAATCGCTAGGTTTCAATCATTTTATTTATTTTACCTCTACTTCAACTACTGGACGGAAGGAAGGAAGAAAAAAGTGCCAGACTTGGTCAAAAATGAACAAATTTATAAACTTTCTAGATTTATAAACTGCATTTTCTAGCAAAAAGTTCCTATCCAGCTCTGCCAAGCTCTTGCTTCCTTCTATTTATGAGCTACTGAATCAACATTTAATAAAGCACACGTACAAAAGCAGCTTCACTTGCAGTTTTCTGTCAGTACAGGCAAGGAGCAGGCACAGCTGCAATCTGCCTATGCAAGAAGCTCTGTGCTCTGTTGACACATCTAGAGCTATGTCAATAGCAAACTATTCAAGGAGAGAAAGAGATAAGCAAAGAATTCAGCAAACAAGGAGTTATTACATTTTGATGCTACAAATGCAAGGGTGAGAGGCAGAAAGCCACATTCTTCAAGCGCAGTGTCATGTCCAAGTAATATACACCTCATTATACACATTACATATTTGTTTCCACCAAAACATTTAGTACATTTGTATCAGATATTGAATGACACTAACCGGATATCTAAATGGGCTCAGTTCTCAGCAAGCAACATATATACTTACTCTTGAGATTGCTCTGCACTGGAAAAAAAATAAATAAATACTGGAAGCTGACACAAGAGTTTGCAGTTATGCAAGACAACCTCCTTGCACCAAAAGCCTCATAATGGAGCCCGTTTCAGACCAAGGGAACTCAATGCAAGTAAGGAAACTAGAGGTATTCTAGAGCCACAAGAAATATTTGTTTCAAGGTTGTAATCATTCTTTTGGAGAAGTTCTCCAGTTACAAATAACAGTAAACCCATTCTGCTGGTACCAGTACCTCACAGCCATTTCTGACTCCTGCAGTTTATGCAGGGTCACTGCTTTAATATCCCAGCTATTCCTTCCATGTTTAAGGGCAATTATTTGTTTTATGAAATGCAAAAGTCAACAGGATGTAGCCAAATCTCTGGTCTGGACAAAATGTCTCATTCTGCTGCTTTTCAGGGCACCAGCAACCACCAAGCAAAGAAAAAGGCTCCCACTGGATTCTTCCCCCTCTCCAAGCATTTAAATGACAAAAAGAAAAAGACAGAGCTTTAATCTCAAGTACAAACCTTTTAAAAAGTAATTTGCTGGTCCTTAAAATAACCTTCAAAATCCCAAGGCTTCTTGTCATCAGGCAAGCAAGAGATAACTCGGAGCAGCAAGCTGCCTTCCCTTATCTCAGCAGGATAGACACATTAACATCTCGTGCAGCACTTCATAGGAGCACTGGCTGCCAGGACTGCTGCACTAGGGCACGTGCAAACGTACAGATAACGGCCCAGGAAAGATAATGAACTAGTCCATGCTTAGTTGCAGCAGAGGCAGTTTCAAATGGAGCATGAGGAAGGGAAACGGGCGAGTGCCGAAAGAGGACAGTGAGCCACGCGTTCTCCCCTATGGCTTCAGCAGTAGCAAATCCTTCAGCACTTTCAGAGACAGATTTAGCATTTTTGTCAGATAAAGAATCAGCACTACAGACAGTAAGGAGGAAAAAAAATGAAACTCACATTTCCACTTAATAGTGAGAAGAAAATAAGGTTTTATCTATTCATCTCGTAATACCAAACGTCCAAGCTATTTCCTCACAAATGAGATCTCATGCCCCAAATGCCTCTTACCATCCATAAACCAATTTTAGCTCCTCAAGAGGCTTTCCACGCTATGATACACATTACATCTGCAACAGATTTTCCTGTTGCAGAGTACAGACAGAATAAAATGTTTTGTTTTGTAACAAACACATCACAACATTGCACTGAACTTAAACTGTGTACAATCCCAAGCCAGTCCCTCTGAACACAACACTTCTGACTCATGTGTTGCTGCTGATCAGTGCCCCGTTACAAGCAAACATCACTCTCACACTCTAGGAGGTTCAGCACTAAATGTATACCTTCTTTTCAAAAGTCAATGTTTAGGCTCCACCAAGTCTCAATACTATTGTAAGAAACTACAAAAACAAGGCCACCCTAGAGAAGCATATACTCTGCTGCTACCACAGGCGGGCCAAGCGCTGGGTTTAGGCAGAGATACAAAGAGCTGCTTCTACTGCCTTTTAACTGATGACATTTTTCAAACTAAGAAATCATTTCCCTGCATGGGTAAATTTACAAAATCATCCCTTGCTTCAGGTGCTAATGACTCTTCAGGTCCAGAGTGAAAGCAAGACTCCAAAGCACAAACACCACATTCTCCCTCCTAAATCCTAACAGCAAAAAAGCCAATGTTTATTTTTCTGAAGGAAATTGCTTATTTTTAGGACCACCTGGTTTCCAGCAAGATCCTCTGCCATGTGGGAGACTTGAGAAAGCCACAATAGTCTCTCTAGCTGCTTATCATTTCAACAGATAGAGGATGGTTGCATATACTTTACACTGCTATGAGCTCTGAGCAGGAATTTTCTCCCTGTCCTGGTAGAAGAGCTTGCAGCAGCAGAGGTAACAAAGGAAATAGAGTACAACCACCAAAACACAAGCCAATAACAAAAGAAAACACTTGAGCAAAACCCATGAATAATGAAGCCTTTTATAAAAACATGTTTTGTTTTTCCACCAAGACTGTGCCCATGGTCTGTTAAATCTCAAGAGGTATATTACCACATATATAATAACAAAAGATAACTAATTAACTTAAAAGGCTGTCTAACAAAATAGAAAGGCCTTATTAATTCAGTAACACCAGTATGAACACAAAATAGAATAGGGGAAAAATGACAACCTACTCAGAAAAGAAGCTTCTGACATTTAGAAGCAGTATTCTAGAAGTAGTACTCTTTACTTCCTCACTAACTCACCAAAACAACCTAGGCAAAGAAACAAAAGTTTCAAACTCTACTGTTTCATTTCCTGTAAAGCCAGAGACTGCACAAATGCACATCTCAGACATTTTTGGCTACCGCTACCTTCCTCCTGAGCTGCCCATCTGCCACAGAAGCAGAATCTTCATTTTAACATTAGAAACCACAACACACCTGACCAAGATTCCCACATTATGCTTTCAGGAGGAAATCATCAACTTCTGCATGTTGTGAGCCACTGAAGAAAAACCTACACTTTTGATAGCAAGAAAATTCTGCTTCCCAGAGAAAAAAAAAAAAAAAAAAAAAAAAAATTTTTTTTTTTTTTTTTTTTTTTTTTTTTTTTTTTTTTTTTTTTTTTTTTTTTTTTTTTTAAATCTCCTTAAATATCCTCCTTTCCTCCCTCCCTCCCTTCCACTTGAGCTGGCTACTGTTATTTTTTATTTCTATTTTTTTTTTTCTTTTTTTACTCCTCTCCCCCAAATCTCTGAGGTTTAACACTCTAACTTGTTGTTCTGTTTTTATCACAGGCCTGACAGTATAACAGTTTGGTTCTTACCAAAAATTGCAGTTGTCACAACTTTGAGAAGTTTTAACTGCATGACAGCACGCATTTTCTATATCAAACTTATTTTCTCTTTGGAAACGCAAGTCAAAGAGTCTAACATGAGGCAGCACTTTTGACAGACAAAACTAAAGAAATCCATGGCACCAGGAGGGTGTGGGGAGAACAAATCCTCAGAAAAACGGCTGAAGCTCCACAGAGCAAGAGTTGCCTGGGGCTGGAAGGGGGAGCTGGGGTGGCAGGTATCGCCTGCAGTTTATTAAACCTATTAAAGCCAGGCAGTTTATTAAGCCTTTTCTGAAGTGCTTTGCCCAAAAATGTATTGTCAAGAGAGAGACGCAATTCTATTTTGCAGCATATAATATACCTTTATTTCTCATATGCGCAAGAATATATGAGTAGACAAAAAATAAACTTGTAAATATCTTTACAAGCACTGCTTTCCCCAAGAGCCTTCTTGATTGTTTCACCAGAGCATTTATAGCCCCTAAAAGGTTTATTGCAAGTAAACTGATATCAAGTAATCACTAGCAAACTTTATTTCCCAAAAATCTTTTTCTATTGATTTTAGTATTTTAATTTCCTTGAGAGGAAAACCCCGTGAGAATACAATATGAAGGAAAGAAAGATGAGCACATCAGTCTAACTTTTTTCCTGATTCAATTCCCACTGAAGTAGTTAGATTAGACCTTTGAAATATATCTACTGACAGAGCTAAGCAGAATTTATGACCCTGAACTTCTCAAGTCCCTTCTTCTGTTGGTCAGTCTGATGTCAGATAAAAGAAACATCAAAATTTCAAGGAAGCTGAAACAAAGATTTCTGTTTATTTACTTTTTAAACTCCAGAAATTCTTTACATCTGAATAAGAAGTGCAAGAAGTTCAACATTTTTGTTTCTCGCACCATCAAGAGATTCTAGTTTGAGTGGTGTGGGCTAACAAGCTCACACACTCCCGATGCTTAAAGGACAGAACCCCACAGGTCCGTGAGTCCTTTAAGAGCTGCGGGCAGAAACATGACCTGGATGGACATTTTCTGAAACAGCCGGTTTTAATTTGAGAGGAATGTCTGTTTAAAAGGAGATCTTTCCTTAAGCTATGATCAAAACAGTAAAAAAAAAAAAAAGGGACAAAGTCACTGCGAGATGCGAGTTACACCAGTCTCAAGAACATGCTTTATTACAGCAATTTCACAACCCTACAATAATAGAAATTTAGACAAAGAAGCCCCAAGCGACCACAACCACCCATCTGTCTTCTTGGCTAGTTTCAGTTTTTGAAAGAACCAGCATTAAACGAGCATGTGAAAAGCCGGGCAGCGCAGCAGCGAGCAGTCTGCCCACCGAGCAAGTTACGCAGCGGGCTGGGAGTTTTGACAAAAGACAGCACGCTGCTGCAACAACAGACAATCCTGGAGGCGCGTAGGGAACGCTAAGGAAATACTTTCCGGAGATATCAGGGATCAGCCAGATGAAGCAGTTTTATTCCCCCTCCTCTCCGCATAAGGGCAATCCATTGAACTCCCCCTGACCGATGTGAGGAGGAGGCCGGGGGAAGGGACCCGCCCGCGCTCCCGCCGTAACGCTCCAGAACGGCGGCTCGCGAGGAGCTGCCGCCCGCCCGGAGCTGCCACACGGCGGGACGGGGCCCCCCGCGGGCGGCGCCGCCACCGC
>PTEX01000012.1:4422968-4443830 GCA_003342815.1 Eudromia elegans
GAGCCCCTGCCCCGCCGCCGGGCTCGCTCTCACCTCGGTGCCGCCACGGCGGCAGCGGCGGCCTCGCCGACCGGGAGCGCTCGTCTCCGCTCGTCTCCGCTCTCCTCGCTTCTCCTCGCTTCCCTCCCGCTCCGCTCCGCTCGGCGCCCGTCGCGGCGCAGAGTCGCCGCTTGATTCTCTCATCGGCCGCCGCGCCCCCTGCGCTGGCCGGGCGCGCACGCGCGGTGCCACCTCACGCCGCCGCCGTTAGCGCGGCCCTGAAGAGCTTGAGCCCCGCGCTGCTGCCTGTGGCCCCGTGACGGGGAAAACCCCTCGGGCGTTCCGCAAGCAGCGACGTTAGCGACGCGGGGTCGGTCCCTTCTCCAAACGACTGCCCATAGGGCGAGAGGAAATGGCTGCAAGTTGTGCCAGGAGAGGTTCAAGTTGGATATTAGGAAGAATTCCTACATGGAAGGAGAGGAGAAGCATTGGAGCAGGCTGCCCAGCGTGGTGCTGGACTCTCCGTCCCTGGCAGCGTGCAGGAAACGTGTAGATGAGGCGCTTAGGGACATGGCTGGGCAGGCGGCGAGGTGAAGGGCTTACGGCTGGACTCACTGTTCTTGAAGGTCTTTTCCAAACGTAACGATCCTGTGATTCTGTACGAGGCTGACTTTGGTGCCTCCGGGCTCCCTGCAACGGGAGGTCATCTTCTCATCCACCTTGTTCCAGGGCCGGGCCTGGAGAACGGCTAGGAGATCCTGAAAGGCCCCTCTGACCTGCAGGAGATCCTACCTTGGCCCAGCGTGATGGCTTTAAACCTGAAACAGAAATAATCTTAGGCCAATGACATGTTCTACAGTGAGCCTGGGGTACCAACGTGGGGCTAAAAGCATAGAAATGCTGTAAAGGGGGGTTGTGGAAGCATAATTCTCATTAAAGCTGGGAATACTGAGTGGCTGAGGTAGGGAAAAGGATTCAAAGATCATTCCAAAACAAACACAAAAAAGTGCAATATTTTCTGAAAGACGAAAAACATTTTGGGGCATAGTTGGAGGAAGACCTCTGGGAGGGAACTACTGAAGTTCATGGTACTGGATTTTATATATATACATATATATATATAAATATATATATATACACATATATATATATACACATATATATATACATATATATATATATAAAGCAGCTTTCTTTCAAGCAGCAGTACTCCTTCAGCTAGAAGGAATACATTGTAATGAATGTTGGAAATAGTTCAGTGATAAATAGCATAATGGCATTTTAATAATCATTAAGTGTGTTTTGAAATAATTTAGGCATAACTGCTTTTCAGTAATAAAAAGCAATGGAAGTGTTCTCTGAATAAACCCCATAATTCTACAAGTGAGATGGTCTCCAGTTATTATGTGAGGAAGAACATAATTTTGCATTTTTTTCCCTCAAAATGTTCCTCCTCAGGGCAGCTTTAGACATGTCATTGGTAGTATAAAACCACAACGAGCAGCTCTCATATCATGTTACCGCATTTAAAGCAAAGTGAATGCATGCCCCACATTTCTGTCACCTGCCAGCTGGCACGGCTGAGAACAGTTGGAAAGTGCCGAGTAACGTGTGGAGATGCTGAGGGTTTCTCTTTCCGCTTAGTCTGAGGGGAACTAAGTCACTGCACTCAGAAAATGCTTGGCACCACCTTGAGCGTTGACTTGCTACATGATGACACACACACACAAAAAACCCCACTGTCCAGTGATTAATGGATCCCACTCTGAAAATAAACCACCAAACTCGATCTGTTTTTCATGGTACTATGTGCCCTACCTCAGTTGTGTTGTGGTGTCGCTAGGAGCCCAGTATCTTGAGCTAATGCTCCACTCACCATCTTTTCACTCTGCTCCTTGAATGATGTGAGTTAATTACAATGTGGAGTATTATTTCCTCAGGACTTTCTAGTACTTTTGTTCAAAAACATGTCTATATTCCTGAGTACAGAAAACTCCTTCTCAGCAATAGGGTATCAAATGTTACAGAGAATGGAGAACTATTTTGTTTCCATTATTTGAAAGGATTTAACATTTTATTTTATAAAAAAAATCTGTTATTAAGCAATAGTTGCCCCAAAGGAGAGCCCTGGAATGAGAAAATTCATGCTGACAAGTCAGACCCCAGGGCTTTCTCACAACTCATAGGGCTGCAATTCATAAGGCCATTTGTGATCTGTCTAAGGGATTGGGTCTAGCTTTGGAAGCAGCAGTTTCTGTGTTCGGATCATGTTTTGCCCTGTGACAGGTCACAGTTCTTTCAAAGCTATTTTCAAAGACATTATATGTTACACTTCAGTATTCTGAGGTATCTGAAAAGAAAAAGAAAAAATGGAAGTTCCTAAAGTTGTGCTAAACACTCATGGATGGGTAAAAATTTTAAGTGTACAGTGAATATGATATCAGGCGCTTGCTGGCAGCCAGGAGTCGGGTCACATATGATTCTATGAACCCATATTGTGCTCGATCCCCTTTCCATATTATGCTTTTCCCCTCCTCCTGCAGACCACTAGTAAATTTTTTTTTCCTTAGCGTGCTTTCTTAGCATTAGTGTTCCCGTATTTGGATTTGTGGTAGGAGGGGGAGGCTCTTAGCTCACACCAAGACCGCAATAACGGTTTATGGGGAGCCACAGACCTCTGTTGAGGTGGCTTATACTGAGTCACATAAAAGTTAGTAAAGGTTTTCCTCGAGGATGCAAACATGGAATATGTAACAGAGAAATTTTGTCGAGGATTCCTCTTATGGCAGGGAAAAAATGGTTTGAAGGCCCAGAATAGTAGATATATGATAGTAGATATAGTAGGTATGTATAGGCATAGATATATAGGAATATAAATCTATATGTATAAATATGTATATTTGGATAGTGGGTATGAGTTTATACCTCATTCATTAGGACTGCCAGGCAGAAGAAGCCCCTAAGAGGCACTGGAGATGTATTTGCTAGTGAAAGTGTTGGCTCGTGCTCTGTGCTCCGGGTAGCAGCTCTGCTGGGAAGCCTGCTGCGAGTGGGCATGAAACCAGCGGAGGCCCTCAGCAGGGAAGGAAAGAACCCTTCTTCTGCAGGAAAACCTTATTAGCAATCCATTTTCTCATCTATGCAGCAGTAGATGTGCAAATGGCTCTATAAAAGAGTGAGAGGTCTGTGCTATCTTTGAAATACGTCTTTCAGTAGGGCATATACTTTTTTTTTAACAAAGATAGGGGAGATGCCAACAATTTAAAGATGGATATAACCTTTTAGTCAGCGTCATTTGTTCAGGACAAAATTTGTAATAATATATTGAAATAAGCCCTTCACCTTGGAAACCTACATCTGCATCTCCCTGGCTCGGCTCTGGCAACAGGAGCAGTGAGAGGGTGAGCAAGACGCTGGAGTGGGAGTACATGGACCTCCTGCAAGTGGAGTGTGGCTGCTCGGGCAGGCCTGTCTTTCCGCTGCTTCCTAAACTCACATGAATTAGGAAGAAAACGCAATAAGGTAGTTTAGAGCCTAAATCAAACAACGAAAGGGCACAGGTAGGAGTAGGGCCCGTAGATGCTATAGGAATACAGACAACTAGTGATAAGAAAATTTGCATTACTCCGAGATAAAATACCTGCAGAGTCACTAGAGCATTATTCACATAGATCAGGGTAGGTGTTATCTTATTATCTAGTGGTAACACAAACCACAGGGACTCCCCTGATAAGGTAAAAGAGCAAGAGAGTAAACCTAACAGCAGCAAGCTCTGAAGCAAAGAGAGAGCTCTGCCATCTTGGCAAGGGAGCTTTTCCTGGTTATCTGGAGCACATAGGGTAACTTTTCGCAATATCTGTAGGCACAGGCTGCTTAGTAGCCTCTGAAAACTAGGAAAAAAAAGGTCAGAAAGGTACTGGAAATTGTGTACTGAAAGCATTAATATGAAATATATCGACAACTTCCTATCTTGAGTATAGCTGCTCCTCACTTACTCTTCCAAATGTTTTATGTTTTGACCTCACACATCTCAAAATTGCAATGTCCTCACTTGGAAAGATTTTATTTTTTAAAGATTTGAATTTTAATTTTTAAAAAATGAAATGCAGTTCCTGGTTATCACTACAAAGGCAGCTGCTATTGGGAAAAAAAAAAGGATCTTTTTATTGTTTCTTTTCTTTTCTTTCTTTTTTTTAAACTTACTGTTTACCTAAAATGATTTCTTAGTCTTTTCTTACTATGGAAAAGAAAAAAAAAAAAAAAAAAAAACAAAAAAACACTTAGAGAGGAGCTCGGTTGCCCTCTATGGGGATAGTTTTAGCATTGCTTCTGGAGTAACCAAATCTACAGCCACTTGAACACATTTTGCCAAGAAGCAAAATAGTAGATGCCTCATTGCATTACTCTTGCTGTCTTGGAGAAATTATTGGCATTGTCTCATTATTCATTAGTTTAAAAAGATTTATTATTTGCATTTCTGAGCATATTGTTCATAATAGAAGACAACACTTAGCAGTACCCTCATGGAGTTGGCATTGCATTCTCATTGCACAATAAATATTTTTGAAGCCATAAGACTCTTTTTTATGTCTAACAATGATTAGAGTTTCTGATCTGAAGTCAGTGTGGTTGTAGTAACTGAAATTAGAAGTGAGAGGACAATATTTTAGATTTGAATCTAAAACCTATGTTAGAGATATCTGACATCTTTACATTTTACTTTCCATTAATTCCCATTGTGTTCAGTTTGTTCACAGTTTAGACAGCTATCCTTATGAAATTACTTTTTTCCCACTGTAATCTATAATTTTCTCCACTCACTCATGGAATGTACTTGAAAACCTGAATATATCTTCCCACCATTAGATCACTGAATTGTGAAACTGCTCATTCTGTCAGAAGGGTTGGCACTCCAGAGTGCCACTACATACGTTCTTCCTTGCTTTAGATCTCAGCCTATGTCCATGGAATATGTCAGTCCTGCTCTTCTGCTTTATATCTAGTTATTTCAGACATGATGTTACAGGATTTTGAAATCACGTGCACAGAATCACAGAATGGCTGAGATTGGAAGGAACCTCTAGAGATCGTCTAGTCAAACCAAGCACTTTGTCAAGTGCCAGTATATTTGTATTCTTCTGCATCTCCAGTGCTCAAGCACTCAGTTCTGATCTGGTTTGTCATTTTTGCAGTTTTTTGCTCTTGTCTAGCAAGTCCTCTAAGACACCTTGAAGAATTTCCTTCTTTTGACATGAGTCTGTGGCTTCTATTTTGTTACTGAGTGCGGTTTTCTTTCTTAGCTTCCACTTCCATGCAGAGAAGCTCAGATTTCTCAGGCACAGTGGATTGAGCTTGATAAAATTATATTTAGCTGTGTCAGTAGGATTTTAATCCGATAATCCTTCTGAGAAAAATCCGTGGCAGCAAGGAGAGCTGATAGAGCTGCTTCACCTGCCACTTAGTTTTGCATACCCTCATAGTCAGTTTTCTCAGAACTTTTTGTGTGTGTTTGATATTGTGAGAATATACAGGAGTATTATGGGAATATGAAGGGGTTTGTAATGTTAATCAAGCCTTACATGCATTTGCAAAACCCTTTCCAATAATCAATTTAGTAACTCTTCATTATAAGGCTCCCTGCAAATTCCAGGTACTTTCAGACTTAGTGGCGCTATCAGAGACGAGGCATAAAGATAACTTTCCTACAGGTTTGAAGTATTTCTTTTTGCCTGGGTAAGTTTAGATTAACCAAGGCCTTAAAGGAGGTGAGGGGAACAAGAAGGGAGAAGGTGAAAAGCCCCGATGCATTTCACAGCAAGCAGTTACATCCAGTATTATCAAGCAGAACCCACCCAGGCTGAGGCTCCACAGTGACTGCTCAGTCCAGATCTGCACCTTGCGGTTGAGGACTGCAGGGTTGGTTGTGCAGCATCACACATCACCAGCAGTTATTCCTCTGTGGAAGTGTAGACAATTTTTCCCCTATCTAAAATGAGGTAATGATAAAATCACACACACCCAACTAGAAAGCAATCTGAAATAGTTTTTCAATGAGAAAGCATCCTGGCTGGTAAAGTGATGGAAGTTCTTAAAATACAAGACACTGAGTGCAGAGGGGGAACCTTCTGATCTGTCTTATGGTATCACAGAAAACTAAAAATTGCCTGGACACTTTAAGTTTGAGGCAAGTCTAAGTTCTTAACTGGTTGGCCAATGCTGACAGAGGGGATTCTTGCAGGTACCCCGTATGCCTCTGGAGTGCCTGGTCAAGTCCACTGCAATGCTTCTGAGGGTATTTTTATGTCAAAACACCTCGGTGGTGACAGTCTTCCCCATGTCGAGGATGTAAATAGAGCGTTCAGGGCACCATGGCTGGATTTCTTCCCAGAACACTTACCACAGAAGCACCTCTTCACCGTAGAGATGATGAGCCATGACTGAAGGCCACAAAAGGGGTGGCCTCTACCAGTAAACCTTTAGGGACTACATGGTGCTAGTCTGCACAGGTTGTCACACCTCCTGTCTCCTGCCAGCTGTGTTTTGTTCTCAGGTGAATACTGTTATCAGGGGCTCCCATCTGATCCTCATATTTGTCCTTGCAAAGCTTTCTAATAAGCTTATCACTCATCCACCATGCACAGGCTGAAAGTGACAGGAGGGTAGACTGGGATGTATATATATAAAACATGTGGGCATGTATGTTTTTTTCACTGTCTGGGGTGGTTACAAAGTCAGCGCTTGGGGGGCTTCTTCAGAGAAGTCTGCTGTCGGGTTTGATGTTTCCCTCCCCGATGAGCGTTCGTGAATTCGGAGCAGAGCGCCGGCGTCTCATCGGCCTGGCCAGGATTTCTGTTTTGCAGCGGGGCGATGGGATCAGGGCACCACCCGCCTCTGCAAACGTGCACTGTGACTACGTGGTCTCCAACCTGCCGTGTTAATGAATGTTTTCTAATCAGGGAAAGGCAACTTAGGCCCTGGTCCAGCTCTTAGCTTTCGTAGCATATAGCTCCTGTGTTATGTAGCACTTCATTTCTCTCATAAGAAAGGCAGATAGATAGCAAACTATGTAAAAGTGATTCATCACATGTTTTTTAGGTCCTTCCTAAGGTTATGCTGCGCTATTTTTCATTCTCCCCCATGTTTTTTGTTATCTTTTTAATATATACCTTTAATATAGTAACGACCGGTGTATGGGGGCCTTGAGAGGCTGATGATGACAGACTAGGAGTTATGCCCTTTGTTTTGGCACATGTTTAATAGCGATAAACATCACAAATGAAATATGATGGGGATACTTGTTATTGCCCCAGCCACGGGGGGTTTCTTGACATTCCTGTCTGTTGCAACCGTGTAGTCTACAAATCTGGTTGGAAGTTGTCTGTGTGGTTCTGCATTTTTATCTCATGAAATATCTGAACTGTCATTTGCCTTTTCCCCACCTGTGTGAATACAGTTGTCATGACTCTTGCTCACGAACCATAGTCGGTTCATGAGTTGAGCTTAATGTTTGGCAAAACTGAGTAGTCACAGAGTAAATAATGGTAATTTAGGAATTATATCTAGCACAGTTGCCGCTCCTAGAAATACGCAAGAATAAATTATCTATTTGTAAGCATGAGGTGATCAAAAAGTAAAAAGGAACAATGGCAGTGAGGAAATCAGATCAAATTATTTCAGATTGTTCTGATTTCCTCTATGGCTTTGTAAGGAGCATTCTTAGGAGGAAGAGACTGATGTAATATTTCTTAAATTCAGTAATTTTTTTTTAATAATTATGACAATACAATCTGGATAAAACTTCTGTTTTAGATTTTTCCAATGATATAAAAAATCTTGTGAACTTGATAAATGTTCTTGCTACTAAAGTGGTTCAGGAAGCTCATTAACAAACCAAAACGTACTGTTTTCTCCTGAAAGGGAATCCCCATCTACTTTGCAAATGAGGATTATTTCTGGAGCCACACAGGCAAAGCAGACAGATAAACTCTGGGAATTCAACATTCAGGAACAAGGCTGTGTTTAATCCCTCATTGATGGTTTCAAACTGTCTTTTCTTACCTTAGTTATTTATACTGCTTGTTGTGGTGGTTGGTCTACTAGGCAATATTTATAAGCCATTAATCACCAGTATAAATCTCCGGGTGCTTTTGGTAACTGTCTTGTCTGTGTAGGTAATTCTTATTTTGAAAGAAACAGGAAAACCAGAATTTTTATATTGCCTTTGAATATGTTTGATACTTAGGGTGTTAATCTGCTCAAAGAAACATTATCAGTGACTTTTAGCTCCATGCATGTGCCGTGCAGCCCAACACACCGCTCCCCTCCACAGTGTGTGAACCCGGCCCAGTTCTGCTCTGTGATGCTTCAGTGCATGGAAATGAACCCGCTGCTGCCAGGTGAGTTCCACCCATGAAGTGAGCCCAGATTCAAGCTCTCTCCCTGCAGAAAGCTGGAGAACAGAATTACATATTCAGGGTCAGATTTCTTTAGTGCAAGGTTTAAAAGAGCTATTTGCTGAGAAAAGTAGTGCTTTTCAACAGTAAAAACAGTCAAATCTGAACCCAGGTGATTGCTTCTCTGCATTGCAATGGTCCCTGCGTATGAGTGTATGATCCTGCCTTCGCAGGAAAGACAACGGAGTTATACTTGAGGGAAGACGGAGGTGGATATTTAGAGGAGGAAAAATGTAATTACATCTGGATGTGGTGTGGATGTGATTATTAACATTTCAAAATTTTTAATTAAAAAAAAAAAACCACACTGTCTCTTTTTTTGAAACACATGTGTATGACAGGCAGTATCATCACCTCTACAGTCTGCCCAGCACTTTTCACCATCCCATGTCGAAATGAGGTACCAGTATGGACCTGCTCCCACTAACCATTGTTGAATTGATTTCTCTTAAGTAAACAGAGTGATCTTTAAAAGGCTGCCCCTTCCCCTGCACCTCCTCATGCTCCTAGGATACTGTCAGCTCATGTAATACATTGCACAAATGATGCAGCTGTGATGCAGAGAATAAAAATCAACAGCAGAGGGAGGCACCTGAATAGGCAGAGGAGAAAAAACGCAGTGTTTACACATGAAAGCAAAGGCGAGGGAAAGAATTCAGCCCTAGAGGGAGGGAGAAGCAGCAGCTAAGGCAGAACAAGTGTCAGGAACACAAGTTGGCTGCAGGAATTAAATAAAAGGTGGATGGGGCTTTCTTGGAATACCAAAATGCCTGGGAATAGCAGTTCCTGGGAGATTAGTCTTGAGGCGGGGGGCTGTTGTGGTCCTGCCACAGGCCCCCTGTTTTGTCAGGCTGTGGCTCCTGACATGGAGCTCGGAGCTGCGTGGGAAGACACCAGGGCAGCTCCCAGGGTCCCCCCAACCCAGGGCACCCGCAGCTCCCAGCACCGCGGCCGGACACCGGTGTTAATCATCTGGGAATCGGCCGGTGCAGCAAGGCCAAAACCTGGCCATGAATGAACGAGCTTTCTCAGTCCTTTGTTCACATGAAGAACCTAACAAGCCTGTGTGTACGTGCGTGTACATGGGCTAACACAGAGCTCACAGAGCTCTCATGCGTGTTTTCGTCTTTCACAATATGTGACTTTCCAATTTAAAAGCACAAAAATAGTCTAAGAAATTGGCGGTGGTGCCACTTCACTCACCTCCTTCGAACAGCCTCCCCAAACTGATCCCTGAGGCTCCCAGTTCTTCCTTTCTTTGTGCTTGATGAAGGAATTACCGAGGCAGACACAGCTTCAGACTATCTAAAAAGTAGCTGCACTCTTGCACTGCAGAAACCACTCTTAACCCCACATGTGCATATCTGAAGCCTAGTTATTGAAAGGCTTTCCCATTTAGTAGGGCCATAGATTCCTATGGCACTGTGTAAATGGCTAGGCAGACTGCAGAACTGTAGATATCACTATCCATATATATCCACAATTTTTTAAAAAAATTACAAATTTTTAAAATTTAAAATGTTGAGGTGCTAATAATTACATCCAGGCCACATGTAGATGTGATTACATGTTTCCTCCACTGAATACCCACCTCTTCTTCCAGTACAACTCTCTTGTCTGCCTGCTAAAATTACATATCAATCTTTTGGGGTAAGAGCTACCTCTTTCTAAATGTTTGTACAACATAGACATCAATGAGGAGTTAAATCAAAGCAAAAAAAATCTGCAGGGAATTCTGATAATATTAGTGCCATCCATTGCCATTGAAAAAAATTGCTTTGTCAGTAAATTTGTTTGGTTTTGCCCCTGGAAGTATAAGGTTTTGCTTGAAAAGAGAGTTCTTGTTGCTTGACCTGCTTTCTTCTCTCTATATAAATTGTGTACTACAGACAACGTGAGTTGCAGTATGGAGGTGGGGACTGTTTGCAAAAATACTGTGCCTTAATTAATTGTAATCTAATATACCAGAGGCACAGAGTGTTTTCCTTCTGTTGACTTACTTATTTGGAGCTTAGGCGAAGGACGATCCCGAGAATCAATTTACCCATTAGTGCTAAAGCATATCCTTTCCTCCCCACCCCTAAGTTGGCATCTCTGTACCATAATGTCCAGATTTAAACAAACTGCAAATCTGTGTCCATAAGTCAGGATGTGATTTAGCTCTGAGCGCTTCCTTGATGCATTTGATGCAAAATACATCTCTGTTAAATTTCTGTTTTAGTGCTTCTTTCAGTGCTTATGAACCTGTCGTTTCGGAGAACCATAGGGATAAACCACAATTATCCATTTTCTATTTCAGTCTGGAACAAAATATTGCTTACCTGGCTCAATAAATCAGAGTCTGAGGGATAAGGTATTGTGTCAAAACTTCCCACCCCAAAGTGCTGAAATAGTAGCCCCAACAAACCTCTGACTTAATTCACGTGGGGATTTTTCCTTTTCACTCATTTCTGCCTTTTCTCATGTGGAAAAAAGGGAGATATGAAGATACTAGTGTTTTGAGAAGAATGTCATGCCATATTTTACTCTGCAAATTTATCCTGGGTTTTGCGATGCTGAAGGAAGGAAGACAGCAGGTGTTCTGTCCGTGTTTGTTTAGCTACTGAAGATATTACAATTTTCCTGGAAAAAAAGAATCTCAAAAGTCTCGTGACCACACAGACTATGTCATTTAATTGGTTATTTTCCAGTTCTAATGCACACTGTTGTCATGTTTAAACTGTTTACACTTTTTTACAATTATTTTTTCATTGAACATTTTTTTCAAAGTACATAATGTGTCCTAATTCTGTACTCCAAATCTATATAGCCCATATTATCTATATAGAACTGGCACAAATGTGAACATTGTCTGAATTATTGCAATTTGGACACACCCCTGTGCATAACAAAAAGAGCAGCATGAAGTAATAAGCATTATATTCTGTTGTAGAGTGCATTTACATTTTAAAAGCAGCATAAAGACATGAAAATGCTCTCACAACATACGAGGTAAGTCAGTTATGCTCCTTCTGTTTCACTGAAGGAAACACTGACGTGGAGAGTTGTAGGACTTGGTCAAAGTCAGAGTGAATAAGCATGCCAGGGTTTATGACTTTATTTCTCAAGCACAGGAAAATTCTACCCTGATAAGACTAGCGTGTCAGTGAATAATAGACTGGGATATCTCTTGCAGGAGTTTCCTTTTTGAATAAAGATTGAGGTAAGCTACTCTACCCAGGGAGCTTAAAATCTTCATTGCAGTTGATCTTATTGCACTTTCACTATAGTTCGCTACTTGTATCCTGAAGAACCCTCTTCAGAGGATTCTTCTGTTGATGTCAAGTCCAAATGTAATGAATAGACTGTAAAATCAGTGCATAAAGGTTGCAGATGGCTCCTATAAACCCTCTCACTTATCTTCTGTTCCTGGACATGCATAAATCACTAGCTCCATCTGTCTGCCATTTCCTTTAGTGTCTTGGGCCTTAAAACTCATTAGGAAATAGCAGGGAAAGTCATCCCAAGCTGCAAGAGTTTTGCCAAGATTTGCATAAGATGCTGCACCTACCGCTCGTGAAATACTAGCATCAGCATTTTGCTGACGGCTTCATTGCAGAAAGAAATGCCTCCTCTATTTTATATTCTTGTCAGGGTGGCTGAAAGCAGGAGGCATCAGGCAAGAAACCCTTACTCCCTATTTTTCTGTGCTTTGCAGTCAAAGGGAGTGATGACAAGCATATATCCTAACATGATATTTCAGATTTCACGATTGTTCTGTTTGACCTCGAGTTGCTTACAGTCACCTTCTTCTTGCCTGTTTAGCATAAATAACATACTGTCAGAAAAGGCAAAAAAATCCACAGCTATTTATTCTGGCCTTGGCAATAGAGAGCTTTTTCATCTTACTTGTTAAGGATTTGGGGCTTGGATTTTCATATCTAAAATAAATGCAGGTTAGTTGTGGTATATGTTGAGCTTTGTTAAAAAAAAATAATACTGTGGGAAGGTGTGAGAGCCACCCCTGCTGAGGAAGTGTCTAAAATAGGCTCAGCTGCAGAGCGGGAGAGTAGAGAAAGGGCTATGAGGAGGAGGAGAAGAAAAAATGTATGTGTGAGAGATGGATTAACCAGAGACCAGGGTGATTTCGGTAGAAAACACCTCGTGAAGAGGAGGGATTTACAAATTGAGCTAAACATTGTGTCAGGTAGAAGCTCTAACATTGATCTGGTGAGGGCGCTCTCAGGTGAGAATTCTCTTTTTTAATCTTTTTCTCTCACTTTTTCTTTTTTTATAATTGATTAAAAAGTCTTACAAGTTTGGGGTTTTTTTTAATGACAATGATCTTTAGAGCATATTTTGGAAATGGAATGAATGCTTCCAATGTCTGAATGTTGTGTAGCATATATTGATTATTTAAATAAATCCACTTTGATGGCACATATTGCTTGTTGTTTATGTCCCAAAACATGTAGATCCTTTCTGCTGTGTCAGCCAGGAGTCCTGATCAGAAAGAATAATCAAACTATGTGAAGACTGCATCTTGCCAGATGCTCATGAGCCTAATCAGCTTTTTTTTGATCATTTCCTGGCTTTTATTGTATTTCTGAGTCACTGGTTTTCTTCTAATGCAGGTTTTCTACAATATGTGGCTCTACGTGTGTGTTTGGCGTTCCGTGGGCCACTCCAAACAGAGACTGGTGGAGGTCAGAGAGAGGAGAAAATGGAATTTGGCCCTTGTTTTGGCTAGCTGCCACCATGGGAATCTTAGGACCAGATTTGTCTTCTCTGTGGCAATAGAGTAGCTCATGGCAGATGCAGGAGGAAAACTCTCTCTGCAAGAGGCTAAGACCTAGTTTGCTCTTGAGTTGCCTGTCCCAATTACATTATATGTACAAGCACACTAATGTGCCTGTATATTTGCAAATTAACTCCAAACTTGGCAATGGGTGGACAGATTTTCACAGGAGCGAAGAACAAGGAACCTCTCTGGACCTTACACAATCTACCCACTCTCTGCACTGCCTTTCGAGTGACCCGGGACGAGTTATAAAACACGGACATGTTTACAGTCATTTCACTAAGACGCCTAAGAGTTCTGGCTTTTGCTTTCCAAAGCTATAGGACTGATTTAGATGAATTCATCAAAACTATTTGCCATTTTGATCAAGCACGGTGTTTTAGGTCTTATCCATACACACACTTCAGTAATATATTTAGAAGTGGCTTCATTACGTCAATGCAGGCCATTATTTAGGTATCCTTAAGTTGTTTTGCATTTCTGCAACTGGATGAAACGAAAGTCATTGGAGGTGCATCTGGCAACAACTAGTACAGGCTACAGCTTAATAACAAAATCTCCCAGAGCCCTCATACTTTTCAGCTCCTAGTTGATTTCTTTTATTTAGAAAGTAGCATGAGAACTTGAGAAACCACCAGAGCTGCATTATTCAATCTTTGGATCTACTGTCAAATCTGCCTTTTCTTTTCCCCGGCCTGGAAGGAAGAGGCTGTGGGTAGACTGACTGTCAGTGATCCATAAAAACAGGGCTTGGATTCTGAGACAGGGTCCCTTTATCCCTGAATTTTTACTTTTGTTCTAGGAATAGGAAGCACAGAATCCACAGCAAAAGCTACCGTTTTATTTTATGCACTTGAAGAGACAAATAACATGTGAGATAAAAGCTACTTTCACTACTTTTCCTGGATTTTGTGTTCTTCTTTGTTTTGCCACTTCATAAAGGAGACAGCTCTACACTGGGCTGTAAATCATCCTGTTTCTTTTGATGCTGCTGCATATACCAAAAGCAGAAATTGGTGTTTAAATCATAGGTCACTTTTCGTTTTCTTGAATCACACATGCTAGAGTTAAGGAATGCATATTTTTAAATACATGACTTATGGCAGAGTCAGACTCTTAATAGTTGTTATAACTGACGCATTCAAACACTGGGCATCCAAATAGATATGTGTCAGATATAGAAGGTTATATTTTGGATTTACATAGGGAAACTGAGGGAAAAGGATGGGAAAATTTCTCTTTATGCTGGGCTTAAGCAGTAGTTTTTGTTTTGATAGCACAAAAATAAGTTTGGTATGAGGAGGGAAAAGTGATAGGATTTACATGGCAATGCAAAGGCAGCTTCAGGCAGCTACATTTATAATTAAAGTTTGTGATACAGGGGAGCTCTGTGAGACTCCAGTAGTCCCATCAAAGAGAACACTCTTATTGTCTTTTTCTCTTGGGCTTGGTGTCAATATGAGGAAGAAGCTACTGGAGAAATACAGAGGGGTAGTAACCCTTGGTCTGGCTTCTAACAGTACATCCCTCATCCCTGCCGTGCGGAAACAGGAGGCTTGGATAAGCTTGCTGGCCTGTATGAGTACTTGCATGTGAGAACATGTGGCCAGTGTTTGAAATAAGCTGTGAACACAATGTGTTAAATTGGGCAAAGCTGCGAGCCTGCTGTTTGCTTTATTACAGCTGTGCAGTTTCATCTGTTGAGGTAGACAGGGCTGCCATCATGAGCTCCTCCTTCAGATATTCTGAGCCATGTTTGAACAGATACCAAGCTGTCACGGCAGACAGAGAGAGGCTGTTACCGTGCTCCAAACATATACTGGGCATATGCTCTGTGCTAAGTTGAAGTCCTAAAGAAAGCGGGATGTGGAAAGGATCCCAAAGAACTGGATTCCAGATGCAAAACCTTTTTTTCCCTAAAAAACATCAGACAAGATCAGTCTCCCATGGAATTCCTTTTATTGCAAGTGGCAGTAGTGCATGAGAGCATAGGGCAGCACTGCCTTTTAGAAGAAACAGTGGGCAGACTTTGCAGTGGGTAGTGAAGTGCTGAGATTTATTTTTATCATGCTTAAATAATCTCTAAAGTATGAAAACGTATTTGCCGTGACTGCTGCATCTGCTTGTCCACGCAGCTTGGTCCACCTGCCATGCACTCCAGGGCTCTGCGGGCCGGCTCAGTCATCTCAGTCACAGTGAAAAGGCATGGATTGGATAGGAATAACCTAGTGGAAAACTGCAGACAAAGTGATAAAAAAGTGAATCATAATGGTTTGGAGAGCTACTACTACGTTTATTTACTTATATTCTGTTCCAGACTGCTCTGCAGAAAAGTACTGGATCAAGTCACCTCATATCTCAAAAAGTGATGAAGAAATGATGACATAAGATCCTCATATTAGGCATTTATTTACTATAAATACAGGGTGACTGTGTCTGCCTCGCTGTGAAATAGCAGTGGGATTTGGAGAATGGAGTGAGCATCTGAGATACACGTACGGAGGTATATGTGTGCACACAGAATGACTTAGACAAGCTGTTGTGCACACAAGATAATTTAACCAGCTGCATTAACACCAGCAACATCTTACTTAAAACAATCAAACAAAGAAAGTGCTAAAAGAAAACTGAGAGAAAAGCACAGGAGGTGGAGGAAGATGAAGACTGGCTGTGACTACAGATATCAGAGCAGATTTTCTGTTCTCCAGCAGATGGTGGGATTTTCTCAGTTATATGAAGGCATCAACAAGCTGAACCATCCAAATATCCAAAGCAGAAGCCTCCAGCCTCTCCTGATCGACAGATTCCTGACATTCCTTGTGGAAATACAGATTGAACAGGCAGCACATTTAAGCTGCTGGAGGAACGTTTGCAAATTACCTAACACATTTGCTAGCAGTTGTCCATGTACCTCACTTTTAAACTATAGTTTATATATCACAACTTCTCCGTAATATTCACGAAGGCCAACAGGCAGTATTTTCATGTAGCTTGGACATAGAGCTTACGGAGACCAAGTAGGAAAACATGTCAATAAGAGGATATTTCAGTTTTCAAGTAGAAGGATATTTCAAATTTTCCATTGATCTGAACCTTTCCAGGTATCACTTCTTATAACTTACATTCAGCTATGCTGAAGATAAGACACTACACTCAGCTGCCTGTTGTTCTGACACCATATAGCTACTCTCATGTTATGCTCCAGTTAGCATTTTAAACAACGTAAGGAAACAAAACACTGCTATGGAAGTTACTTATTTTCTTATTCATCACTATGTGGTGGAGCTGGTAAGTAAAATAGCAAGGTTTAAACTCCGAGCATTGATACAGGTACTATCTGTATGTCCTTAGGCAAATCACTGATAAGTGAATTTTTCAGCTTTCTACTTGTACGCTACCCTCAACAGATAAGGTTATGTTGTTTAATGGCTTTGCCTTTATTAGGTGCTCAGAAAAAACAGGGGAGAGTAGATAAAATAGATAAATCCTAGATATAATAGAGAACAATGACAGTAAAGATGGACTGGACTTTCTACTTGAAAATCTACTTTTAGATGAATTTTTAAATATCTTCCTAGATCTCATCTCCTGCCAAACTCTGCATTTCTGGTTTGCTAACAATAATCACTCTTTCCTGTTGAAATTTTAGATTTTTTTTCTTTGTCTATTTTATGTATTTTAACTCTTGAACCAATATAATTCTACTGGCACAGAACTGATGTTGCAATACACATTCCTTGTAATGCTCTGTCTCCAGCAGTAACCAGTGAAAGCAGCATAGAGGTTTTTTGGGTTTTTTTCAGATTATATTGGATGAATTTGCTTGTTTAACACTTCTTATTTTAGTTCTATCTTGACTACTAAAACAACTACACTCATCCTTTAAGTCTCAGTTTAAAACAGTTTAAAACATCATGAGTTGTAAGGCAACAGAAGCTGTTTCTGTCAGGAAAGGTGGCGTCTCACAAAGTAAGAAGAAATTGCTCTCATGATATAAGGTGATAGAAGGTTTTTGTCTCAAATTGCCGTTGTTGATACGGCAATTCTCCCCTACCTCTCCCCAAGGTTGAATTCTTGCACCTTTCTTGTGTCCTGTTCTGCAGGTCAAACTATTTGAATCAACGAGATTGCTCAGTAAATAAGGTGCTGTTTACTGTTCTCCTAACAGCTTCTATGTCTTCCCTGAATTCATACACCTATAGCTAATCCATGACACCTTGCAATGAAAGGCAGAGCTTCCATTTGCTTTTTTTTTTTAAGTACAGAGAGAACTTTAAATGCATGGAGGTTCAAGAACCGCCCTGGCCCTTAATAAAGAAAATGTGAGATGACTGAATAGGTTAATATGTGTTCCTTATCACAGAGTCACAGAATCCCAGAATGGTTGAGGTTGGGAGGGACCTCTAGAGATCATCCAGTCCAACCCCCTGCTCCAGCAGGGACACCTAGAGCACGGGGCACAGGGTGGCATCCAGGCGGGTTTTGTAAAACCAAGGTCTGTAGAACAAAGATAAAGTTGCTTAAAAATGGGCTCTAAAATGTTTTGTTCTTTCAGTGAGGCAACCAGACAAGAGCTAGAGGGTACAAATTCATCTCTACAGGTGAGTGGGCTTTATTCGTGCTCTTTGGTTTATGGGGAAGTCTCACTCCATATCTTCTGTGCAGGTGTATGACCTGCAAATGAGCAAAATTCAAAGCTTGCGCTAATATTTCAGATACTAGCAGCTGCCGAATAGGTAACCAACCATTTGCCCAGGTGGGGTGTAAAAGAGTGGCCAAGTTACCTTCAGCTCCAGGAAGGTAAAGAGCCCTTGATAATTTTACTGCCACTGTAACCATGATTATTTCCTGCTATCTCCAATCCCTGGAGCACCACAGATGTCCCCAGCGCCTCTGTTTTCCATCTGTTGCCTTGTCACCTACCGAAGCACTAGTACTAGTACTGTAGACCTGTAATCCTAGATTAATCTCTGGCTGTCAGATACAGATGGGACTGCTACTTGCATGCATTATAAAATTTAATAAAGAGCAGCATAGTTTGTAAGGTTTTTTGTTTAGTTTTGTTTTAGGAAATATTTTTGGGAAAAAAAAACATCCTTGAGTGAACTTCCAAGGCTCTAAATGATGATATATCCAGATCGGTTGTACCTAACTATAGTAACGCAATCCTGTGCCATGTGCTCTAAGAGACCCTGCATGTGCAGGAGGGTTGGACTAGATGACCTCCAGAGGTCCCTTCCAACCTTAAGCATTCTATGATTCTACAACCTTCTGCTAGTGCTTTCTCCTCGCCTAGAAATGAAGGACCAAGTTATCTAGGTAGATGTTTAATAATGCCAATTCTATCCCCACCCCCTTAATCAAAATATGCTTTTAAACTATAGAATAGTGGTTGTAGAACTGGTGCTTTTTCTTTTTTCTTTTTTTTTTGTTTGTGTGTGTATTATGACCATGCATTTTCACTTGGCACTAAACATTCTGCATCAGCCAAAGTTTTACCACTTACATCAACATAATGTATTACCAAAAAAAACCAAAAGAAAAAGTCTAAATTAACAGAATCCTCTTGATGTCGTTGCTTATGCCACTTTCTCTCTAGACCCAGCATCCTTTGTCTCTTCTAATCTGCATATAACGATTCTGTTCTGTGTACACACAAACTTCTAAGGGATAGGAGAAAAGACGTGCGAGACACCTTGGAGCAGTAAAGGAGAGGCATACACGCCTGAGAAGGACAATTACTTCTTATCATCTGCCAGGCAGTAGTTAGTAAAGAAAGGGCAAATCACCCAATACGACATAATTGTAGACCACAATTTGACTGGGAAAATAACCTGCCCGCTAAGCAAATGTGACACTGACAGATAGCTCAGTTATCGTGCTGGAGGGTATCGTGTCTGGATGTTTGTTGGCTCACAGTATATACAGGACTACGCATGAGATGCAGGGGAGAGTATAATCTAAATACAGGAAATCAATAAAAGGCTTAATGGAGTCTGCAAATACGTTGTACAGTAACTTTTAACCCTTTCTAAACAGCGGAGGTTTCTATAGAAGACCAAGGATATAAAAATGTAATCTCAAACTAGAAGACACCTCACGTTGTAGCCTAACAAAAGGACACACACTTCTTACTGTGTCACGCTTTTATCCTTCCTTACCTTTGGGATTCCTTACATCTCTTGGTTATCCCCTCTTATCCTCTCACTCAAGGATAATAAGGACTCAATTTCTGTGCCCTGGGATAAAGCTCTTCTTTCCTCCTCTCCCCTGCAGTCAGAGCTTGTCTGGATTGTGCCATATGAACCTGCGCTCCCTTAAAATGGAACAAGGGAGATAAGTAACTCGGCTCTCTGCTGTGTGTGGCAGCAAAAGACTGACTGTATTAGACAGTGAAGGAAGCCAGAGAATGGTGAGAATGATGTAATGAAGATGTTTGAATCCTCCTAAAGAGGAGGGCACAACGGGTCAGAACTGCTGGAGAGGGAGACGTTCGTGGGAACTTTGCTTGAAGTCGTCAGGCAGGAGGCTGCTGACTGTGCCAAGGAAGAGCCCATTAAAAGAATGTCGGTAATTGGCCTTGGTAGAGTCCCTAAGATTATGGAAAGTCACACCAGCTATTGGAGAAAACTCATGCTAATAATTTGACCCTCTCAGCTCATTAGAGAGCAAATCGCAAGGCAGAGAACAGCTGAGATGAGCACCACGAGTGCTCATTACTCAAGTCACTTTTAGATGGGTGAACAGCTGGAATATATTCCGGAAAGGTGACAAAGAGAAAGGAACAAGCAGGAAGGCAGAAGCACTAGGCACTTGTCTGTCATATTTGCAATAAGGGGAAAATTCTTTCACAGAAAAAGACATGTAGGAGACAGAGCAGGCTGGGACGGTCTGAGAAGAAGAATTATTTTCAGCACCTGCTACGTGGCAAGAGAGCCTTGATGTGGTGCTACGTAGGGCAGTATGGCTAAAGGGCATGAAAAATGCTTTTTATATGGCTCCTGATGGTACCACATCTACTCTGTCCTCTTCAAAGTATTTCTTGTCACTGCAAAGATCCATGAAATCTTATTGCTGGAGCCAGATCCAGAAGACCCGTCCTAAAGTTAGGAATCCAGGCTCTCTGCTTGGGGCAACAGAATCCCAGACTAGGTGGAAGCCGAGAGCGTGTGCTGGTAGGGAGGAGTGAGGGAAACATCGCCGGCAACGAAGCGTACTGCAGCGGAGTGCTCCTGAGGCCCCAGGGCCCTCCGGATGCCGGGATGGATCCTCCTTTCTCTTAGGCACCTCGCAGTTGTGAAAAAAGAAAAGCTATGTTTTAAAAAATGTCCTTGAAATGGCATCTACCAGCAGGTTCAATCTGTCTCTATTAATGCACGTTGTTGCGCCAGTAACTGTCACGGGTCCCGGCGACGAAGCCCAGGCTCCGTCGCCAGCAGCCGCAGAATGGGGTTRCAGCYGCCTCYRTTAGCCGGCCGTGACAAAAGCCGGCCCCCGCTGGTGATGGATCCCAGCGGGGAGATGTGGGGCGCCACACGCCAGCAGCTCCAGCGGTGATCAGCTCTCCGTAGCCTAGGCTCCTAGATACGAACCGGAGTTGTGGTCCTTAGGCCCCCGACACCCACACACGCACAAGCACACACCACACGT
>PTEX01000012.1:4444345-4542317 GCA_003342815.1 Eudromia elegans
ATTAAGGGGAAATACGGAGGTTAACCAAACCCTGCTCTTATTTGAGCATCAACAAGGGGATGAGGAGCCGTGCACTGCAACAAGTAACAAGCTCTTGATATATCCTTTACGCTCTGCTTAGAGGGAAACATTCCTTCTTCTCTGTTTAGCTGGTTTTGGAGGACTCCAACAAAATCAGCTGGGCTGTGTTTCATGGAGAAGTATCTGCGACTCGAAGCAGAGCTTTCTGTCTTGGTTTTGGGAACTGAGTTTGTAAAATAATGGCTTAGAAGAGTGGCAGTGGAAAAGGAGGTCACCCTTTCTGGAGGCATGATAGAAGGAAGGAGCTAATGTACATTTTCTCTTCGTAAGACAATTGTAAGGATTTCTCAGCATGGCCAATAGTGGCAGATTTGGCCTTCTAATAATGTGCACAGTAAACTAAGAGAGACCTCCTTTGACTATTCCTCGGGAAGACTTTCTCAAATAACAAACACTCTGGGGAAGAGCAGGAAAAGGTTTTGTTACAAATACGTGGCTCTCTAAGAACAGCACGATCTTTCTTTAAAGAGTTTATTTGCCAAGAATGGTAAATGAATCCCCTGCTGCAGCCACCAGGTTGCTCTAATAACATCGCTTTAGGAGGATTACACTCGTATCCTGTCTCTTCTAGCCAGCATCATTTATTTTTCAGCCACCAAATGCTGGACGAGACCCACTGGCAGACAGAGCCTAAAGGAAAGGGCTCCTGCAGGCCCCCGAGTTTAACCTGTTTCGGATTCTCTGGGCAGCTTTACAGGTCGCCGCCTTTGAGTTCCTTCGTGGGACCGAGCTCTGTGCCTTGGCTTTGTGACCCAGGGTTCACAGACACCCTGCTGCAAAGGGCACCCGTTAACGTGCCAGGAGGGCCGTCTGGCAGGCAGCAAGGGCCCTGCTCGGCTGCGGGAGGCTCCGCGGCCTTGCACTTAGGAGAGCCCACCAGCAAGGCGTAAGGGACAGGAGGGCTTCAGGGAGTCCGAGCGCTCGGCCCTGCGCACAGAAGAGCCGCGCTAACCGCCGCTACCGGAGAGCTGCTTGTGGTTTCCACAGCAAGCCCCTTCTCCAGCACGGCTCCCCGGGAAAAGCGGCTCCTCCTCGGGGGCCCTCTCTCTCCTTCCCTGCCAGGACCCCCCAAAATACAGGGTTCGTTATCTGATTACTAAATCCCGGTGTCACCTCTCACAGAGCAAGGATGTTTCTGATGCAGTCTAAGCAGCAAAGTCTGTCTCCTGCAATAAGAATGGCTTAACTGTTGTAGAAGTTTGTTAAGCTTTTTCTCAGTCATATTTGCGAATATGGAGGATGATCTTTTAAGGTCTAACTACTGGCGTAACTTTTGCACTCATCTGTAATGCACAAGTTTTATATAAAAAAATGTGAAAGCTGGGGAGTTTGGGGTATTATTATTATTATTATTATTATTATTATTATTATTATTATTTTGCAGCTAGTCATTTTGCAACTGTTGCTCTAATTACCCTAAGATGCAGTTTTCCGTCATGAGATGAGGCTTTTTCTCTGCACTGCTTGCCTTCCTTGCCTGCCTTTCATACTCAAAACCTTGGCTGCATATTTGTCTTTTTGGTAATTCTAAACATAAATAGATGAGTTACTCAAATTCAGTGTTTAAAAAATCAACTCGCTCTTTCCAACCCCTCCCAATCACTTCTGGTCCAACGGGGCAACAGGTTAGGCCCTAGCCCAACCCTGCCACTTACACTAGACTCATTCCAGTGCCTGCCAGTTTCTAAAAGAAGAAACGGCCTTGAAATGACAGGGAGGGACACACAGACGATAGTGACGTGCGGAACACTCAGGAATATCCAGACGCTTTTGACACCGGCATCTACGAACGAGATTGCCAAAGTGCCCGTTGAATTTCAGATGTTTTTGCTGTGAGGCTTGGCCATACCTCTAAGCGGTGCCAATAGATGGGTAAAAATAACCCCAGGAATGTACCCTTTCTAGGTCAGAACCGAGCGCGATGCTGAGTGCACTGTAATTACAGTGCACTAAATGAGTTACAGCTTGAGCTAATCACACCCCACTGAACCAAAAAGCTGTAATTACACAGGGAGATAATGTGCGCTTGGCAGGATTTCTTATGGAGTGAAATTTAAAGTCCAGTTTGCTGGTCAGTACAAGCTGGGGCTCAGCAAGACCAATTTACAATTTAGCAAGTAAAATACACAGAGATTTGCACTCAACCAGGAGCAAAATGCAGTGTTATTTTTCTAGTGAAGACATGATGTAAAGAAAAGTTGAATTGCAAATTTACTTGAAAAATTGCAGTTACTGCAGGGTATTTATCCAAATCAGCCAACATTAAACTGGTTTTATGACAGTGTGATGCTGTTGTTTGAAAGGAGTTAGTACAATTTATAGATGTAATTGTATAAACAATTATGGCTTTGGATTTTTCTAGCATTCCATATTCTCCTCTTACGTTGAAGTAGGAGTCTGAACGAGTTATCAGGTTTAGGGCTTCACATTTAATTCTTTAATTCTCGATTTTCTAAACTTTTGAGCTTTGACTTTCTTGAATTTCCAGAATGATACTTAGGCAATTTTGACTTGGCACTTTAGGAACTTTTCACCATTGATTACCTGTTTAGTAGATGGATTGGTTGGGCTTATTCATGATAGATCTTGGTCTGTTTTGCAAGCAAAGCACATGGCAGACGGGACATCCTTAGCACTGTAGAAATGGCACAGGCAACAGAGATAAATTTATTAATGATTATATGCCAGATAACCATATTTGTTAAAAACCTCATGGCCACCCCTTCTTCCTAAAGGAGTGACCCTGGGATAAACATTAGTAAAAGAAGAGAAATTGTATCAATATTAAACGCAGAAAGAGAAGACAGAGAAACTGGAGAAGTCATTAATAAAATGCAAGGTGGCAAAACCTGGCAAAGATGTTGAAGAGATTTCTGAGCCTCTTACCTGAGTATTTCTAATGACAGCCGGTGACACTGTGTTCTTAATAGTCTGTGTTTTTAGTCTTGATGCTCTGCCTCAGCAGGTGAAGAAGTGGGTTTAGACTTTGTATTCACTCACAGAGCGTCATATGCAAAGTATCCTGCTATAGCATTAGCTGCTCAAAAACCTACAGTCTACCACAAATATCACTGTTGCTGTTAAACGTAATCTGGTAATTCAGTTAACTAAAAACCAGCTTTAAACGTAGCACGTATAGGCACTTGTTTTCACTGGGGACTGTGTCAGGGAGCAGGGGGTCACACAGGAACAGCCTGCAGCGAGCTGGAGAGGACTCGTGCTCATGACACGAGGCTGGTTTGGCCTCTTCCTTGGCATAAACTGCACGAGTCTCCCGGGGCAGGAAAGAGAAGCTGCCTACAGGAGTCCTTTGGTGGGACACCCCAGGGAAGATGCCGCTCAATCAGTAAAAAGCTTAGCTGGGTTTAAAACTGGGGCCATGGGTTAACTCTTCTGAACCGATGTTTGTGTCTTTATGGAAATCTCCATGAAGTCAGTGCCTAGGGTGCTAGAAAGCCAGATCAAGCTGGAGTAAATAGGTGTTCCTTTTAAACAAGCTCAGACCCGGGAAGGAATGTGAAGACTACGGAGAACAAGTTGTGGAAGGTTTTCAGGAAGGAGCTGGGCTGTCAAGTTCCTTTTTGCAAGTAATTTTCAGAATGTTGTTGTTCCCTCCAGAAGTGGTGCTGCGTCAGCTGGAGAATTTCTCAAGTGGATAAAAGCCAAGGAAAGCTTTCTGTAACTGGGGATGCCGGCGGGCTGGGGGAGCCATCCCCCGCTCCCCGCCGAGCTCCGAGCATGACTCCTGGTGGGATGACAGGAAGGAAACGGCACGCATGGAGGGCGAACAGGGAAGGAGAGCTCCAGAGGAAGGTGTCAGGAGGAGCCTGACAGCCTTGTGCACTGCGGGAAGACCAACCTGTAAACCCAGCAGGCTCCTTAAAACAGGCATGCAGGCAAAGGTATCACTGCAAACAAAAGCACTGAGCATTAAAACATGCCAGGAAGCTCGTAGAAGAAAAGTAGCGCTCTCCAGTTTACAGAAAACATTTTATTTTCTTAAACCATTAACAGGATTTGTGTAAACCACCGTGCCCTATGTCGTCCTGCTGCTCCCCTGTCTCGTTAGTTTCTTGGCCTGCTCCCTCCTGCTCTTGCTCCTGACTCAGCGTCCAGGGAAGCAGCTCTTAACAGGGAATGACACGAGGCTGCTAGTGGTGCTGACCTAGCACAGTAGTGTAACGGGGCAGGGAGATGGGGTAATGAAACACAGCAGGAGAGCAGAAGGACGGAGAGAACCCCGGCCACCAGACTCTTACCAAAATAGTCTCTGCTACCCACACCGGGGAGCAAGCCTTAATCTGGAGTGAGGTGGTGAGCACTGGCTTGTGTCCATGTGCTTCAAACGCAGGGTTGGAGACCTGGACCACCCGTGCTAGCTGGAATCGCCCACCGCTACCAGCACCACTATCACCCCGAGGCAACAGCCCCCTGTGGCCCTGGGCACTCGCTGTGTCGCGGCCCCTTCAACGCGCGCTGCCCCGGTGCCGTGCCTGCCCGGCACACCCCACGCGATCAGGCCCGCCCGCTCCCGGGAACAAGCCGGACGCCCGGGCAGTGTCTGTTGGGCACCTGTGCAATATGGTCCTTGCCACCACAGTTCATGCCGTGCCTAGGTAGTGATGCGCTTGAGACCGGCCATGGGGCGTCCTCGTCCCTTGAGGTGGAGCCGGACAGACCTGTGCTGGGCACAAGGCATCCTGAGGGGTGGATGGAGCTCATAACATGGTCAACAGGGAATCCATGACATGTATGTTTCACTCTCATCCTTTGGATTTAGGGCATAACTCCAATTCCCATGTCAAGAGAGGATTATGGGTCTAGGGCACAAGTATGACCTGGTGAGACTACAATGTTTAACAGCTGGAGATAACCAGGAGAGCATAAAGAACCACGTTCAGGTCATTGTGTCAGGAACTGAAGCTGCTCTCCGGAACCAGGGTATTATCAGCCCAGGCCCTACAGGAAGAGGTTCCCCACATGGAGCCATGCAAATACCCACTCCTATGGTGGATAGCAATTTTGGAGTCGACTGAGGAGACCCTTAAGCCGTGAAGCCTTTGGGAGCCCTCCTACAGATCCTCCTTTACCCCTGCTGAAATGGACACCAAAATGGAGAAGTTCCTTCCTGCAAAGGGACAATCAATGCATTCTCATCTCCGCATTGACCCCTATGGCTCTTAGAATTATGTTTAAAAAAAAAAAAAGAGGTTTCATTCTAGTGTTTTCCAGACTCTTGTGATTGACTATGGGGAAAAAAAACCCATGGGCCGTAACGAGTGGCTGCACCTGCTGTGGTCCTGACCCCCACGCCTTCCGCATCCTGGAGGTCTCCTGGCAGGGGCTGGGACAGGGGCTGCCTGCACTTCCCTGAGGCAGGCCCAGCCTCCCCCGGAGCCAGCACCACATCCCTGCTCCTGCTTTTAGCAGCGCTCCTGATCTCCTGCGGGGCTGGAGAAGGTTTGCCTGGGCAGCTGCCTCCTTGCCGAGAGACCCTCACGGGCTCGTCGGGCACCAGCACCCCAGCACGGGCGGGATCCCTGTACGACGCCACGCGCTTCGTGCAGCCCGTGCGAGCAGAGCAGCGAGCCGTTGCGCAGGGGAGCGCCTCGGCAGGCCCCAGGCCCTGCAGGCGGCGGGTCGGCAGAGAGCCCGCCACGGCTGCGGCGAGCGGGTCCTCCGCTCCCTGTCTTGGCAGGGCTCCCGCTTGCTGCGCCTGTACCGTGGCTTCACACCTGGAAAACGTTTGGCATGGCAGCAGAATATAAGGCAAACTCTGCTGCAGAGCAACAGCTGACGTGGCAGATGTTCATAATAGCTGCTTTATTCGCTTCCTTCTTGCATGCTTCGTCTTTTGTTCTCTGCTACATTTACTCATCCCTGTGTTCTCTCCTTTCCACGCCCTTTATTTTCCCGCAGTATACCAAATGTCCGTGTTTCTCAGTTTTAGTATCACCTCAACACCTCAGTAATCAAATCCTCCTCTCTGACCCTCATATCTAAATTTGCTCCCTAAATTAGAGGACACTTAAACAGTTGTGCTTCCTAGAATGGGATGCAAGAAGAGTTAGTTCAACAGAGGAGCATGAGCTTCTGTTTACCTACTACACTTGTTTAGCAGCTCAGAGCAAAACCTTCCCTATCGTGGACAGTGATGACTGTGGTACAACTGTGGACAACTGTGGTCCATTGAGGAAACAACTTGAGTAGCTTAACGGACCTAACAGTAAGTCATACGTAGCCATATACAGTCATAGTAAGCTTCCATGGTGAGCTGTCACTTTACAAACTAGTTTTGAAGGAGCAGACTTACTTTCTGATCTCTGACTCCATGAGACTGCAACTATTTGCTTCTTTCCTACCTTTCCATAAAGAAACTGACCCGGCTTCTTACTGGCGTTCCCAAAGTCTTTGTGATCAACTATTTGGTGCCTCTGAAATAGCAGAGATGCTCTAGAATTTGAGTTAATCTTGTTCCAATTAGCTAGCATGATAAAATCCGGTAATCTGTAGGTTAAAAAATACTATAGGCACCTTACTTTCAGTCTTTCCAAGAACATTCCAGAGCTGTGTGCCTAGATTCTCATGATATTTATGTGAAAACAGTCCTCATCTATGTTATCGTAACCATGGCAGAAATTTTTGGTTAGGAATTTCATCCATTTTATTAATGTTCACCTTGCCTATATGTGGTAAAAGTCAAGCTGAAAGTCTTGAAAATGGAAACCACAGTAGAAGTATGAAATCCAGGTATTTCCAAAGCTAACAGAGCCATTCTTACAAAACTATTGTTCTTTTCATAGTTAAAAAGATTACAAAGTGATAACTTTTTAGATGAAATATTCTGAGTATTTTTAATATACATGTAGTTTCTCTTTTTCAGGTCTCCGTTAAAAATGCGTGCCTTGACTTCTATACTCTTACGTTTGTCAGCAAAGTCTTCAATGACTGAACAAGGTAGACTTGCATTGCACCTTCACCTGCCTTCCTCGGGACTAGTCTCCACCATTAACCTAAAATATACACAGCTGTGCTAGCCTAAAATATACACAGCTCAAAGGCCTGCACCAGTGCATTTCATTGATAAATAGGATTTTATATTGCTTGGTTAATGACAACATAATGACTGTAACCTGGATAGATGATTGCTTCTGAATTAAAGGTCAATTCTATGGGGAAAAAATTAAAAGGTATTCCAAGATCTAAGTTAATGGCTTTAATGGAGCATGACCCTTTATTTATTTTTTTCTAATTCCCAGTAAGTACTTTTAAGGTGCTTCACCTCAGAGGTGCAATCTAGAAGAGCATTAGTAGCACAGTGGAGGACTGGAAGGCTGGAACTGGTTAAGATGCAGCCCTGCAGCACTGGGCTTGCTTCAGCTCTCATGTGTCTGCTTCAGAGCCTTGCACATCTATCTCATTTATTCTTTTTTGTCAGAACTGTTGCTGTGATTTGACTTAAATTGTTAATTATTTCTGAAAACGCATACAAATAGTTGCATTTAATTTTAGATATTGAGATCCAAAGTTCATTCAACTTTTTCAACATTACCTCTTACACACTTAGACCCATTTTCCTTCCTTTCAGAAACAAATAAACAAACATACAAAAACAAAAAGACCCTTCATGTTCCTCTAGTGATTCCATGCTGCAAGAAAGTAATTTTTTGGAATCAGCATAAGGCACTAAACGAGTGCCAAACATAAAAGTCCCATGTACACTTTTTATTCTTTCATGAAAATTCAGGGTGTATTTCTATTTTTGCTTTAGTCAGCACAGGGCTTTCTTGTTGTGAATCATTCATGGTATGTTTTCAGAATATATCATGAATGAAGAGCTAAAATCGTTCATCTCTTGTTTGCACACAGTTAGCACAGCTTGTCAATAGGCAACTTGGATTTTTCTCAAGCCTTACAATGAAATCCAGAAACTGCTTGTCTAAGTGAAAAATATTTACCATATGTGAATTTGGGTATATTACTTACGGATGGAGTAGGATGCTCATTTTGATGCTCTTCTACTGCCTAAAGCTTTTTTTTTTTAATCATTATCCACCTGTCACATATTTAATGTTTTCTTCTTTAAGAGGTTACCACCAAGGAGAAAAACACTTATTCTCAATAACACTATGTAACCATTTTCATTTCCCCTTCACTTGAACACATGTAATGGAAACAAAGTTTATGATACTGATTATTTTTTCTTAACAGGTAAATTATCATAATTGAGATTTCTCATAATTTCACATGAATGCTAAAAATACTTCTCCTTCAAACATTGAATATGTCTATCTTAAGAATGATGAATTTGGTGGGTTTATCGATCTTAAACTTACTATTTTTCTAAATATTTTCTCTCAAGTCTTTGTGTACTTTCCATTCAAGCCTCTGCGCCAAGCCTAGCTCAGATCATCACACAGTGAGACCCCTTCAGAGGTAGATTGGACCCTCCTGACTGCCAGCCCTGTGATTAGTGGTCATGGATGGATTTCCAAGCATCAGAATGTGCATCTTATGGTACTTCAGGAAAGGCACAAGGCTGTTACAAACTTGCTAAATAGACCTATGGTATCAGCCTTCTAGACCCATAACACAAGGGGATTCTTCCCCCGTTGATATTATCTGTACAGCAAAGACCATACAAGGCCTCCCCAGGTCTTATTTGAATTAAATAGCACAGGTTACACCCCAGCACTAAAGAGAGGGACAAGAGGCTCAATACTAGCCTACGAGTTAGATACGTGGTGATCCTTAGCTCATTCTTTGACTACTGGTCTATACAGACATTCACACTTTGGAATCTTCCCTGTTTTTGTTACTCATTCCATCTTAATCAAAGCCAAAAAGAATAACCGTCTCTCTGCATAAAACATGCTATCATCTTCCTGTAAAGACCCTTATGGAAGTCCTGAAAAATCCGTATTTAGAGATGGGGCAAGAAGTATCTCACTCTCTGCTTCTCAAGACTTATGATTATGCACCAATACTTACCTCTTTTTTTTGTTGTTGTTGTTTTGTTTTTGCATTTGAGAGTTTGACAGCAGTAGCCCTGACAAAGATAAAGGATGATGCTTCTTTAATCCTCTGAAGTACATAAAGATGCCTAGAGAAGTCTTGCTTTGAGAAAGGACTGGACCTTCTTATTCTGTGTATTAGAATAAACTCTAGAAGAATCAAAATCTTTTTCTTCTACTATACCAAATATGAAGTACAGTTTGCCTATAGATAATTAATATGCCAACACTTTTCCTTCTATAGGAGATTATAACAGCAGCATTTTTAATTAATGGAGGGAACAATGTAGGCATAAGACAACAAATCAAGATTATAATGAGCCAATATTTTAGATAGTCAGTGCTTGAACAGAGATTTCGGCAGTCTCGGTGGGGAATAAAAGTTGATTCTTGAAAAATCTGAATTGGAAGAAAAAATAGCATTTAAATACTGTTTGGTTCTGTGGAAGAACAAAAAAGAAGAGAAAGGTCAGTTAAATAACACATCCAAGATGACAGGCTTAAACGACCAGGATAACTTCAGTTTGGATGATCATAATTAGGACAATTCAAGAAAGGAAGTATATGCTGTATTTTAGCCAACTTTTTACTAACAAAAGTCCCTGAGGAGATGTGGAAAAGAAAGAGAAAAATAATAAGAAGAAATAAAGAGATTTCAGTTGAGAGGAAGAAAGGTGCAGAGCAGAGAGACAGGATTGTAAACAATTAGCATAGAAACAATATACAAAATGTTTTCTTTTGTGATTGCTCAAACTTGACATGCAAGCAGAAGATTGGGTAGGAGTCAAGGAGACAAAGCCCAAGTTAGGTTTGGTTTTGGAAACAGCCTAACTGCACCACTTGTGCCATTTGCTGGGCCTAACGCAACCGTTCTCAGCAGGGCTAATTAGCCTAGTGAGAACATGGCACTGGACAGAGCTGATGCCAGCTGCAACACGCTCCGTTGTGTTTTACTGACGTAAGGGAGATATCCGAAGAAATGTCCCAGGGACTCCCTTAGGGAATGTCTGGCTGAAAGCAAAAGATTAAAAAAATCCCAAATAAGAATAGAAATTTTGATACTGCTTGTTTAGTTGCTCGCTGTCTTTGACTAAATACATAGGCTTGACATCTCTGTGACTGTTACATGATTTCAGAATTTTTCTTATAAACTCAAATGAAACACAGTCATAAGGAAAGAATAAAAATTGAATGTTTTTGTCACTTATTGCATGCTGAATAGAGCCAGTATTTGCCTAGGACAAGCTTACAGTTCACTCAATAGAAAGCTGTATTCACCATGTGTACAGAAAGAACTTCAACTGAACCATAAAGGTTAGAGAGGTTAAAGCTCTGAAACATCGTTGCTGGCAGGTTTGGACGCTTCTCCCTGGAGATCTTTTAATAAAAAGCCTCATATATTGGTCTCTTCATGCAGCGACAGTCATAGATCTGTCAAGTGAAATGCAAGCTAATTAGAAAACACCTTTTCAAGTCCTCCAGAGTGTATTAAGACAGTTTCACTTTCATGCTATAACTCACTCCTTTCATATTCAGCCCCATTCATTTCTTGCAGTATTCCTAAGATCTTTTCCATTCAGTTCCATGGCTGCACACATAGCAGGCTTTTCCATGCGAAATCCTTTGTGTGTTGAGTAGAAAGGATCATTGTCTGAGGACAGTCAGTCACAAAAGACCTTCAGGAAGTTGAGCATTAGTTTCTCTTTCCATCCCATCAAATATGCCTTGCTCCCCTTCCCCCATGTAAACACAGACATCCCTTCAAATTTCACACCTCGTGAAAGTGGGCTACCTTCAGATAGGAGTGTGTCATTTATCAGAATCAAAACTGATATTAAATGTCTGTTCCTCTCCAGGACAGCAAAGTACTGACTGTTCTATTGCTATGTTAATACTACTCAATCAATTTGTTTGATGAGGAATGCTGAAATAAATAATCTTGAGAGACCAAATACATTTATTTAATGATAGGCAACTTACTTGGAGAAAGGGTAGGGAAATCATTCAAAACTCATTACAGAGAGAAAGCAACATGAAATTACAATACATATTGACCTTCTTGGACATTATTGAGATTAAAATGAAATTTCTCACTCAAGCTCTTATAACAAAAGTGAACTCCTCTACAGCAGGTTCCTCATCTGAGATTCATTTATTGGAGTGATACCCCACAACCTTTGTAGCTACTGTTGAACGTTACCTAACTAGAATTTGATTGGGTTTGAAGCCGAGACTGATTGAAAGAGGTTGATGCCAATAAGAGAGGTGGTTTCAGCTAGGTAGTCTTTGGACTAGGTTTTGCTTGGGCGCTGAAAAAGGCTTCTTTTTGAGGCACAGGCTGAGAGGACTGGATGGTGTTACAGACCAATAGATGTCCCCAGTGGGAGAAGGCTGAGAGAGGATGGGCAAGGGCAGCGTGCCATGAGATTTGGAGAATAATGTTGGCAGTGAGTGACCACAGCTGTTGCAGAGAAGGCTGAATTTGTCATAACACAAAGGGCACCAGATGGTGGCCCTGTTGTGGACAAACAGCTATGTCAGTTGAGTGGATCAACGAGTCTGTCGCAGCTGAGGGGGTCAGATAGCTGTATAGATGTTTCTCCCTGAGCCCATCAAAAGAGTGCAAATGTTTGCTCAAGTCAGGCAAAAGAGCAGGAAGGGAGATGTAAAAAGGTCACTCAGCCCAATCTAAAATTAAAAAAAATGAACATTTGACAAAAGACTTGAAGAGTGCAGTGGGCTTGAGCTAGCCCCTAACAACTGGGAATGCCCAGTACTGTGAGAGTGAGAATATTACAGAGATTGATGATGGGGATCACATTAGTGTGGCGATTGAGGTGTTTATGGCATTTGCTGTATTTTGCTAAGTGTTACTTACACTTCCATTGTGATTTCAGTGTATTGTGGTATCACTGCTAAATTGGGAGCCTCTGTAACTTTAAATATCTTCAAATAAGGTGGGTTTTTTTTTCTATTAAACATTATATTCTCCACCTGTGGGATATCTAAAAGAACCTGGTCAGAGAGTGTTGGAGTCCAGAGTGATGGCCTGAGGTGAAGATGGAGGTTAAGGTCATGATTTGGTTTTACAAGCCGAAGATCAAAGGCTGTGTCTGGCAAAAGGAGTAGGTAGACTGGTCTCACTCGATTGTGTTTGTGTGTGGAACTGTGTGGGGTGGCTGCGTTTGGTTCACAAGGCAAGTTTTGGTACTTGACTTTAAAAGACATCTGGGTAGAGTTGCCAAACTTCAGTGCAAAAATACAGCTTGCAAAGGGTTCTGTTTGGGAAGTTGCCCTGTCCCAAAGTGACAAGTTACGTGGTGATGGAAGAGAAATGCTTCCTCCGTCAGTGCATTTATGGTGCAGTAATCCCTGCATTGGTTGTGTGACTGAGCCAAGATGTGGGGACCAAGACACACATTTCCCATCTCCTGACTGGGAGTGTTGTAACTCTTGGGTCTGACCTTGACCGTGAAGAAAGGGAACAAAAGAAGCATGTGATGTGTGTCACATGTCCTACATGTGACAGAACTTGAGGCCTTTGTTCATGATATCCAGTATCATGGGGATTGCTTGGCAATCGTGCTGCCAGGGCTGGGCAGAGAGAACAGTCTGTTGATTAGTTTTCTTTAGTATATGATGCACCAGCCACAATCAGGATGAGATCAGGGCAACACTCTGACAAATACCTCTTGTTGCTGACTGCTGTTTCTTGCTCACATTCCCAAGGCTAAACTAATTGCCAGACTTGAGGTTAATTTAAGGATTAATTTTCTCCTTCGTGTTAGATTAACAGAGATTGAGCAGCTTTTTGCTTTCCTGTGGGACATGGTGCAGGGTCCATCTGCTCACAATTCTCTGGGGATGTTTCTACTAATGGCAGTTCTGTGAATCTCTTCTGTTCTCTTTCTACGCCATGGTGTAATTTTTCAGGCTTTTGCCTTTTGTACTAGTGTTCTTACAGTTGTCACATGGCATGAGATCCTGCTTTACAGTATTTTATATAAATTGGGAGCAGATATTCCAATCATCCATCTGAGCCTAATGTCCATGCTGTCACACTGCAATTGCAGTGAGCTGAATTCAATGACCCAGAGGTTCCTTCACAGTTCTACCTTCTGCTTCAAACCACATGAGCTCATTCAGATCATATGTCACCCTTTCTATCTCATTTTCCCCACCTGTTCCTCTGCTGCTCTTTAATTTTCTCTATCTCTTTTGCTGTCTGTTAATGAGAATACCTAATAGTATAAACAGAGTGTTTCCAAAATAATATGGTTAATGAGCCCATCTCTTCAAGTTATTCTGTTCTGAAGACTATTTTAAATCCAAGCCATACCATTCAATTCCTGCATAGTTTGGCACTCAGCAGTGTTTCCACAGACTACTGGAGCTGGAAACGAACGCTTCATGCAACTTGGAAGATACGATACTATATTTTCATATGAAGCACAGCATTATTTCAATCATAAATCATTTTGGACACAAGAGCCATTATAATTGGGTCATAGTTGAATTGAATAAATGTGAGCAGACAGGATGCTAATGAGACTAGTGTGATTTTTAGCTCCAAAATCTCTTAAACTGCTAGGCTTAAAAAATAAACTATTTGACATATTTGGAAGGCTGGGATGGATGATGAGCCTTCATCTGGCGTGTAGCACTGATTTCTCTTTACAGTGATCTTGAGTCAGCAATTGTCAACGGGTTTTCAAACCACACAATTAGGCAGACCTCTCTCTGGGAAAAAAAAAAAATGTAATAATAAAGAAAAAAAAAAAAAAAGATTGCTTACTTGACCTCATCCAGCTCTGGTGAAATAGGGACTATCCAGTACATGTAATCAGCATTTTAACTAAATATTTCTTGTTCTTCCATTTGTAGGAGAATAAGAAATGCAGACAGGGATGTTTTAGAGGACCTTCTGTATGACTTCTTTGCAAAGGCTTAGGTGGGGTGTATAAGGCTCTTACACTTGCACTTCTCAGGAAATGGCACTAATCACACATCGTGCACACGTTTTTCAGATATAATAGCAGCTGCTTTGGTGAAATGGACTTTCTGCTGCTGGATTTTCTATTTCTGTCTGCACTTCTCTTGGAAATACCCTTTCTGTACAAAGCTCCTGGGGAAAGAAAGCAACTCATTCCCATTTTTAGGAGTCTGGGATTGGTGTATACTGGAAACACAGCAAAGCTTAGATGCCATTCTTAACATTTCAAAGCCAGATAAGCTATAAGTCAAGTACTGCTTGATTATAGACAAAGAAAACATGGCTGTGTTCCACTGCAGATGTATGAGACCCTATTGCTTCCTTATTCCCTTCTCCCATCCCAAGCTTGTATACATTTTGTGGGAGAAGATGGAATTTCACTCAAAAATAGTGACTATATGAGGTAAAAGATCTTGAAGAAAAGAAAACAATATTTTTCAAGAGATAACTAGTGAGAAATGCCTCTAGTCCTTCCCCACCCAGCTTTCTTTTCCTTCTTTGAAATCCTCCTCTCTGTGTCTTTTACTGCCTGTTTGTTTGTCTCTCATTTTCTCTCTCTTTGTTCCATAAATCTTTACTGACTCATACTATTCCCTTTCTACCCAAGGCTGTTTTTCTGGTTTCTAGACTACCCCTTCATCTCACACCTTGTCTTGCCCTGTTCCTTTTCTTGCTTCTCAATCTATTTATGAGATTGCTGCCAACTTAAGGCTGCTGGCAGAGGGCAGGACCTGGCTTCATTCCACAGAGGAGCCCTTCAAAGAACAAGCTATTTAGGAAGTCACTAGGCTTCAGTAATCTGTATTATGCCCTTGGAGACACTGTTGGGGTTCGCTGCTGTCTAGTGCAGTAAGCACAAATACGGCGACTCTGTGGCACTGGACATCATGATATAAAGGGAGAGCAGGATCTGATCCCCACATATTGATTGGTTTAGGTCTTAAGTAATTCCATCTGACGTTCAGGGAATCATACTGCATACGGCAGTGCTTGAAAAGTTACCTTCTGCTCCCTTCTCTTCGGAGATGACTTCTGCAAACATTGGGATTGACTCACAGCTATTTTAGTGATGTTTTGCTGCAATGCAACTCTACCGATTTCAGTGGATGTAGGGCAAGTTTAGGGATAAAATGAGATGAGGAGCTGTGAACATGACCCACATATTTTTTCTGAGTGTTTTCCAAAGTCTTCAATTTTTATTTTGGCAATCTCTACATTTCACTTCAAATTCAATTATTCATATTTGACAGAACTTGCTCCAGCATTACTGTGCGTTAAAAACTAGAAATTCCTCCAAGGTATAGTACAAAAAAGTAATAACCCCTATTGTCCTTGAAGGGAGCACTGCAATATTGTTGATTCTGTTCTTTCAAGTAGACTGATAGATTTTTTTGTCCTATTATATCAGTTCATGGTTGTTAAATGTATTCTAAAACATCTCAATTACTTTCTATTTAACAGACTTTTTATGAGAGCTATAATCTCATGCCTCATATCCTTACTGCATCCTCAGTATTCTGCCATTTCTATACAATTATCAAGAGGATGTATTTTCTCCCTGGTGGATTCTAAGCTTTTCTTCCAGAGCCTAGATTTTATGGCAGATTTTATGTCAGGGCAACAGAGGCTCGTTATTTCTTCTTAATTGTTCTCCCTAGAAGTTAAAGCCATATTTTCAGATGGAAGAACCCTAGTGATAATCCAGGCAAGAGAATCCAAGCAATAATCCAAACAGTTTATGATGTCCAACATTCTCATAAAAATTCATTTCATGTTCTGCTGACCTCCTTCTTGTTGATTCATGACAGATAAATGCAATATCTATTTCTTTTTTCCTCTCTGTTATGTTGTATCAGTGTGTCTAGGCTCATCCCCTATCCAATATTTTCTTTTTTTTTTTTATTTGTTTTACTGCAGAATACAGGCTGTAGCAATGCAGATAGTTTTGTGTGTTCATATTTTGGCAATTCTTTTTGTTCATATATATTGACTTGGCCCCTTCATGTACAGAAAAGTCTCACCAACCTTGCATTTCAATGGTCTTAAGCCACACAAAAAATCTCAAAGGAAAAAGCACATCGATGCTGTCCCCAGAAATATGGTCCCTCAAATCCATCTGCTGTCCTCTCCATTTTCCACACTGAAAGAACATAAGAGCAGATTCCCAACTTTCAAACATAAGTTATAAATGCATTCATGAGCTTCCTAATTAATGTTAAGTCTATCTTCCATTCAGCATTCACTTTCTATTCTTCTTAAGACTTCATTCGAAACTAGGGATGCTAAAATACATCAAGAAAAGATCTTTGTCCTGAAATATTTGGAAAGGTGTTTGCAGGTCTTTGTGTTTTATTTTGTGCAGATGTTTTGTATTTTTTTCACAATATCCTTCTTATTGATCTGTATAGATCATGGAGCTAAAAGTTATTTCAGGAAGAGGGTCTCTAATCCTACCTCCTGCTCAAAGCAAGGTCGATTATGACTCAAATGGGTCAACCAGGCTGACCAGTGATCTTGGCCAAAAATATTATTTTGGTCTGTGCAAAATTCCCACAGTATGAAGTTATTCCCACAATATTTTCTTTTATTTATTGAACCAGCCATTCTGAACTCCTTCCCTATGCACTTGAACTACCACTGCAAAATAATTGCATCTGAAAGGGCAAGCAGCCGTTTGCACAAAAGTAACATTTCTGAAGAACTCATCCTATTCTGGAGTTAAGAAAATTAGGAAAAAAAAAAAAAATGAACCTCAGATTCCCCAGTACATCAGACCCTTTTGAAGAACATCTTACCAGCTAGACAAAGGCTTGTGCCCCCAGAAATTGCTCTCAGGTATATAATCCGCCGAGTTAGGGATCTAGTCTCCATACAGAGCACCCAAAGAAAGTTGGGTGCTTCAGCAGGACTGTGTCAGCACCCTGAGCAGTGTGGTTATGGCTGACCTGTAAAGCCAGAACACTCAGCGCTAGGTTTGCTCCTTTCCATTGCTTAGGCAACTGAAATAGATTTGTGAGTAGATGGCACCATCTGTTTGGGCTCTAAGGGCTCTTCCCTGAGGGGACGCAGCCACCACTGGCCTCACAAAGAGCTCGTCAGGGCCCAGCGTTCTCTCCTAAAGCCCGGGAGCGCGTTGCTGTCCCCACCACAGCAGCAGTCTAGGACGCACGCACGCGGGAGAGGCGGCTTCTGCAGCCTTCTCAAGCTGTAGCACCATGGAAAACTGACCGCCCCCGTCCTGCGCCTGTCTCTGCTCCTGGCTGTGTCTCCCCGCCACCACCTAATGTGGTTCACGAGAATCTGCTGCTCCGTTCCATAAAAGTAGCTTGACAAAGAAGGACATGGTTTCCTGCCAAGCTGTTTTGCTCAAATAAGCCAGCAAATGGCCTGGAGCCAGCACGAGACAGGGCAGCTGCTCCTATGCCACTGCTAAACTACAGTGTCAACTTGGAGCGGCACAGTGAGATATTTTGTGAGCTCCCGCAGCAAGCTGTGACCTCCAGGGTGTGTGAAGGTGGAAATGACAGTGCAGACCATTCTGCAGGGAGGATTTTTGAAAGAAAGGGTGGCTCTGAAGCTTACGGTTATGTCACTCACGTGAAAGAGAGGTCTGGAGTCAGTTCTCCATGCCTAGCAATGCTGAGATTAAATAACAGTGGCCAAAAGATCAGTAAGAGGAGCGAGAGGGTGGACTGATATCTGCTGCACCACGGATTGTAGCCTCTGTTGAGCTCACTCACACACTCTCCTTTCCTAACACAGTGCATGCTGAACTGATTTCCTCATGGTGCGGCACCTTGCACAGGCACCATGCTGTATTCTTCCCACCATTCACAGAAAATGGCTTTTTTCTGTTTATGGTCAGTGGAAGAAAATGGGCCAGCTCTTCCATTAACCAGTTATCTCTCCAGTAAAATAGAGAGTCTCTCATTCTTGGTATTAACAAGTTTGAAAAGGAGACAACCACTGGGTGCTCATAGTAAAATAATTAATATTTTAAAAACACTCTTTGTGGAGGGGGGAAGTTCCCCTGAGTCCTTGCAAGGGTTGGCACTGCCTTCTTCACAATCCCAGCCGCTGCCTGTGCTCCGGGAAACCCATGTCCTCGTGAAAAACAAACTCGGAACTGGCAGCTTGAGTAATTCAAGTGTGATGAGGGAAATGGACTTACTAGGCCTTTCCTTTAGGATTCTTACCTATTAGAAAGTTATTGGTCTTCAAATACTGCTTTATGTAATGAACAAAGCAGTTGCAGCAGGTTCCATTCACTGACTATGGTTGTATTTCTCTGCTCTCTGTCTGCATCTGTCCAGCTGAAGTCAGGTTGGAACCGAACATGTGCAAAGGGCATCCTGAGCACTGAGTTTGTTTCTAGACTGAGTAGCAAAGCGCTGGCAGGACATAAAGCCCTATTGGCTATGCCTCTCAATGGCAACTTTGTGTTTAGGTGCCTAAGGTGCCTCTTGTTGTCTTTATTAGGTTGGAGACCTGTTAGGGTTTGCTGTCTGTATCTTCATGGACTGCACACACACTGGCCCCCTGACCCCAGGGCTGCGAGCCTTGCAGAGTTATCCAACGTGGTCTGCAGAGGTCCATGCAGCTCTCCCAATCGCTGCCTACTCCTGCCAGTCAAATAAAATTGCAGCTCTCTGCGGCACCGAATGGATTCAGCAGTGCAGGTCAGCCTGTGTCAGGCAGGACTCTGCAGTGTGTTTCACTGTGCAGAGCTGAGTGCTCTCCCCACAAGAAGGAAAAAACACAGCAAAGCTTTCAGGAGCATTTGTGGATTCTGGTTTTCTTTTTTTCTATAACATTATTTGAGAGGCAAATCCAACACTGTGTTAATGGTTTCATTCATGACAGGCAAATTGTAACTTAGAGCGTGTTTGTTTATATCTTGGTGTGTTTCAGTAGGCTAGCCTAGGCATAAACGACTAACACAGTACTTGCCATGACAGTTTGAAACCACAAAGGGTGAAGAGAGCTGTTAATGGGCTCTGCGGGCACCAGTAGGACCCACCAGGTCCAGCAGACCTGGCTCCAGCCCATCTCAGCCTGGTGGCACCTCCTGGGGCTGGGACTGCCCTCAGTGTCCTGCACGCTGGCCCTGCACTGGGGTAGCCCCCAGCATCGGTCCCGGGCATCTGTAACCTGCCCGGTCCTCATGGCACCCCTGCTCTGCTGCCTCGAGACGGGAAAGCCGTGGCATGAAGCAGAGTGACTAGGTCAGCAGCCGCCAACTCCAGGCACGGGCTCTCAAGAAAAATGAAGAGGCTCCTAAGAAGCTGAGCATATGCACAGCTTGGTCTGCACTACATCTCGTTTTGCCTTCGTGCAATTAGGCGCTGTCTCTGCCGAGACTGGTTCTGGAGCATGGTAGGGTTGCATGAGGAGCACACACCCACACCCCAGCCAGAAGGCTGTCAGTCACAATATGCCAATCTGCAGCACTGTTGATGGAATTGATTTTTTTTTTGCTGTCAGCCTTCCTCCGTTTATTAAAATTCGATGTTTTGGTGCATCATTCCTTATGGACATTTGTTTTTATCGAAGCATATGTATGGGCTTCCAAAAAACACTGAAATCTAGGATAAATACCTTACAAATTAGCAGCAGCAGACTAGAGTGTATTAAACTGCCCAAGTTTTTGTTAACATATAATACATGACCATTTGTAATAGTTTTAAAACCCAGCTATTCACTCATCTGTTAAATACTGTTCTTCCCGCCAAACCTTCTCATTCCACTGTACCAAAGTGTGATTACTCCTTTTTCAATTTTTTGAAGACTGCGTTAAAATATTCTGCAATAAATGCAGTCCAAAGTGACCAAGGTCCTGATCCTGCACGTTCCTGGGTATTGCCACAGCCCATTAACGTCAGGAAATATTTTACATTCGCTGTGAAATATCTCAAGCTGTGGCGCTGTGGAGAATGGACCCTGAAGGAGTGTTAAACTGCACAGTGGTGCAAGCGAAGTCCATCCCATTGAGTGGTAGGAATCATCCATGCTGTTTTGACTGGGCTGTGTGAGCAGATAAAGGGAGACGAGCAGTTTCTATGTTCCCCATGTTTCGCGGTGTTTCTGCTCACGCGGGATTTTTGATTTAGCAAGCTCAGAAAGGCAGTCTTAGAGCAGCGCATCTATAGATTTTCATCCTCTCCTAACCTAGATCTTTGCATAGCAGATTAGAGCTGCATATCAGCGCTGTCAGCTTTAATGTGACAGCTCAGTCTTCATGCGTTGATTCTAAAAACGGTGCCTCCATTTCATCTCCTTCAGCTCCTACACCTGATCTTGCTGGCTATGTAACTCCTACACATCTTGATGTCTTGAGTGATTCTCAAGCACCTAAACATATGACTTCCTTCCCTCCAGTCTATATATCTTTATAAAAAATAAAATTGCAATAAACATTTTGTTTTCCAGTTCTGATTAGCTCTTTTAGTCCAAGAGGCCCTAAATGTTTGGGTTCTTTTGTGTAATTTTCCTCTTTTTTTTCTACTTTAAAGGCAACTTATATGGGCTATTTTTTTCAGTCAGGGTTCTGGCAGTCTTTAAATAATATATGAATCCGACAAAGGGAATCCACCCCTCAACATCTGCAGAGCCAGTGGGCAAAGTCATAGCTTGTTCTCCCTCTAGGGAAATGTGTCCCCCGGCAGATTTCCTCAGGAGCAGTGGGGAAAGAGGCTTTTCCTGTAAGGCACCATGGGCTGTACCATGTAAGGCCTAGTTAGAGAGCTAAGAGAGCACCCAGCCAACGGGTACTAAACACTCTAGCCAGGAGTTTTCCACCATTTGCCGTAACCTGTTCTGTTCTAGGGATGTTGTGAGCGATACCCTGCAGTAAAAGTGCCTGGCAAGATACGTGGTAGTGTTTGAGGGATAGTAAGGGATAGTGTAATTAAAGACACCGCCTCTTACTCTCCTCTTCACACAGCAATCCAAGCCTAGCCAAGCACATGGAAAATTGAAGGCTCACAAATGGGTATCGCGGTCATGCAGCCGACTTGCTTCCGCCCCCAGCCATGCTGACTGGCAGCAGCCGCCACCTTACAGCCAGGCTATTCCATTCCCTCGGGAATCCGCTTCTGAATCTCCTGCAGAAACACATTCTGTAAGCGCTGCTGACAGCCAGGACCAAGAAGACACTAAGGGAGAGGCCACCTGGGGGTGGATGTTCCCATAGACTTTCAGTGTCCCAAACAGGTCCAACCTGGGTATGAACTGGGTGATCTCCACATAGAAGTGAGTATGGTGAGTGAGCATAGGCTTGGCTAAACACAAGCAGAGTTATACCTTTTGTGTATTCATCTCAGTATATTCAGAAGGTTGGAATAGAAGCAATTCCCAGTATCAAAACACAAAGGTCCAACAGCAACATGGCCAGAAAATGCGGTGTAGAAAGTGAACAGCGATGGTGTAAGAAGCAGGACCACGGGGTTTCTGAGGACTCCACAGCAGCAGTGTTTCATTTCACCTGTGTTCAGCTGCTCATTCTGACCCTAACCCCTCTGCAAACACCTCCCCAGAACAGGAACATGACAGGGCTTCACCACAGGTTTAGGCACTGTCAGAGAAGCTAGTTTTATATATAACCATGGAAAGGGAAAATTCATAGGCCTTGGTATGCTGAAAAATCTGCCCCATAAGTTTTCAATTAGAACAGGATTAATGAAAATGAGATATGAAAAACGAAGAACAAACACCTTTCCATTCATCCATTCATTCTTATAGGGTCAGGCTTTGGCTTGCTTGCTTCTAATTGTTTAAAAGGTAACTGCTAAAAGATAACAAACATACTGCTATGACATTACATACGTCAAATAGAGAGTGAGCAGAGCACCAGTGCTTTTATTTCACTGGCACTTTTCACAATTTAGTGGAAGATGAGAGCCAAAAGAGCTGCACAATCACCCTTAGTACTGGAATTCTGTGCCTGGGTGTGTATTCTGTAGATACATCTTTTCTCTGTTACACTTACTGGTTTTTTTTCCTCATAGTTCATTTAGAGAAAATGAAAATCATGCTGCAGAAAGGGGAAACATAAAGCTTTGTGCTTATTTCCCAGTTAAGCTTAAAGCTTTGTGCTTGTTTCCTAGTTAAGCTGTTTTTGGCTTACTTGGAAGGTGTCCTTTCTCACTTGATTAACGCAAAGCAAAGCAAAGGGAATAAAATGCTGTGAGTTCATGGTATTGGTGAATTGCGTTCTCCTTTTGTCAGACCAAAATCTAAAACCACTTTGCTGTGCATGCCATGACTTGCCAATATTATCGATCTGTCCTTATTGCACGCCTATTAAGTAGCACTGGCTAAAACCTCTCTGGTCAATATGGAAAACATTTCACACGTTGGTTATTGACCAATCAATGCTGCATTTTCTGGTATTGACCAATAATTATTTCTGGCGCTTACATGGCAACTTTAATCAGAGAGCCTTAAATTGCTCTGCACTGATGATAAATTCTCAGCATGTCCTTCTGAATGAGGCGTCACAGCACGACTTCGTTTAGAGATGAGCGAGCTAAAACCGAGAACAGCAGAATATTTGCTCAGGTTCACACAATAACACTAACCTTTCAGCCTCTGTATAATCTTTCAGGTTTGTGCAAAACAGGGGTAAGCATTGTTGCCAGAGCAGGCTATTAACTTTTTATGTGCTGTTCGCTTAAGCTGCACAAATGTAAAGCCCATGTGTAATGACAAGACAGTAAAGACTCAAGTTTCCAAGCAATTGCACTACAGATACGAAAGGTGGATGCTGGCTGAAGTACAGACACCTTAAAAAAAATGAAAAAAAATAGACTTCTAAAGTATTGCAGATTTTTAAATAGAGAACTGTCCTGAGGAGGGAACTTAGCATGTTCTCATAGTCTAGTTCTGCTGGGGGTGGTAAAAAGGAGGCTTGCTCCTGGAGGAGGAAACAATGTACAGCACATGGAACCACAAACATGGATGAGGCCTCAAGCTGAATGGCACAAATTCCCTGTACAGATGTAAGGACAGAATTAATTTCAAAATACATAGAGTATAAACGCCTAGACTGAAGACATGCATTTACGATCCAGTTAAGAGCAGAAATTGAATGCGCAATGCAATGAAGACATATTTCTCTAGGCAAGACAAAATAATTTGCATAGGAAAAACACTATAAAGATTTGGGGTTATCTTATGACACTTTCATTAGAAATATGGGTGACGAACTGGGGTGACTTACAGGATTTCTAGTGCTGAGTTATACAGAGAGGTAAAAAAAACTTTCTTCAGGCAAATCAGACTGCAAATTATATCTAAGTCCTACTACATCTAGTCATATATGCAGTTAAAAATAGATTCCCTCCTACATACTCTGTCATTTTCTGCTCTTCTAGCAATTTAGTATTTTATGGTTTCAGGTCTGTGCTGTTTGACCTATTCCACACCAACTTTCTAAATCCTGTGTCATTCTTCTTTCTGACAATTTTAAACCTGAATGTATTTTTACAGCAAAAATATATTTATGGTTTAACATTTTAATAATGCTGTAGTCATTTTTTATTGGTGCTTTTCTATTACATTTTATATGAGATCTGGAATGAGTAATGAAGAGCAAATCATCATGAGTTTTCAGGCTTACAAGCTTAATGTATTATGATACAATAAAATGTATTATATAAAAGTCTCTCACAAATGAGAGCAAATGAGAGCACCATAGAAATGACAGCATAAGGCAATAATCAAGCCAGCAATAACATTCTGTATCTGGAAAAAATATATTTTTTTAAATAAAAATATTATTTGAAAAGGTGGGTATGTACATAAGTTTGGAACAAAAAGCTTTCAGATTTCTAATCTTGCCTGGATGCATATTACACAGCCTGTATGAACAGACAACACAAGCAAAACAAAATAAAACCTATTTTCCCACAGCATCTAATCTGACCCCAGAAATCTGCAGCGGGTCGCCTGGCCATCTGGATAGTGTGTGCGGCAGGATGTAAGAAGTCATCGAGTCAGAGAGGTATTAGGGATTGGAAAGAATCTCCCGCAGACTTTCTTAGGACTGTTGGGATTTCTCAAATATATTTTTTCTTTCAGTTGACTGTGAAACCTTGAAGAACTTGTTTCTATGATCCCTGTGCTACCTAGAGGGCAGGAAGATACCTTACGAAGAAACCCAGACAAGTATCACTTAAAGTTTGGGGTCAAATCCATTTTGAATGCATGGAGGAGTTCCAGTTTGCTTTCATTCCATGTAGTGAAAGCTACAGTGGAAGAACTGAGGCTGCAATCCCTCCTGACACATCAGTTGTACCAAACACCCATTTCCGGAGCGCTGGTGCTGTGATCTCAGAAGCGAATGTACTTCTGCGGAGTGCAAGGCCGCCAAGGAGGCGTTTGCTGCTGAGGTTTTTGGCTCTGGGAGCGCACAGGAGGCCGCCTGCCCTGCAAGCGCCTGCAGGGCCCTCTGTGGTGCCCAAGGAGGCAGTGGGAAGGCAGGGGGCAAAGGGGCAGGAAGGCAGGAGGCTCCTGCAGCGGCTCTGAGCGAGCTAGCTCTGAGCGAGCCTCTTGGGAGGCAGCTTGTAGGGAAACGTTCACAGGAGTGCGCGGAGAGCGCTGAGCCGGGCGGCCTCATCACACCAGGCTGATGCGCAGGATGACAGCGTGGGGCACAACCACCATCACATCCAGGGAGCACCGAGACTCGCCCGAGACTCGCGAGCCCTGCGACTGCCGAGGGCCCCTAACACTCCCGCCGGGTTCAGCAAAGGAATGGGGCAGTGCCTGTCTAAACCTGCGGTAAAGACACGCCGCCCGGCGGAGCCAGGCTGCGCCGAGGGCCTCCCGCGAGGCGCGGCGGCAGCGCTGCCGCCGCGGGGGGGCGCAGCCGCGCCAACGGCTCCCAACGGCCGCGCTAACGGCCGCGGGGCGGGCGGGGCCGGGCGCGCGCTACCCGGCATGCAGCGGGCGGCGGGCTCGCAGCAAGATGGCGGCGCCGCTGGAGGAGTACGAGAAGGAGGCGGGCTGTGTGCCCATCCTGCACCCCGAGGTGCGGCCCGGCCCGGCGGGCGGCGGCGCCTCGGCGGCGCGGGCGAGGCGGGCGGGAGGGAGGCAGGCACCGCCGCTGCCTCCCGGCCTGGGCGTGCGCGGCGAGGGCGGAGGTGTGGGTAGGGCCGCGGGGAGGCAGGCGGGGGGTCCCGCTCGGCCCCGGGCGGCGGCGCCGCTGCCCGCCGGGCGGAGCGGGTTGTGGGCGGCCCGCGGCGGGTCCCGGTGCCTCGGGCCTGGTGGGGCGCGGGCCGGGCCTGGGGGTGCCCGCAGGCGGCGGGTGGAGGTCATCGCTGTATCCCGCTCCTCGCGCCTCCTTTCCGCCTTCCCTCCTTCCCATAGCTTGCCCTGGGAACAGCGCGGTTGTCTGGGAGGGCGTTATAAACAACTCGGGACACTCGAGCGGACTTGTCACCCGCCTAGTGCATTAAGGGTTGTAAGAATTGATTATTTTTTTCCCAGCCTAAAAAGATGGCACTCCTTAAACAACAACTCCAAGACTCTTTTAGCCCTCTTGGTGACTGAAGAGGCTGTATAAGCTATATGTGATTGTGTATCCTACCCACTCTACCTCTCCCAACTGTGCTCAGTTGGGGCTTTAAAACAGAGCCATCTGTTCTGAAGGTTAAGCAGCAACTTCTGCATGCTGGGCATTGATCCCTGTGCAAACCAATGTGCAAGAGAGGCCTTCAGAGATGCTACAGGCGCTTCAAAGACACAGAGGAAGTGGCCTCGTGTGCTGCCTGATGTCTTCAGGTCTGTTTTTGACATGGGTTTTGAGAAGAGGCCCAAGCTGTGCCTGAATATATTATCCTTTGAAAGGAAATGCTCTTAGCTTGGTGTAATTCTATGTGGGCAATCTATAGCAATAAAGTAGAACTGGAAAAAAAAGTGCAGACTGTTAGAAAACTGTTGTCATTTAGAGATTGAAGATGGATTCTTGTTAACTTCTGAATAATTACTTTGTAGCAAGCAAATGTAATCTCATTAAATTGCTTTCACTAGTTAATTAGGTGCTCTGTTAGAATCTGATACTTTGTATCTAAAGCTGAGCCTTTATAAAGGGATGGAGAAGGAGATGATTTTTTTATATACCAAGCTCAATCGCTTAATATACAATAAATACCATTAGTCCAACATTGTTCTTTAAAATTGGATTTTAGTGGAAATGCTGTGTATCTCGGTTATTAACTGTAGTTATGTGGATTTTGGTGGGTGTTACCTCAGTGCTTTGAAAGAAAAAGATGCTCTAAATGTTTGCACTGTGGCTAGTTCTTGAGAGGTTTCTAGAAGTGCTGTGGTTGTTGTTTTGGTTTAGAAGTTGAGGACCATGTACCATAACAATTCTCTGCTCACAGCTCTGTCGTCACAGGACCTGCCCACTGAACAGTGCAGTGCATCCGAGTGCAGTGGTTTGTGGAGGTCAGGGGCCTTAATTCCCATTGATCTCCACTCTGTAAGAAAGCAGCACTATATTCTTTAAGTATTGTTTGTTTATAGAACTGCCATAGTCGTTCCTGGTTTATCACACCTATTTTTGCCATTATCTCCATAAGGCTTTTCAGAGTTTCTTTTGTATGTTATTTATTTTGAATTTCTTACCATCTTTTTTGTTTTAACCTATTTATGTTGACTTGTTTGATTGAGGAGACGGGACTTTTTCAGGAGGAGGTATTTGTTTAATATGAGCTCTTTGGCTTTGCGTTTTGCCATGTGTTTTACCTCCTTGCAAAATACCATGAGCTGCTGAACACTGTCAGTGTTAATATTGTAGGAAGGATACATTTTAAAAATAGTGAGAAACTATTTAAATAATGAAGTGATGAAAGATTTTATTTTTCAAGTGATTAGATGAAACAGTTGATTCAAATAATTTTGATGTGGAGTGAAATGAAAAGCAATGATGAGCATGTGGGCACTTCTGGATGTTGATGGTAGAACTGCTTTTGGTGGTGCCTGAGTGACTTCCTGAACCTCCCTTCTTCCTTCTCTCCCTATAACCAGACCTAATGTATATAACAGAATTTTAAATCAAAGATGATCTATTCTTTTTCAGTATTGCAAATTCAGTGACTGTGTGAATCCCACTATGTTGTTCTGTTTCTACTTCAGCAATGGCAATATTTTAGAACTTCTAACAAGCTTTGAACGAGAATATGTGCCTGAGGAGTATATATTGTTTGCAGTTGTCTTGCAGGACACAAGCAGGATGTACTTGTTATAAGTGTTGCGCATTACTGTAAGACTGAACTCTTTCATGAATGGCTTGGAAGTAGTGATAAGATTGTCACTGATAAAACTTGCAAATGAAGAAGATGGATAGCTATTAAGCAATGAGGACAGAACAGCTGTACACCTGCCTAGGTCTTGTGTTGTGTTATGGTACTAAAGCAGTAGTTTGCCTTCGTGCAGCTGTATTTAAAGTAATGCATTAAAGAAAAGAAGCAGGGCAAGGGGCTGGGGCATGAAACTTGTTGACTTGTATGATATTGATATAAGCAAGTAGTTCAGCAGAAGTTGCCAGTATAATGCTTTGGTTTAGTTTAAAAATATATATATATTTGATTTTTTTTTTTTTTTTTTGAGGAGTGGATGGTTGGAGAGAAGCAAGGAGACTTTTTCTGCCTGAGTATGTGGCAATACTGCCAATGAAGTCCTATAGTTCTGAGTCTTTAAAAGTTGTGTTAAAGATTGAAGCATGTCGAAAAGAGCAATGATCTCTTATGGCAGCAAAAAACTCTAAAAGAGCTCAGTCTTCTCACATGATTAAAAATAGGGGAGGAGTGATTCTTTTGCAGGGTGTAAATAAGTGCTTCTTTTCTGAGAAGGGGTGCTTTAATCAGTATATGTTTAACAAGATCCAGTTGCTGGAAAGTGAAGCCAGATGGGATCAAATTGAAAGACCCAAGCTGTAAACAGTGAGGGTGAGTAATCACTGTAACAAAATAAGAAGGGAAAGAGTGGATTATCCATCTCTTGATGTTTTCAGCTAAAGCTTGGATGTCTTTTTGGATGCTAAACCCAAAATCTTAGAGATAACTGAGTGATGATTAAGGTCCATGAATAGTGAACAGCTCGGGCCATACTGGGATGGCTTTTGCAAGTGACATGTGTGCGAAATCTTCATCTTGTTTGAAGTGTGCGGAGGCCCAAACAGACAAGGTGAAGATGACATCAGTTGCTCCGCAGTTTGGTGGCTCCCATGGAAAAGACTGGATGTGCACCCTAGATGCCCTGAGATGGTGTGGGAATACTGCTCCGAGCACTTGGCTTCTTTCTTTCCTTCTCCCTGTGTTCCCTGTGGCACAGCTCTGCTTTCTTTATACAGAAAGGAATTGTCTAATAAGGAATGCTACCTATGGCTTTTGTGCTTGCAATCCTTGAACTAAATCATCTCGGTAGTCCTTCTCACCTTATACTCCTTAGATCTTTCTAGACAAATGCTTCTGCTAAAAGTCTCAGACTACTTTGTAGTAAGTGATAGGTTTGGATATTTTATCTTGAAGTTCAAGAGTTATGGAGGAATACTTAGCATGCGGATTTTCTTTCTACTATTCCTTTGTTGTTGTTGTGTTATTTTCTTTATTTGAAAGATATTCCTGGTGTTGCCTGAACTGCTGAAGGTATTTCTACTATCCAGGGCTGCATTTACTCTTATGTTTGTTCCTAAATAACTTCTATTAGGAAGAAAGCTTTGTTTTATACTGCAGTGAAATATGTCTTCCAGTGTTGTTAGCTATGTTTAAGATAAAGAGGTATTGATTATTACAAATAGTTTTGTGGCATTAGAAAAGTTGCATATTGATTTAGCTTATTCTCAGGTCAGAGAAAAAAAAAGCCTTTTGGTGAAGGTGGAAGAAAATGTTAAGCTTTAATTCTTGTGACAGGAATTACCACTGTTGAATGCCTTTGTTTATGCTTTCCTCTCGCTGTGGCTCAATATGTAACTACCTACAAAGTTAGAAATATGATATCTCCTTGTTTGCCTTGGTAATGGTATGAAGAAAAAAGGCAAACTTAGTGTGGATGGCTTGGGTTTAATTCTTTATGTTTAAAATCTCAGTGAGAGAAAGAAAGTGTCGTGATCTTAGCCTGGCTTTGTTCCCAGTGGAGCCGTGTTGACGTCGTTGAGGCTGTGCCGGGATGCAGGCTGCTCTCGGCCTTCCTGTAAAGGTATGAATTTGTTTTGTAGCTTATTCAGGGTCACTCCAGCAGTGAAGCTTATGTCCCTGATCTCATTCTAGGACTCATTTTTTTTTTTTATCCTGTTACTTAAAAAGGGAAATGGAACTACAATGTCGGAGAAATGCTCCTGCTTGTGAAATAGAGTTAATATTGAGATTTGAGGCCTGTTTCAAAGACAGTGCTTAGCTTCATGAGTTATGAGACCAGAGGGGGCTGCAGATTTAATCTGACCTTCTCTATATAACCCAGGCATGGAGTTTTTCATGAACTAATTCTTTTTATAGCAGGGCACTTTTAGAGATGCATCGAAAAAGAAAATAAGCTAAATCCTACAGTAATGGCTAGTACCGTATAGCTGTACAAGTTACTCCAAAAGCTATTGTGTTCCAGGCTTGCACCTATTTATACTCTGGATTTAATTTTGGTTTCCAGTCATTTTATCTTAAGAGGTATCCCACTTTTGGATCTCTGTATGTATTTGTATATAAGCAAAGGGTCATCGTTCAGCTAGCATAGTTAGACAGCATTTATAATCATAAAGTCAATCATAAAAATCAAATTTGTTGATCACCATTTTTTGATACAGGAAGGTACACTAATAAGAATATTACAGTACTAACACTTTTAAGGATACTCTGACTAACACCATTCCTTTACCAACCAAAGGTGCTATTTTTATTTTTCTTTGAAGTCATGTTCCTTTACTAGATTTTCTTTTTCTTTTTTTTCTTTATTAATTCCTTATCAAACATTGACAGGCCAATAATAGTAACTCATGTTCACTTTTATCTAGACTTTGCCAGGCTTAATGAAAATGAGTATTTAAATCTATTGCATGACATGATCGACTTAAACTTTTAAAAACCGCAGGTTGTTTAATGGGAGTTTCTTGGCTAGAAAGCCTTTAATCATGACAACATAATGTAATTTAAATTATTTGACATTTTTTTCTCAGCTGTTTTTGTTCTATACTTACTGAATGCTTTAGGTTTATTATTTTATTGACAATTCTATCATTCTCGTGTCATAATAGACAAAAACTATAGGGATTTCTTTTGTTCTTAGTACATTGTTTTCCCTGCTAGAGATGTCTTGTGTCTTTTTGCCTTTGATTTTTCCCTGTTTCTCTAATTTGTCACACTAAAGCCTTTCTCTAGTTTTTATTAGTATTATTTTTAAATTAGAACTGAAACCAACTGCTATCATAAACCAGATTTTTTGACCACTCTGGACTTTTTTTTTCTGAATAATAACCCTGTGACTTCTTGGGAATCAATTAAAACATTTTGAAGTAGTTTTCAGTTATTTACAGTCTTTCTCCTCCTGCATATTTGTTCTGATTTGTGTAGTACTTGTTTTTTAATTGAGTCAGGCCCTTTTAAAGGACTAGTGATAAATATCTAATTTGGTATTTACTCAATTTGACTTGTTGAATGCAGACATCCTTTGAGATTTCTCAGTATTTTAGTCTTTCAATGACATTTGTTTGATTGTGTTTGTTTGCTTAGGAAGATTTATGTGACAAAAAAAATGAAATAGTTATGTTTTAACTTTGCAGAAGTTAGTGTAAAGGTATAAACAGAAAGAAATTTGCTGTAAATGTTTGAAAACTGGCTAAGAATTGCCATTGATCCTGATATGTTTAGTGGGAACAGCCTTAGTAATTGATATTTCAGCATTCACACTGTCCTCTGCTGCTTTTCAAAGACAAGAGGTAAGGATTTGGCTTCTCTTTGGTTGAGAGAGAAATTATTGAATCCTTTGCAAATAAGGTTGTAGAGCAGGAAGCCAAAAGCTTATCTAATCTCATGGGGAGTGTGTGACTGAATTACATCCTCAGATGTGTCATGCCTATTACGCAGCCTAACGTTAGATTACAGTTCAACTTCTGTAAACCTGAAATCTAGGAATTTCTTCCTCATGTGCCCGGAGATCTTAAAACATATGTTCTACATCCTCTGTGCCTGAGGCAGGTATCGGAGCGGCTGGGCAATGGACTGAAGGTGAAGCAAGGAGGGCATCACAGAGCCATGTGGATGTATTTGTATTGCCAACTTTGAAAGCAGGAAGCCTCATGACTGAGCTTCTGCTGATCTAAAGCTGCAGTGAGACCCAAATGCTGCCCCTCGCTTTGCTTGGGTCAGCTCTTGCAGGGTATCCCAGTGGATAAGATGGGATTCTTCCTCTTTGCTGTGTTAATCAGGGAGCCCATCCAACTGAAGGGACAGCTGCCCGTATGTGAAGCAGCATGGGAGGCACTGGGGAATGCCCCCAGGCAGTGAGACAACCTCTGCTGGCAGCAGGGCAGCTTTGGCTGGGCTTAAGCTAGTGATGAGACCTGGCTTGGAAAGCTTTTGGCTTATTCCCCCAGGGTAAGCCAGTTCAAGGAAATAAAGGAAGAGAAAACTCATATTCTGCAGAGGAATGTGAATAGCTTTCGGCCTGTTCCATTCCTGAAACTTACTCACTGTAGGATCAGGTGAGTTACAACATTGAGGCAAGGTAGGGGTGAGGTTGTGTGAGCAAGGCAGGATGTGAGGAGTTCCATAGAAGGGGCCACAGGTTTACTAACTTGTCTAGGATACTTGTCATGGTATACAGATAACTAACTATGAGTAGAACTAGAAGTGACACTGATGCACTTGCTTGTTGGAGACGGTGAACCAGCCTGTCCCTATAGGTGGGAATAACTCTGTTTAGCTGGATACCAATCTGATGCTCCAGTTGCTGCTTGAAGGTTGTTGGGGATGCTGAATTTAATTTTTTTCCATGAGGACTTGCTGCAATTCATAGGGTTTTTGTATATATGTGTGTGTGTTAAGGATCAGCACATCCGTGACTAGGCTCAAATACTTTTTCTATTTTTGTACTTGACTGTGCTGTAATCCTTGATTTAATTTTTTTACTGTTTTTCTGAGACAAGTTAGCTATAAATTCACTGAACAGCATAATTTACATTTCATGTGTGTCTCAGCAAGTATTTGTTGATTGAGACAATCCTCGGCGTGCTGTGTTTGATTTTTTAGAAGTATGCAGTGTTAATATATAATCTAGTTGAGCTAAGGACATTCATCTCTAAAAGTGAATCTTCAGAAATTCTTGTCTGGAAGCTTTAAAAAATTGCTAAAATTTGTTTCAACAAGCACTTGAACATCAGTATTCAGATATATACATGTTTAATTTCATTTATGAAATGCATTGCTTTGAAAATAGCAAAATGAATAACTAGTTTTAAGTTACCTCCTGATGATTGACCGCTAGTGCTGGGTCTCTGAGGATTTTTTTTTTTTGATGTTCAATGAAAACTCTGTAAGCTCTGTTTTATATCATTTGAAAAAGACAACTTTTTTTAAAATACTGATATTAGGGTTGAAAGCACAGTGCAAAACTACTTAAGAAGCAAGCTGAAAAAGATGCATGTCTATATGAATGTAAGTTACTAACTCAAAACTTCTAGATATTTTCCTTTGCTAGAGGAAGGAGGGTGGGAGAAAGTAACCCTCATATTTTCAAGATGAGACAATAAGAATCTTAACCAGGAAAGTTGCCCCTTTAATAACTACAAGTAGTTGCTACTTTAGTAAATCTGAAAGAAAATTGTATGACTGATGTATGCAACTAATATAAAATACATTTATAATCCAGGGGAGTGCTCTTGTTTCCTGAAAGTTATTTTGTTGGGATGCACTTATGAATAATTTTAGATTATTTATATTTATGCACTTACAGAGCTTATTTTAATAAAGATATAGAAAACAGTTTCAAAGAATTTGAAGTTTGAGATGAGGATTTCAGCATGTTTATATGGTGCATGGCTAAACTTGACCCATCTTCTTTGGTATCAGCACTTTGGATCATTCTTACTGAAAAGTTTTGCTACTACTAGTCAGTAAGAAAAATAAACGTTTACTGTGGAGTGTGTGGTCCATTTAGTATTTCCTAGTACTCAGCAGGTGTATCTTGCTGGGCTTACTTTTTATACTTGCTTTCAGGGACAAACTGAAGATTTTACTATATTTAGTTGCTTTCTGTCTCATATCCTTTCACCATTGGCATTTATTGATGACTAGTACAGTTTTCATACAGGGAGCTTTATTGTGGAAGCTTCTGCTGGTAAATGACAAAAGGTAGTTTTATTTTAATAACTTTTAACAGTGGATACTTTTATATGAAAAATACTCATCTGAAAAGGGACTGAGGGGTAAAGGCATAGTTAGAAGGTACCGCAGCCTATAGGAGATTTGTGCTATTTAAATAATTCTGTAAAGCAATGAATAACAATTAAGTACTTGAACTCACATTTTTCTTAATTTGCATACAACTCTAGAATAGAAAAAATATTGGTATGTCCCATTTATGTTTTAATGTTTATTTTTCACCTGTTTGTACAGAAACTAGAGTGAGAAGAAACTTTGCATCATACTTTTTTAAGCTTAAGCTTTAGAATTGCTAGTGAACACATCTGTCCTTAATACTTGCTGGTGACACTGCAGTTGCAAATGCAAGGCAATCTGGAAGCCTACTTACAAAGCTATTATTTACTAAAATGTGGTATTATCCTTCGATTAGAGACATCTAAGTAAATGGCTAGAAAGCAGTCAGCTGGTTATAGACAACTTGCTTTGAACAAGCAGAACTTCCCATTTACCAGCTGTGCCTTAAACCACATGATCTTTGACGTCTGTGTGGGGTGGTGGGATTAAAGGCGCTCTCTGGGCATCTCTCTTTATCGTTGTTACATAAGTATATACATCTGCATTGAAGTATATGTTGGTTTAATCACTTTGCATGGTGGCTGATATTTTGGGGCCAAAACTTGCTATCAGAGAAAGAATTACTTCATCATGCTTGAAATAGAAGAAAAAAAAAGGGGGGGGGAAAGAAAAAAAATCTCAAAGCTTTTTGGCTTTTTAAAGGACTTCTTGGTCAACTTGAACTGTAGCTTGCTTTGAAGAAAAATCAGAGTTTTATTTTGGATACTGAATTTCTCCCACATTCGTTTAATTCTATAGTTAACCTGGCGGATTTTCATAAATGTATCTTCCTTTCTGCCAGTACATAAACGATCCATGCAGTAGGACCAAGAAAGGAGAAAGATGGAACAGGCTATTTATAAAATACTATGTAATGTGAAAAATGGGGAAGCAGGGACAGCCAGCAAAGGGAAGATGTTTTTGTCATGTCATGTTCATTTTGCCTGATTTTATGCTTTACTGTGGGCAGGATGAATCCCCAAATAAGTTTTATCTACTCAAGTGAAATAATCAGGTATCTGCAAGCCAGACATTGAACTGTAAGTTTTTTGATTTGGTTTTTGATTTATAAAATGACCAGTTAAAATTCAGGTGGAGCTGGTGTCACGCCACCTTCATGTGTGGAAATGTAGTCTGATTTAGATGGCAGCTTCCTGGTGTATATTAGCTAAGTAGAAGATGTTTATGGTCCCAGTGAGCCAGTGTAATAGCTCCAGGTGCTGAAGGCTCTGGCTCCTAGAGCTTGTAAATCTATCCTGCCCTGGATTTTTCTTGTCCTCCTAAGATTTCTTTGTGAGAGAATAGGACAGATCAGGATGGCTTCCACTTTTTTTTCTATATAAGAGAAAGCTGCTTTTCCCATGTCTATAAAGAAATAAAGGTGGTGTTGAAAATTATGATGGGATTGTTTTAGTCTCTGTTCCAGTGACTTCCTGTGTTGCAGAGGTGGGTGGCACAGCCACAGGGGTGTAGGGACAAGGAAGTTCTTGTGGATTTTTTTGAAGAGGATCTTAATTTAAAAACTTTGTAAGAAAAAATATCTTCAAAATTCTGCAATAACTTGCATAGCAATGTTAATTGATTTTTTTTTTGGTACCCATTCCATGAGTCTTTCCATTAGTGCCAACTGATGAATGGTTTGTTTGAGGTATATGTGGCATATATAAATGTACAGATAAATTTAACTTCTTAGATTCTTGTACTTCTCTTTTTCAAAGAGAGAGGAAAATTGAGAAATTTTTTGAGAAGCGTTGTATCCTAGCAAACCAACAACAGAGCAACTCAATGTAAAGGCATGACAAGAAGAAATTCTTATAAATAAATGTGTTAAACGTTAAAAAAAAATCCTATATATAAATGTATTAGACTACTGGGGCTTAATACTAAAGAGTTATTTAGCTTCATGAAAGAGCATACTTAAATTGGTATAAAGGATGGTGCAGCATATTCCTGGCATGTCTGACTTTATGACTTGTTATTTTAATAACACATTGAAATTGTAATAAGAAGCTAAAAATGCATAAAACAGCTGCCTTGAACCTTTTTATTTCCTTGGTTTGCATTAAAAACATAGGAAATAGTATGGAATAATTTACTGAAGATCATATGTTTATATTTCTGCATTTTTATTTTAGACCTTTTTAGCATCCCCATGTTAGGTGTGTGTTAATGAACTTGGTGAGCGTTCAGAATTCGGCCCCTCTCGTGGTCTTGCCGCCGTTGCGTAATGTTAAAGGGAAAGCGGTTCCAGCCATCTGCTCCTGGGCACCGGAGCCGTGCGCGGCAGCTGCAGCGTTTTCTGCCTTCCCTTATGTGCGCGCAGGCTCACTGACCTGTTCACATCCTCTTGCTAGCCATAACTGAGGGTTTGTGAGATCAGAAAGACTCCAGTATTGGTCATATTACTCTTGCACGCATAATTTCTCACATTTTGTTTTCCTCCTATAAATACTGTTTTCCCATTTTTCTTTGAAATTTTTTCCTTTTGGCTTTTCTTTATTGGAAAAGATGTTAAGACTTGAATGCTGAGGGGGAAATAAACCCAGTTTAACTAAACTAACTCAACTTGTGCATTTGATTCTGAGGAGAATTCATTGGGAACTGCAGTAGTATTAGTGCTCTGTTTTACAAGTTTTACTTATCACCACTGCACTTCTTCTGTTTTTCCTCTATATTTCATTTCCATTTGTACCGTCTTATTAGTCTTGTTTTCCAAATGTGGTTCCCTTTCCTCTTGTGTGTCGTTATCTCTTTTTTTTTTTTCTTTTCCAAAACACCCTTTTTGCTGTCCTCTTCTCCCTCCTTCTAGTTTTTATTGCTGTACTTGTCCTCAGTGGCTAATGACAAACTTGTCCCAGATGCACGTGAGCACTAAGGGCACTGTCAGAGTTAGAAGCCAACCCTCTCCCCTCGCTTCGAGATACGTAGTTGGATACATAGGTGGAATTTCTATTTCTCTTGTTGTCTTCCAAGTCAGCTCTACTCATTTCTAGAAGAAGCTTTGTTTTCTCTGCCCTGTTGCAGCTTGTTGCCCCTGGATTTCAGTGAAGTTTCATGAGGACTGGGTCAAATTGACAGTTGGCAGCTACCAAAGTATTCTTGCTCCCTTCTGCTTCCTTGCTTTCCCTCTGTCAGTGGCTCTGGAGCTTATCCTCTCCCAGGGGAAATGGATTCTATTTGGTATATGGGTAGAAGAATCCATTTTTCTGCTCCTTGGCATTAGAGTTTTTATTTATTTTTCTCCAAGTCTCCTCTAGTGAGTTGTGTTGGTTCCCTGTGATGACAAAACTGGCTTGAGGTGAGCAGCGCCAACACGGAGCCAAGAGCAGCAGGAGTGGAAGCATGGAGAAATGACTTTGCTTTGTATCAGAGAGAACCTATAAAATCAGTTCGAGTCACCCTGGAAGTGGCTCCGTAAAATAGATTGGAAGCAGTAAGAATTCAGTATTTGCAACCTGTTTATTGTAAGTTGGTAAAATTGGACCTTGTCCCTACCATCTTCTCTGCATTTTTCCTGACATTCGTTTGGCTATGAAGGGGAGAGAGACAAAGATTTGAATTTCAGTGAGGTTTTTTTCTTGTCTAATGAAAAGTAGTTGTTAGGGTTGTTTTCAATGATAGGTCATGATTTTAAAATTAAATTTTCTCAGAGTAAATCACTTTCAGCATTCAAGAAAATTTACTTTAACACTGTGATAGAAAACTTTTGAACTCATTTGTAAAGATGATATTCTAGTCTCAAAATGTTGTGATTTGTCAGGAGTCTTTCTACCTTTTTTCTAAGCCTATTAGCAGTTTCAGGAACTTTATCAGGTTCATGGAAAGAGAGGAGAAAAGAAGAGGAGACAAAAGGACATGTGGTTTTAGAGGCAATTCAACTATATCTTTTTATCCAGAAAAAAATATGTTTCTGTGAGAACACAAAAGAGAAGTGGTAGCATTACAAAGTTTTGCGACGAGTGTGGAGAATATTAGTGGTCGCTGTTTTTTCTATTTTCTGATAGCTATTTATGTTTCTTTAATAATGATGTTAAACGTTCTCGGTCAGAATAGGATTTTTAAGCAGCATTTTATGTTCTGACAAGTTGGAGGAAGCGATGTGGAATTTTTCTTGTGTGTTAATGTGTTGGTTGTAGTAACCTTCCCGGCACAGCACCCCGTAGCTGCTCGGAGCAGGGGGACCTGCACTGGCTGTTGTGGATGTGGTGACTCTGTTGGGGAGCACGAGATTGGGTGAGAGCTCTACCCACACACCTCGTGTTACCCTGCCCTGAAGCCATCACGCTTGGTAATAATGCATGGAGACCCTGTGTTTAGAATCTTTTATTTTGTAAGTATTTTATGATTGTAGGCGTTCCCACCACCTTTTTTGGCCAGTATTATTTTTAAGGGTTTTTTTTCTAGCCTTTCTGTTATGGTATTGTTTTAAGGAGTAGCATCTTTTACACAGATTTCTGAGCCTTGCTGTGATTGTTTTGTCTTAGCACTGTGTCGTGAAAATAAGAGTGTATATGTTTTTATGGACTAAAACTGTTCTGTTTTTCTCAAGTGTTACCAAAAGCAGTAAGCTCCCTTTTTACACCTGTATTTGTTCAGATGTGTTAGAAAGCAGATATTGATTTATCATAGGAAAACCCTCAGGTTTTGATACAAAGAGAATTCATAACTGTGTAGATGGCATCAGAATCACTGGATTAACATTTTGCATGTAAAAAAAAAAGGGTTACTTATACAGCATACAAAGGGAGTAGTATAAATATCATGATACTGCTGCTGCTTTTTTGTCCTCTNTTTTTTTTTTTTTTGGGTATTCATATTATTAGGACTCTAGAGATGTAGCCTGAAAATCCCGGTAGGGACAGGGTGATTGTCTAGTGGCGTCAGACCTAAAAATGTCCTGTAAATGAAACATCCCATCTGTTAGGGAATTGCAAAGCAGTGGGCTTGTGTGAATAAGCATCTCTTTTGTTAGGCTTATTTATTTGGAAAATAATGTGGATGTCTGTCCTATATCCTTGTAGTATATTGTCTGGATGGAATTATGTCACTGTAATGCATAGTCTGTTACCTGAAAGAGTTACCGTACACGTTATAAAACTATGATGTTGAATGGCATCAATTCTCACTGGTCTACAAAGCAGGACAAAGGCTTTCTTGTATTTTAAGTGTAGGGTTTTTTTTAATGTAACTTGAAACAGATGAATATACAAGGGGATTTTTGGCTTATGAGGAATTTTGGTGTCTGTACAGATCTTATGTACATAATAGAATTGAAATCCTTATATATTCTAGCCATTTTTCAAATGTCTGTTTTACTGCTGAGCTCTTGTTACTAACCTTTTTTTAATTTAGACTATTGCAGTCTTTGAAACAGTGCTTGCTTAGGCTAATTGCATTTGCAGATCTTGTCTACTTTCAGGTCATATTTCCAGTAAAGTAGTGCAGTCAAATTAAACAATTAGCTATATGCTTATTTCTCTGTTTCTTTCTTTCTAAATAGCTACAGAAATAATCAGCAGAATGTGGCTTCTGGCTAAATAGTCACAAAAGAAGAATTAGTCTATTTTTTCATTTGTATAACATATGCTTTAGAAAGCAGATATTTAAAAAAGTTTACATTGTAATATTGCAAATTATGGTTTTAAATCTTAGACCTCAGAAAAGAGCCTCCCTTGAATTTCCTAAGTAGTCTTAAACTTCTAGGGTTGTGTTATGTATGGAGTAAACTGTATTGATGGGACCAAACGTGTATCGAGCGTTGCCTTAGGACCCCAGAAGGAGCTTTGTGGTCACAGTTGTAGACACTTAGCAGGCGGAGCTGCATAGGTGGTCCTGAAGGTTAAGTTTTACCTTGGGTAAGCTTAGGAATTTGTGTCCAAATGTGCGTCAAAGCCTTGCTTTGCTTTTCTGAAGCACGTCCTAAACCAATTCTTTAAAAAGTAAGGAGCAGCTGGCTCTGCTTCTAAGGCAAATCTGGGGAGATCTCTTTTCATAATAACCTATTGCTTATAAAACTGCATTCGGTGACGTTGAAGGCTGTAGATTGGTCATTTTTGCGGGATCTGGGGATTGTTTTAGTTATTTTTAAATGTAAAATACAAAATAAGTTTGGCTTCTGTTTTTACTCATTGGGAAACATAAAATTCATTCATTGCTTGTTCTTTTTCGGCATCTTTATCCTTTGAGTTATTTGTTAAATACAACATAGGCACGAGCTGGGGAATGTTTCTTGCTAGTTCATGTCAAGCAGTCATATGTGTTATCTTGAATACAAAGTTTTAATTGCTTTGGTTATGTTGCATGAAGATAGTCAAAGTTGAACATTTCAGCATAACAAAGTAGTTACAAAAACTAACCATACAAAATGAGATGAACTCTTCTTTTCAAGAAGAGTTAAGGGTACTTTATAGGTGCCCTGAAATATGGTAAAAGTAGGAGGTAAGATGTAGCAGAAGCTGATTAAATATTTAACCTCATTTTTAATTCGCATAATACTAATATTTTTCTGTATTACTATAAACCTACCAAGAAAGCATTAGCAACCAAGAACTGTGGGCTCTTGGTTCCTTTACACTGACATAGATGTACACAGTTTTAAAAGGGCAGCTCTTGATTTGCTAGTACGGGCTCAAGGGAGAGCATAGACTTGGTTTATGCCTGCTTAAAATGGTTGGGAAAAGGCAGAATAGTCTAAGTACTAAGAGTAGTCTTTCCTGGCAAATGAATGTCTGCCCGAGAACAATTCAACTTTTGAGTTTGCTCTTAGGAGTTTTGGGTAACAAGAAGACACAATTTTTTTCCCTTTGGACAACTGACTAAGACTGAGAAGTTTTGAACTAAGTATGTGTTCCTCAGGGCATTCCAGGACAGCAAATCTCCTTTGTCTGGCCTCTGGTTACTTGCTTCATCCTCCAATTCTGCTTGGCTTCTCAGGGTCTCAACACTACAATTTAATATGCAAAATCCTTGTGCAGTTGTACATTATGGTGTGAGGTGAACAGAGACTGTATAAATCCCTGTTTCCTTGTGAATGTGAGGAAAAAGAACATTATATGACCCAATACTGAATTTAGCATGCAGAATACTTAATTTACTATTTTAAACTTTGTTTTCTAACTGAATTGACATTCTCTGTTGGAATTGTTTTCATCTTTATTCCAGCTAACCTCCTGGCTTATCCTGTAACTGGAAAAGAAGGTTTTTCCCTAAGATGTTGCTGCCTTCAAATACAAAAAGAGGCTGTGTTTCCAGATAGCAAGTGTATCAGTTATAATATGATTTGGATGACAACAGATGCCCAAGTGCATTTTTAGTTAGCCATCCTGCAACAGAGCGGCCCTGCTGCAGGGCTGGCAACGTTTAATTGATTAATCTAGTTAACATTTTTTATGCACATTTTTCAGAAAAAAAAATTTACTTAATATTAAATATCAACAAATGGAGTGTATTTTTTTCCCTACTACAGTGCTTGCTGTGATGTTCCATATTTTCACTGTTTGTAAGCCAGAAGATTGATTTTTGAAATTAAACCTTGTGTGTATATATAGGTCACTTGTTCTGAAGAAGGTGTGAGGGAAATAAAAATGTTAAATTATGTTTTCCTTAGCTTATGAAGCTTGTGAATGTCATAAAATGGTGGTTCTTAAGTGTTATATAAGCCACTTGCTCACTCTTTTTATGCTTTTGTGAGGTGCGTAGTTTCATAAAGAAACTCTGAGCGAAAGTGAAGATACAGTGGCAAGGCTTTTCTCCAGTCTCTTCATGTGTGTATCTTCCTACTGAGTAAGATTTTTTTTTTAACTTTCTTTCTAGAGGAGTGTTTCAAAAAGGACTATTTATACACTGTGTGTATATATTCATAAATATATACAGATATATACATACTCATATGTATATAAAAAAATCTAAGTACCATACAATGAATAGGTTGAAAATGGAAATAGGCCTCTAAGTCACATGTATATTTGGCTGCTAAATTTCAATATTCAGCACCTGGTTTCTGATAACCTATAGAATAACCGAATGGTTGAGATTGGAAGAGACCTCTAGAGATCATCTAGTCCAACCCACCCTGTTCCAGCAGGGACATCCAGAGCACATGGCACAGTGTGGCATCCAGCGTGGTTTTGAAAATCTCCAGAGAAGGAGACTCCACAACCTTTCTAGGCAGCGTGTTCCAGGTTCTTCACATGGACATGGAACTTCTGTGTTTCAACTTGCATCCATTACCCTTGCCCTATCATTGGCTACCACCGAGAAGAGTTTGGCGCCCTCCTCCCTACATTTACCCCTCAGGTCCTTATACATATTAATCACATCCCTGCTCAGCCTTCTGTTCTCCAGGCTAAACAGGCCAAGCTCGCTTAGTCTTTCCTCATATCGTAGATGTTCCAGTCCCTTGATCATCTTTGTTGTTCTACGCTGAACCCTTTCTAGAAGCTCCACATCTCTCCTGTCCTGGGGAGCCCAGAACTGCACCCAGTACTCCAGGTGTGGCCTCAGCAGGGCTGAGGAGAGGGGCAGGATCCCCTCCCTCGACCTGCTGGCAACACTCCTCCTGATGCAGGCCAGGATCCCATTGGCCTTCTTGACCACGAGGGCACACTGCTGCCTCATGGTTAACTTGTTGTCAACCAGGATTCCCAAATCCCTCTCTGTGGAGCTGCTTTCCAGCAAGTCAACCCCTAATCTGTACTGGTGTCTGGGGTTTTCCTGCCCATCTGCAGGACCCTGCACTTGTCCTTGCTGAACCTCATGAGGTTCCTCTCTGCGCAACTCTCCATCCCGTCCAGGTCCCTCTGGATGACAGCACAGGCCTCTGGAGTTTCGGTCGCTCCACCCAGTTTGGTGTCATCAGTGAACTTGCTCAGGGTGCACTCTGTGCCGTTGTCCAAGTCCTTGATGAACGAGTTGAACAGCACTGGGCCCAGCACTGACCTCTGGGGGACACTGCTGGCCACAGGCCTCCAAGTGGACTCAGCCCCATTTATCACAACCCTGTGGGCTCTGATATCCAGCTAGTTCTCAATCTACCTCACTGTCCACTCATCCAGTCCACATTTACGGAGCTTTCATGGGAGAGTGTGTCAAAAGCCTTGCTGAAGTCAAGGTGGACAATGCCCACGGTTCTCCAATTGTCCAGCCAGTCATCCTATTATAGAAGGCTCTTAGATTTGTCAAACACCACTTCCCCTTGGTGAATCCATGCTGACTAGTTCTGATCACCTTTTTTTTTCTTAACAGACCTAGTGATGGTCTCTAGGATGAGCTGCTCGATCACCTTTCCAGGGACAGAGGTGAGGCAGATGGGCTTGTAGTTTCCTGGCTCTTCTGTCTTGCCCTTTTTGAAGACTCGAGGGACGTTGGTTTCTTCCAGTCCTCTGTCATCTTCCCTGCTCTGCATGACCTCTTGAAGATCATGGAGAGTGGCTGAGCAATAATCCCCACCAGTTCACTCAACACTCTCAGGTGAATCCCCTCTGGACCCATAGATTTATGGGTGTCCAGTTTGCCTAAATAATCCCTAACCCAATCCTCTTCAACTAAAAAAAAAAAAAAAAAAAAAAAAAAGCAGATAGTCTTCCTCTCTCCTGGTCTTCTCTCTTGGCAATAAAAGAACCAAAGAAGGCATTTAGTAACTCTGCCTTCTCTACATCCGCCGTCACCAAGGCACCCTCCCCATTCAGTAGCGGACTAACATTTTCCTTAGTCTTCCTCTTACTGCTATGTATTTATAGAAGCCCTTCCTGTTGTTGCTGACATCTCTCACAAACTTTAAGGCCTTTGCCTTCCTCCTTGCATCCCTGCATTCCTTGACAATGTACCTATATTGTTCCCATGTGGTCTGGCCCTTCTTCCACATTGTGCATGCTCTCATTTTTAGTTTTCCCAATAGCTATGTGGTAGTTTTATCTGTCAAGGCAGAGTAGGTCTTTTTCAAAGACTTAAGAGAATGGGAATGATTGAGGGGAAGAAAATCCTCATCTCTTTCAAAAATAGATTCTGTTTTTACTACTATGAACTGTTTCTGATGAGTTAGGTTTATTACCATTATAGATGATGAATGCCAGTAGTGTGGAGATACCTGGCTTCAGTCATCTTCAGGAGCTGCGCTTCATCTCTGTGGGCTAAATGCATAAGCTCCTGCAGTTTGAAATAGCAATTAGGTTCCAGACAGAGATAATGCTTTAAACTTTGTCATTATTATTAAGTGCAAGCTTAAATTATTAAGTGCAAGCTTTAGTCTTTTTTCATTATTATTATTTTAAGTGCAAGCTTATGGTCTAAGATGATAGAAAATCAAGTGAAGGAAGATACAAAAAAAATTTATCTATTGAAATACAAGATTAAGATAGACTCACTTAAAGTATTATGAGGGGAAAAGATTAGTAAAATAGCTTGCTTGTGTTTAAAAAATGTCTTTTCTTTGCATTCTCCTCTTAGGCTGAAAACTTAGTTTAATTTGGAGGGAGAACTCTTTATATATGTTAAATATTTAGCAGTTTAGAGAGTGTTAACATTGAGTCTTTATTTTTTTTTCCTTTTACACTTGTTTCTGAATGTTTTCTCTATTATTTATTAATCTTGCCCTGCCTTTGTAAGTAAAAGTTTGATTTTTCTTTAAAAAAATTCATATATTAAATTTCTATTAAAATAAATAAAATTTCATTGCTATTTAATTTAATACACTTTATCAGTACAAAAAGGTAATACTTCTGAAGAAAAATTTCCATGCTTCTAATTTTATTTGCACTCTTAAATGTGCATGGGAACCTTGTATGGAACAAATACAGACACTCTTGATTTAAGTTTCTTGGTTTTGAAATTGGTGGAGAGTTTGGATGTTTGCAACTAAATTATATTCTTGATGGTTTAATCTCGAATTGCTATTGCCTAGTATATTTTAGACTTCTAGTAATTGACATTTGAGTTGAAATCTGGTATTAGCTATGAAAAATGTGCTTTTCAAATAGAATTGGTTATTGGCTTTTTGTCTCTGGAAAAAGAAACATAATGTGTATAATTTTATTAGGCTAGAAATTACCTGATTTGATTAACTCTTTGCTGACTTTGGGAATACATCATGCATACACATCTGTGCTGAATAAATTCCAGTTAAGAGCTGGAGACACCTGCATTCACCTGTTTGCACGTGGCCTGGATTTGTAGGTTCCTGGTTAATGTTGTCACTGGAAGTCGGGTTCTGCTTTGGCTGCCTGACTGAGGTTCAGCCATGTAGAAGTTACTAATTTTTCTCCTTGGGACTGACAGCTTCTTTTCCAGAAATAATTCCACATGTGAGAGAGTGTGAGAAATGGGAGGCCTGCTCACTTTGGCAAGAAATTTGTCTCCCTAGTGCTAACATATATCTTAGTCACTTGAAAGTAGGAGTGGGGGAGAAAGTCTGCCTTGTAGGCAAGAAAATTGTGGAGACTTGTGACTGATAGTCCTTCTGTCAAAGTTAGGTGTGTTGGAATGTACTTGTTTTGTTTCTTTTTTTTTTTTTTTCCTCCCTCACAGTTGAGAAGAAACTTATTTCGTAAAATGGCATAAAAATCAGTCACTGTCTTTAAGTGAAAGTTGGAACATTTTGTAAGGTGTTTGCAAATGTTTTCAGGTGTAGATTAAAGAAACAGATTCCTATACAAAACAGGTGTAGATTAAGTTTTTGTCCATTTGAACGTGCTATGGCAAAAAGTGGGTGAATGAGCTACTATTATATGTTTCACTAAAATCAATAAAAATGTATGGTTTTGAGCATTAAAGCTCAGAGAGCTTCTTTCATTCTTTGCTCTAGTGTTCTAGTTCTCGTGCTTGACTGATACGCAAAAGTTATCAACTAATATTTATAATTTGTGAATAATTCTGTAGAAAGTAACCAACTCATTTGTTTTGGCATTTTTGAGCCTATTTCTTTAATTTCTGAAGGCATGTGGTTGGGAAAGGAAAATGGTACGTTGCTGCCCTAGTGATCTATGAATACTAGGGTTTTAATGTAAAAAATCAGTAAGGGAAATCACGTGTTGCCCTTCCTCAAAAGAATTAAATACGCAAAGAGCAATATCTGTGACGGAGTTGTGTAGCGATGCCATTTATTTCTGGGATGAGGAGTTCTAGCAAAGTGTCACAATCTGATTTTTACATTTAGTGTCGAGAGACTGGTTAAATGTAGAGATTGTCTCTGGGGCTTGTCATGGAGTTGAAGAATAAATAAAATACCAAAAGTATGTTCCAGTAATAGTTTTTAACTATTCCTAACTATTTCTGGTTTTGCAGGTAATATTCAACTACGCAAACTGATGAGCTATAGTGTTTTTCTGTGGTAACGGAGTAAGATGAGATTTCATCAATGTACAATCAATGACTTTTCTGAGCTGTGTTATTTTGTGTTGAGTTTTATAGAATATCGCAGTTGCCTTTGGGTAGCACTCTAAAAGAGCGTGGCATAGCATTTGGCAGAGCAGCTGCTGCAAGTGGTATCATCTGGAAGATGTTTGAAATACAGCACAGGCCGCTCTGTTCCCAAGTACACAGGGTGCAAAACTGTGCAACTGACCACCCTCAGATTCAGGTGGTTTTTTTGTAGTGTCTTGAACTGGGTACTGTCTTAATTTCACTTACTAATAAGAGCTTTATTTTTTTCCTGAGAACCTTCAGTATTGTTGAATCCGATGTTTTAATCTTGAATTTTTCCTTTGTAGGAACTCAAGCCTCAGAGCCATTACAACCATGGATATAGTGAATCTCTTGGGCGGAAAAGCCACATTGATGATTATAGCACTTGGGACATTGTCAAAGCCACACAGTAAGTTTATTTTTGTTGAGCATTAGATTTGTCTGTGTCTGTAGTAGTTGAAAAACAGTAAAATGAATATTTTTGTGTAAAACTTAAGTTTACGTTTGCAGCTTCAAAACTGAACTTCACATTACTGTTACAAGCTTTGTGTCAAACATGTGGGAGTAATAGTTGTAATTTGTAAATATAGGTGGCTTCTAGGCAGATGGTTGGAAAAGACACTAGTTTTTCCTCCAGTTTGGATTTGTATTTGTATTCTGTAGGTGATGGTTAAGAGGTAAAAGGGTAAAATGAATCTGCAGACCTGGGGGGGTTTCTTGAATTCTGTCATCATTTGTGGCTTAGAAAGAATACTTCTGTGTGTAGTTTCCCTCATCAGTTGTAATCCTGATGCTTCAGGGTTGCTGTCAAAATGAATTTACTGCTGCAAATGGACTGTAGAAGTTGAAATAATTCTAATGAATAGGGTTTTTTTTGATGGAGATTAATTATATAGGTTTATTTTGCATACAGTCAGGGTAGTGTATGTTAACACACAAGGTTTCACTAAGGGGTATTATGGCACCACTTTCCAGTTCACCATTGACAACCATCACAGTGACTTCTTTTCAGCCAGTTGAAATGATAGACCGTTTGGTAAAATACTTTTTTGTTTCTTACTTTTAACAGTAACTGAGTGCTTATGTTTTGCATATTGCTAAAGTATTTATCGTGATCTTTATCACTTCTAAAAGCTACCTCCTCCAACTAAAAGCCTCTCTACAGCTTTGTATTAGGCCCAAGCCCTATTTAGATGTAGGAAGTATGTGCTTTCTTTCATTTCTATCTTTTATTTTTAAATTGTTAAGAATTACACTCCCTGGAGCAGATGTTGACGGATTCCATAGTTCTTGCTGTTATAGACTTTAGTAGTAATGCTGCAAACTGTACCTTAGCAGGGGCATTTCAAATATCAAAATGCTGGCATGCTGTCAGATTGGCTATTTCCTGTAGACATGCAAATATAGCACAAGTAACTTCTAGTTATCTACTTCTTTTTTTGTGATTCTAAATTCATTGCTAAAGCACAATTATCTGTTATCCCTCAAGTTATGCTGATCTGTGCTCTGAGGACTTAAATTTCTTGTCTGGTGTCCTGTGGTAAGCATCAAGAGGCCTGAAAGTCACTTAGGCTGCCTCACAGTCTTCTAAGGATGGGGTGATTTATCTTCTTCTCTATAAGATAAGACTATAGTTTTATATCACACGGAAAGGTAGCTGATAATAGAGAATATGATGAACTTGGAATCTCCTTGAGTAGAAGGAAATTCACCTTTTACTTCAAATATTTACAAGAACAAAGCAGGATGGCCTTCACCATTGATAAGGGAAAAAAGTGTATCTTATCTCTCACCTGAATTCCAACCAACAAACTGGTCTGCTTCATCCAAAAATCTTTTTCTTCCACTTGAAATGTTGAGCTTATAGATTGCAGAGACATGAGCAATGTTATTAAAATACTGAAATACTTGCTTTCTCTATTCTTCAGTAGCAGGAGAGGATGGGAGTTTGCAAGCTCTGTTGTGCTTCCAGTAAAACTTGTTCGTTCTTTGGTTTCATACCTTGTTCCACTCTTCATGTGCTTAATCTTCGTAATGTGCAGATTAGACTCTTATTAAATTAACATGCTCATACGCTGAGCTGCAAATCTAATAACAACTTTTACAATCAAATTAAGGCTTTGTTTGGAAATGAGCAGCTCAGCTGATCCTCTTGTTGCAAAGCATTTAGCTGTGTTTCTCTATTCCCTGCCTTTCGTTCCATGATAAGTGTCTTCAGATCTCCCACAGAAGCAGGACCGGGTATGTTTTGACTGATGAGAAACTGGTGGAGTAAAAATAGTAGTGTGTGGTTTATTTAATTTGTGTCAATATAGCTAATCCAGAGAAAAGTATTCTTTAAAATATGTAATTAAAACTACTAGTAGCAATGCTAGATATTCAACCTGCAGATGTTAAAATGTACATATAATCTCTTGGCATCCTGTGTTCAGTTATAATAAAACTCTACTCAGTTTATACAGTTTCCTGTGCATTTTGAGAGCAGAACTGGGCCATTTGCTTACACGCGTTTGAAAATAGTTTTCAAAGCAACAGTCTGAAGTGAGTCATGTTGCCTTTGCTACTGCAGTGGAGGAACATCAGATATTTACTGGTACTGTGTCAGTACTTCACTTCTAGCTGCATGGGAAGTCTTCTGTATCTTGTGTATCTTCCTGACTTTTCAGCTCTGAGCGATGATGTGAGGGAGCAGCGCCTGCTTGTAGTGACCTTGAGCAAATTCCTGCCCAGTCAAAAATGTCTTAATCATTGTGAACATTAGTGTTAAACATTGATGATATTAATCAAGGCTTTCATGCTTTCTTGAAGATTGATTTCTCATACTTGAGTACGAGGGCATTGAGATTTTATTATTGCAAAGGTAAATTTTCTGTTACTGTTCTTATCCACTAAGATCCTTCAAGATGAGGTTTATGAAATAGTGTGACACAAAATGTGCTGTGCTTTACTCAAGGAAAGACAAGTCTTAAACAGGTTTGAGAGGATTTTTTTTTCCCTCTCTCTTCCATTTCTCACCATTCAGGGTGGCCGATAGGAAACAGAACAGGACACCCAGGGAGTCAGTCCAGTTGTGGAGGGCTGCCCAAAGTGACAAAGTTACTCCCAGCTTCTTTGCGGTCACCAGATGTGATCCAAATGAATTGTCAGGCCACCATGCAGATGGGCTTGCTTTGGGACCGGCTCTTTGGGCCGGGACATTCATTGTCACTGCTAAAAGTGACGTATCTCCAAAATTTGCAGAGTGGTGGTTTTATCAAGAGTAGTGGCATAACCACTGCTATTGAGCTAGTTTGTGGTATTTTGCAGCTGCCTGACTTCTCGGGCCTACTGTTGTTCAAGGTTCATTTGGTGACTCCAGTGAGTTATTGCTCTGCTCTTGCAAACAAAGCTGTTTCGGGCTTCGTACCTTAACTCGGTAAGGTGAAAGGTGTGTGTTGGTAACTAACCACCATCGTTCATGAGGACAAGGCTTCAAAAGGCGGATCTGAGGGTGGTTTTTTGGGTGGGGAGAGGAGGGCAAGGAGGGAGGTTATTGTTTTTCAGTTGTCAACAGCAAGCTGTTTCCAAGGACAGGAGGAATTCACTGAGTTCCATTTAAGCATTTTTTAAAAACAATTCTCGTCTATTTCAATGTTATGACAGCTTAGCAAATGGCACATTATTAACTTATACCTGGCATCTTGAACCTTCTTCAATGAGTTGTGACTTAAGTTCTAGGCTAAACAACAAGCTGCTAGCAAGAGAAACTGACCCCTATGTACCCGTTCTTGGTGTAGCTGACTGAGTGCATTTTGACCATGAGAAAAATCTTTCTGTTGTATTGCAAAGCTGCATGGGTGGTTTTATGGGAACACGGGGAACTGGTGGCCGCGACATGCATGGGCTGCGCAGCATTTCCCTGGCTGCTGCCTGCTGCAGCTCAGCGGCCTGTAGACATTGATACTATGCCAAGTTTTGCACACACATCAGTTTTCTAATTGAGACTCGATATCCCTGTGAATGGTGCAGACATTCAAACCTGCTGCTTGTCCGCATTACTTGCATTGCTGCTAAAAACAAGTGACAAAACAGCGTGAACGTCAAGGCAAGTGTTATTAAACGTTGGTCTTGCATTAGATGTTTAAGTGATGTTTATGCTTCCTGAATTGTCTCGACTTTCAGAGTTATAGGCAGACTTTGATTTTAATAAGAATAGTTCAATTTTTGAATAGTCCTTTTTAATGAAAAAGTTAAAACTTGTTATTAATAGAAAGCACAATTTTGAAGGGATTTTATAGAAAAAAAAGAAAATGATATTCACTTAAATCAAGCAAACTGCTATTGGTTTGTTAAACCAACCAACCATGGTAAAAAAGAAGTGCTTGAGATCAGTTATTGTTTGTAACTGGTGTGTAATCTTGTGAATTGCTTAGGGAGTTACTACTCAGTCATTTGGTTTACTGGTTCTAGCCTTCAAGAGAAAGAAGGGAGGAACGGAGGTGGGAAAACAAATGGAACTGCCTTCCTAGAAAGAGGGAAGATTTATTTCCACAAAGCATCTGATCTGCTGCTCTGTATTTTGTCTTGTTTTGCTGTATGGCTTGCTATGGAGGAAAAACTCTGCAAAATTTTGAATTGCATAATACAATTTTTGGTGACAGAAACTTCCTTCACCAAAATTTGAAATTTCTGTGGTCTTTTTCTTCTGTTGAGGCATCTGCATCTTGCTCATAGTTGTGATGATTACCTATTTTTATTATTATTGTTTTTAATCCAAGGTAACATCTTTGAAAAATCTTATTTCTTCCAGATATGGAATATATGAACGATGTCGAGAGTTGGTAGAAGCAGGTTATGATGTACGGCAACCAGACAAAGAAAATGTAACACTTCTTCATTGGGCCGCCATCAACAACAGGATAGATTTGGTGAAGTATGTATTGCCATTTTACTTAAACATCAACTAACTGTGACCTTCGTGTTTGTGTTTATGATGTTACTCTATCTTAGATTTTTTTGGCCTTGAAATTCAGAGAGGGGAAAATAGGAGACTTAATCTCCATTTCACAATGTGATGCCAGAGTAAACAGAATTAAGACCTACTAAATGCCCAGAAGTCAAGTTCAGACTTTTTTTTTCTTCAGATGAGCTAGTCCTGTGGAAGAGCTGTGTGCAATTTACTTATCTGTGCTATGGAAGACTCTCTCTAATACTGAATTTCCCTTTGAGGAGAGGGAAATCTAATGCACAATGGTAGTGAATTTTTTAAGAAGTAACATAAATATGGTACAAAGATATGTTGTAATTAATTCATGTTTCTGTCCCTATCATTTCAAGTCCTGACGTAACTTCTTTGCATTTATAAAAACAGGCTTGCTACAATAGGCAATGCTATAGCATCTCTCCTTTTAAGTAATAAAAAAAATTCTTTGAAGGTAGGAGCTGTGGATTTTTTTCTTCTTTGTTTATAAAATCCAGAACATTATATTTTGAGGTTATATTTTTAAAGTGTATTATCTTTCAGAGCCCTAAGAACCTAAATCCTATGAAAGGATAATTCTTAGTACTTGCTCTTTTGCAAATCATGAAAATGGATGTCATCCTTTTCTTAACATTAACATTATTAACATTAACAAAATGACAAAGTAAGTGCATGCAATTAAATCCTGATAAAATATAATTGAATCAACAGGAATCTTGAGATTTGGCAAACTGTGTGCTTTGGATCAGTTAGTTTTCAAAATTTTCTCAGATTTTTCAAAACTTCACTAACACTGTATTTAATTTGCAGCTTTTTATTAATGGTTGTTTTAGGGTCTTTATTCACAGAGTAAAATCAGAGCACGTTTTAAATTCCGTCTTAGTCTTCTGTTGTAGCTTAACTTCTGGTAAAAGTAATTTAGTATGCAAGTGTTTTGTGTCCTATTGAACAGTTCCTCCAAGCTTGTTACTAATACTGTCTGCTGCAGTTGTTATGTTGTAAATAGAGGTGATTGAAAGTCACCTTTGTATTTGGGTAAATGGAAGTCTGTTTTCAAATCCATGTCTGAATTTCACGTTTGTTCCTTGTTGTATAATAGAGATGCCTCCACCTGCATTTGAGTATTGAAAACTTTTAAACTTCTGAGACTTTTACACTCAGTTTAACTGTAAGGGTCCAAGCCATATCTTTTTTTCAAGCTTTTCAATATGTACTGCTGGCAATTGGATTGAAATGTTGATAACCTGATGCGCATAACTCTTCCTTTTCCTTCAACAGCATGACAGAGTTCTTGTCCCTTTTTAATGTATTTCTGTGAGCGTGGCACACTGCAGTGCAGCTTCTTGCTGCTTACGGGAATGCAATCTGCTACTTCCTCTCCTTGGACTGCCCGTGGATTTGGCTGCATCTTAAATTCTTCTCTCCGGAGAGGGCTGTTACTCTAAGCTTCTCTGTCTTTAGGGGGTCTCAATTTATCTTAACTTTTGTCGCATAGTGTCTTCTTTTTCTGAGAGACTGGATTTTTCTGTTTCCTCAGGAAGAAATGGTTCTTTATGTTGTTTGATCTGCTTGTAACATCTCTTCCCAAATTTGCAGCATGTCTCCACTGTGGATGCAGTGGCCAGTTCCATTAAGTGCACTAGCTGGTGAGCTTCACCTGAGAGACTGAGTCTGGGTGCAAGTAACCTGCCTTCCTGGTCCCAGATCAGAGTCCTGATTGTACAAGGGCAGCCCAGAGAGGCAGCTTCGCAGCATGTCTGTGGAGGGCTCAGACCCAGAAATAGACTTCTCTTGTTTTTACTAAGCCTGTCTGTTGTGAGACTTCATGATTCCAGTATGGAGCAGTGAAGCCCTTGGGCAGAGCAGCTTTCTTGTTTCTGTAGGATCAGAAACGAGCATCAAAACTCTGTAACATACCATGTTTTCATTATGAAACTGATCCATTATTTTGCTTTTGGCACAAATTGGCCTCATTCTCTCTAGAGTTACTCAGTTGACTGCATTTCACCATGCCATTTGTTGGAAGTTTCTCCGGACAAGGGTCCCTTCTCCTTTCTATCTTCTTAGCAACACTGAATGCATGTGCTTTAGTCAAAAAACTCCTCCGTACAAGCAGGGACGGCTTTCTGGTGCTTGGCAAAGATGATTCTAATGTGGACATCACTGGAAGTATTTGCTTCCCAGGGCAGCATCTTACCAGATCAGCTTGTTTTTGAGCGCAAGTAGGTTGCTTAAATTGGATTTGCATGTCTGGCATCTTTTAGCATGGGCACCTCGATGACTCACTGTGAGTAGGATCAGCCAGCTGATCCTTCATCCTTACCCAGCACAGCAGTGACTCCGTGGTCTAGATCAACCTAGACAAGATTAAGTTTTCAGACTACTTTTGAAGGGAAAAAAACCCTCACAATTTAAATATACTGAAGCTGAAATAGTGATAAATAGTGATCTCAGCTTATTTTGTGTTCCCTGGAGGGTATCCTAGGCTGTCATCTCAATACATTATGTGTCAGGGGAATGGTTACCTTTTTTCACTACTTGCCAGACTGCAAGTTTATCATTTAAAATGTACTAACCCCAAAGCAATGCTACTGCTCTGTAGAATGTCAATATAGACTCTGTGTTTCAGTGGGGACCAGTGTTTGAATAAAGATAAATATGCTTAATGATCACATCAGTGAGATGGACTAAAGCTTTCACTGTGATTTTTTTTTTCTATTCTGTCTTTTCTCTAGACAAGGTTCCCTTGAGAATTCTTTCCCAAGATGACTTAATCATCTTCCAAGTGTCTTTTCTGCGTTTGTTCTTTGCTAGCTGAGACTTTGCTTCACAATAAATGAAATAGTCTTGCCCCTTATCTGCAAAGAATAAATATTGATGTTGAATTTTCTTCTGTTGATATCTGAGGCCATTTGAATGCACTGTCCTGCCAGTATTAGCAGTAAGACCTAATGATACCAGAGTTGTCTGACATTGGAACTTCTCCCATATGTGGGAGTTATAAAACAACCACGTGAAAGGATTTTCATGTAGAGGTATTTTGTGTGAATGTTTTTTAGCTAGCACATTTTTCAGATGTTGTTCCTATCTCATTTCTAACTTGTAGGCTGTTGAGAAGTTGTGTGCAGTGTGAATGCAAAAGCACTCGAGAAAAAGGTAGCTACCTAGCAGTAAGGCTCTTTTCAGAAGTTGCTTGTTGCCATTTCTTGCCATCAGCCTTGAACTACTAAGAGGAAATTGAAGTGCCTCAAGGATTTAAAGGACAATTTGTGTGGGTGGGCAAGGAGGTTTCATACACACCTTACAGATATTATGACAGCAAAAATCTACAGGCACAGGTACTTGAAATGTGCAGCCACCTGTGAATCTGTAGTGAGATCATCTCTCTCAAAGATATGTTAGCAGTGACGACTTCTTTTTTCATTGTCTTGCACAGCACTAAATGAAGAATTATTGTTCTAAGTTTTTGGGAAGGTCTGTTTCTTTAAAAAATGAATTTTTGCTAGGTGTCATATACAGTATCTTTCTCAATGCAAGAGTAATATTGGCAATTTAATGTCCCAGGCAAAAATATGTAAAAAAAAAAAACTTATAAAATTACATGGCATACATGAATGTGAATTGTTGTAGGTTAAAGATGGGAAAATTACTTTGTTCCTGCAGGCATCTTCTTTGCTTGAATGTCCCTGAGGAAAAAAATAGGTTCTAGTCCATCACTTTAAAGTATTTTTAAAGTAACCAATATTTTTGTCCCTTGCTTAACTGTGATTGAGAAGCATGTAAAATCTTTATACTCTGCTAAAAACATAACAGACATTAATATTTGGAAGAGTGACTTCAGCTGACAAGTCCCACTTCTTGGCATATGCTGCAAGTTAAATTATATAAAATTTTGTTTTGTCTTGCCAAATTTTTTTTTAAATATGCCAGTCTTCTGGCAGCATTTCCTTCTGCCATTTTCTTCTCTTTAGCCTAGTAAAATCATGCAAATCTTCAAATAGATTTGTTTTGGTTTTATTAAATATGTTTTTATTTATTAATTTTATTTATTAAATTTGTTTTTATTAAATATGTGGTAAATATGTGTCTTAATAAGTACAGCTTTCTTGGTTTACATTAAGACTGAACTGGGAAGTGATGACTTGTGTAAAACGTTAGGAATCATCCCTATTCTCCCAGCCCACATGAAAAGACAAAAAGCCCAACATATATGCATGGCCTTTTGTAAAGAACATTTGTTGTAAAGCAAGCAAAGGTTTTGATTTGTAGTTGTCTGCTTCACATAACCTCCAACATGCGCTTATTGTGTTTATTTTTTACAAAGACAATCAAGAATAATGTTTACTTTTCTTTTTTGCAGGTATTATATATCAAAAGGTGCTATTGTTGATCAGCTGGGAGGAGATCTAAATTCTACCCCACTTCACTGGGCAACAAGGTGGGAAAAATTCTTCTGAGTTTCTCTTTCCTGCCTGGTTTTTCTTTAACTAGAATCTCTACTGATCCTTTTTTTTTTTTATGGAATTCTCTTATTTTGTAGAGATACTTCACCCAAGAATTAATTTTGTCATTGCTAACCAGACCCACTGTGAATGTAATGTGTTGAGCTGTGAGAGCTTTCAGCATATGGTTTAACTTTTATCTTTTTCGAGTATAGGGGGATGATTACTATGATAGCAAAAAAAAAAAAAAAAAAAAGAAAAAAAGGGGAAATTAGAGTTGATAGTCTTTTGGTTTAATCTTAGGTCTTATTTTTGTCTCTTCTGTCGAGCAAAACTTGTGCAAGATGTTGCTTGGGATGAGTTTTGTGTGATTCTTTTGGAGTGATCTATTGTATGTGGACTTCTAAAAATGAACGTAAAGGGAAAAAACAGGTTTAGAGTATAGAAGATGATCCAAGAATGATAACTAGGAAAATAGAAGATAACCTATTAGTGGCTACTGCATCAGACTACTATAGGAAGTAAACATGAAAGGAACAGTGTATGTGTTAATGTACTTAATTGTGGACCGCAAAAAGAGTTGGCACACCAACTTTCGAAGCTCTTAATGCATCAAAATAATGAATTTACCTAAGAAAAGAACCTACTCATTAGACTCCATCTTTAAAGGTTTTAACACAAGTATTTCTTGGTATTAAAGGACACACTTGACTTTCAATGTGTTATTAGTAGGAAGCTTATTTAAATTCCGTGGTGTTTATAGCTGTAATCTGTTGTCTGTGAAGCACTGGTGGTTATGATAGACTTGAGGTCTTCTTGCTCATGTCAGACTGTGCTGGTGATTATGCACCCTCCTACCCAGTTCTCTGCCAGTGCTGCTCTTAATAATAGGTAAACCACATGCCCCACAAAAATTAGTAGCATATAAACTAGCTTGACATCTCCTAAAGTAGTTGGTTTCCTCTGTAGAATGGAAGAAATCACAGTAGGTGGGATATATGAGCCAATGACTTGTTTTTTGCTGCTGTTGTTGTCTGGCCCCTTGCTTCACGACACTCCTAAGCCAGCTGCATGCGTTGCATGCCTTGGCTGCAGAAAATTGCTCATGCGAATGAGTTTGCCTACTCATTTGCAGAAGCAGATCATGACAATCACTGGTTTCAAATGCTGAGTCAAAGATCCAGTAGTATAACTAAATATGTTAAATGTATTTGTCCTAGTCAATAATTAAAATCTTAATAGTTTTTTTTTCTGTGTATAGTTATTCAGTTGTTTGTTCTTGTTCTGTTACATTTAGACAGGGTCACTTATCCATGGTTGTACAACTGATGAAATACGGGGCAGATCCGTCGCTAATTGATGGAGAAGGATGTAGCTGTATTCATTTGGCTGCCCAGTTTGGACATACTTCGATTGTTGCTTACCTGATAGCAAAGGGACAGGTAAATTTTAAGCAATACCATATTTAAATAGATTTTACTTAGAATAGGAAAAGTAATGAAAACTACATTTATGATTCAAAAAGTGCAAAAAATTACCTGACTAAACATAGAAATAATTCAGTGTATTTTACTACAGATTACAGTTTTTGATGCATGTACCATCTGTTTTAACTTAATCTCTTTGAACAGTGGTCTGAGTCCTTTGGATTTAATTCATGTATATGTTTAGTATAATATTTGGAAATTCGAGCTGATTTTTTTTACTGCACTTGATTTCTAATGAGGTTAACTTTTAAATGCTCATGCTGACAACAATTATTTTAGTAGTATTCGTAGAACTATCAGGCTAAATATGGTTAAAAAGCTAATGACAGAGGGTTGTCATAGGTTATCACTAATTTTATACATCAGTCCACAACTTTTAATTGCTTTGCATGTGTGTGTAGATTTGGGAGAGAAAAAAAAAAAAAGTAAACAGCACTCTAGCTTGGCTTTTGTATCATTGCTGTATTAAATGTATAGCATGTGTTCTTGATACTATTCTCATTGTCTCCCATTCTTACTTTGTATGCTTAAAACTGTTCATTCTTTTGCCCCTTGCTCTTCATTATGAGTAAGTTGTAGCCACCCCCATAATGTACCCAAAACGCAAAATTTGACACTCATGTTTGCAGACCATGTAAAAAGTCAGAACCCTCTCCTATTTTTACAATTTAGTTAATACTTTCCCCATTCTGTGTTGTGAATTTTCCTTTCAAATAGAAAGTAGATATGATCCTATGAGTCTTGTAGAAGTTCACTGTGAAATTGGTGCTTTTGGTCAATGTTAGCTGGAAAGTATTGCTTTCTTAAGTAACAAATCCTATGCTTAATGGAAAGTCTACACTGACTTTCTCTTCAAAAAATAAACTATTGCTGTATGCATTAATCGGTTTGTGTCTCAGAAGTGTTTGTCAAACAGAATTTAGTATATGGTAAAGATCAAGATAAACACAAGTGTTACACTTTGTTCATAAATTATGTATAATTTTGTAGAGGGTTTTTTTGTGTTGCCAGAAGATCTTGCAGCTGTTACACGTGTAGGAACTTGTTTAAAGTATAGCATTGTGTTTAAGAATAAATGGCCTTTAAATTGCTCTGTCTTGCTTATGAAATCTCCCTGTAAATGTTTGCGCACCCTCATGTCTATAAACAGAATGTCCTATTTATCTGTCTGAGCATATAATGCTTCGGTCCAAGAGAAGCTGTGTGTACATATGTGTGTATGTATGTAGACACACAAAGCGTTTCTTTAAAATCTACTATTTTGGAAACAACTTTATCATAAAGTTCATATCATATTCATTATCATAAATTTTAAAAAACTTTAAAAAGATGATTCTTTTACTTGATAACATTTTGGGTTTCAATATCCTTTCCACGCCATAAATTTCAATTGATTTTTATGAGATATTTTCAGAAGCATTCCAAAAATCAGAGCTTTAAAACTGTATGTTGATTTAGATGTTAAAATATAGTAATAGGACTGTAATAAAAATGACTGAATTCACTTCCGTATTATAACTATACTACATACAGCTGCAGAAATGCTTTAATTTCAATAGAATCGATGGGAACTGTATGATTCTACTTTGTATTCTCATCCAGTAACTATATGTGAGATTATTAACACTCTATTTACATTGGTCTTTACCCCCTCCTTTATGCTGTGGGTTTGGAAACCTACATACCTTTGCTCATATGAGCACTTCTTATTACTTCTTACCAATCTTGTCTTTACCTAAACAGAGAGACCAGGTTCTCCTAGATCCAAAACCCGTGTTTGCCAAATATAATTTATTTTGTGTAGTAGTTATTGATTAAATATCAAAATAAACCCACGTAGGCTTCTGTGACTTGTTAGTGCAGGTCCTGATGTCCCCTGGAGACCTGTATGGTCACAGGAAAGCCAGTCTTCATGCCCCCAGTCAGCTGTAGAAAGAACAAAGTTACAAGTGAAAGATGGATTTAGTTTTGCTCCAAATTAAACTTGCTCCTAATTGTTTCTTGTCCGTTTTCCAGGCAGGGTTGGAGCCCAGCTTCAGTGTTGCAGCAGCCAACAGCAAAATTTCCCATCTGAGGCTGGAGTCCAGTCCTCTGGCATCTGGAGTACATTGCAGGGAGAGAATTCCCTCTGGTCTTAGTTGGAAAGTAAACCCCCACCCTCATGCCAGCCAGCACGGCGCTGCCAAGAGGCAGCAGTTGCTGAGAGCTGTTGCATTTGATTTCACTCATCTCCTACTGAATCTTGAGAGACTAATTACTTGACCATATCTTAATTTGGTCATGTTGTGCCAGTAAGTTGCCTGGAGCAAGTATACGATAGAGTCAACATGACAAATATCAGAATTTGTGACATTGGCCAGGTGTTGATAAAAAGATAATAAAAAGAGGGGAAGAAAGACTACAAAAAGGCGTGAAGGCACTTGTAAACTGCTTTAAATTGCCACTACTAAATGCTGTACTTATATTACTTAAAATTCCAAAGGCAATTTAGGACATAGAATATGCAAAGGCAGCACCCCAAAAGTTAGGATGTGAATATGGTATTTCAGATACTTGGATGATGGCAACGTGTGTTTTCTCAATTCAGTGGCATGTCTTAGCTCAGCCACTTAGATCATAACCTACTGCAAAACTGCTATTGGCGTAAAACCATATTCTGAGACTTATCATGAGTGTCCCTGATTCCTTAAGGTCTTAGCTTAATTATCCCTTGTCCTCCTGACTATATTTGTTATTTTGATTTATTATTCTTTTAAAATTTTAAATTAATATATGTTTTATTTTATTTTTTGTTATTTGAGTTGCAATTTTATGTTTTAGCTACCGTGCAGAGCTACTTTGGGCTTGATTCTGAGCTGTGGCTTAGGCATAGCTAGCATATGGGTTTGGGAAGAGGTCTCTGTGGTGAAAGCAGCCTTGCTCTGAAGTGTTCATAGCTGTGTATCAGCATGGAGGTTTGTTCTTCCAGCAGAGTTCAGGCCAGAGTGTGACTCTGGATCACGATTTGTTTACTCCCTGGACCTATGGTACAGATAGTAGGAAGTGTAACACAGGCCAAGTTTCTTTGTGAATCTCTGCATGGTCTTCTGCTGAAGGACTGGGTTCTTCAGAGCTGCTGTTCTTCCAAAAGAGCAAGATTGCTTCTTTTTTCGCTTGTATCGGGGCTTATTTTTTGTACGTTACCTTGCTTGATAAAAGTTGTCTGTGAGCCTGCTCTCAGCATTGACCAATCACAGTTCTAAAACTGATCTCAGAAATGACATGTTTTTGCATTCCGTGAATATGTCTCGTCTCTTTCTCAGCTTAGGAAAGGTTCAGTCCAACCTCGTCTTGATAACTGCCCCTAGATGTCCTTTCTTTGAGAGTCCAAGATCCCCTTCTGCTGGACAACAGTCTATGAGAAAGAGATTTTTTCCTTGTGGACTGCAGGGTTTTCTATAAAGGCAGAGGGTACCTCTATATAAAGACCAGCAGTCTATAAAAAGATGCCCCTTTTGTGCAATGTAATGTGTTTCTAAGTGTAATCTCTTGATCTGTTTTTTTGTGCTTCTGAAAAGACCCTATTGTAACATGTTAGTGTTTGCCCATTATTTGTTAAATGTCATAAGACACTGTTGTGATCTCTGCTTGCCCTTCAGCTCTGTAACTCACCAGCCATACTACTTCCGGGTAGTGGGTTGCTTAAACCCAAGATAGTCACCAGGGTAGTTGCAGGATTTTAACCCCAGCTCCCTTCCAGGCAGGAAGAATTTCTCCCCTGGATGTTACCTCTCCAAAAGCTGTTACGCAAAATCCTACATTCATTTCCTAGGGTGAGAATCACTCTTGTTCATCTTTGCATGTACAAAATTATTCTCTTTTAGAACAGAGCAAACTTACAAGTGAACCAGTTTTGGCACAGGGCATTTTAGTGTTTGAAATACATGTGCAGGTTAGCACAGTTTTTGATGACTGCATCACCAGTTACTGAGGTTTTTGCTTTTTTCAGTGCTCAGATTGTTGTCCGAGCAGATGTGACCTGTCTCTGAGAAGTTTCAATTTGACTTCTCATTGAGAATTGTCCAAGAAGTTAATGCCAAAACGCCTGTTTGTACAAACCAAAGAATACAATTTTCAAATATGTATGTGCTGCTGGAGGCAACTTTTTTCTTTTTTTCTTTTTTCTTTTTTTTTTTCTTGGACTGTACCCTCCTTTTGCTTGGTTGATGACATTTTGTTCTGTTTTGTGTTTTTTCTGCTATTCATAGGTGATGTCTATAAAACTGTACACAAGTAAACCTCAGTTTCTTAGGGACTTGTTGTAATTCCCTTGAAGAAAAAGCTTCCTTGGCCTGCACTGGAACTTATTTTGAGTACAAGTTGTAGGCTCTTGAGGTAATCTGTTAAGATGTATAGGGGGTGAATTGTTTTAACTTGGCGTCACCTAATGCAGGATGTAGATTTGATTTGTCAGCCAGAAATGGATGACAAATTTTACATTCTTAAAAATGTGTTGTACGCAGTGTGAACCATGAATCAGTGATGCTTTTGAAGGAAGGAATGAATCGGAGTTTAGGCCATGCCTCTTAATCCCTTCTTAGCAAGAGGAAGCAAAAGAGAGTCTCAACTCCTGTGCAGACCTAGTAGGCTCAAAATATCTAGTGTGGACATGTACCTGGGACAGACAGATGTGGATCCTGGTCTCAATCCATGTAACACTTCTGATAAAACAGTGCAATAAAATAATGGGAATTTCTTCCACATAGCCAATCAGTTTTGTTTTCATTGTTTTGTTTTTGGAGATGATGATGGTTGTTTTTGTTTTTTGAAGCATCAGAATAAAGCCTCGGAACAAAAATGCGTCTGCAAGCTAGGGAGCTTCTTAACACAGTTATTAGGAAGACTAAATTGCATTTTCTGGGAAATTTTTGCCTGAGTCAGTCAGTGAGGGTCCCAGGGTGCTGGGCATCTGGCAGACAATGCAGAGGACAGAAGGTTCTGCGGGGAGGTGGAAAGAAACGTTATGTGCTTTCTTGGTTTCTGTAAAGAGTTCGATAGCAAATGGTTTTACTGAAAAACTTCCAACCTGATTTTTCTAGTAAGAGCTGAGGGAAATAGCATAGGAGATTTTGATAGAGCTCCACTGTCTCTTAAGAAAAACCGTGCAAGTCTTTATCTTAGAGTGATTTTGTGTCTGTAGAAGTTGTCCAAATGTACTTGAGAATCTCATCTGCCTAATATGCTTAAGAATTCCCAGCATCCATGTGACTGAGCCAAAGATCTGTACTAGAAAAAGTACTATAGGTAGTCGGTGCTCTCCTTTCTGACAGGCTCAGAGGATTGTCTTAATCAGTTGCTCTGGATGCTTATGTTTCGTCATTCGTGATTATGTTCAGTTAAGCATAAAAATGAAATACATTTATTTGTTTATCCATTTGTTTAGTCACCACTGAGTCACCTCAAAGATAAGATTTTTTTTCTGAATGGACTATTTTTATTAATGACTTTTGCTTGCACTTAAAAACTCTCTTGTGTTTTCTATTAAGTTAATATCCGGATATACGAGTACCTTTAAGGTGTGAAGTAAAACAGCTTTGCAAGTAGAAAGTTACAGGTTTCTTTCTACTTTGCAAGCAGAAAGCTGCAAGTACAGCTTGTATGTGACCATGTAGGATGCTGTCATGTTTATGGTAATTTATAAAGCAGTTTATTAAACATTTGAGCATTTTGTTTAAGTGTTTCTCTTGGTTTTAAATTAGTATTATACCACTTAGACTTTCTATGTTGAAGGTGAATTTGGGATTGAAATGACTTATGCCCTGTTACTGTTTATTAGTTTCCAAAATAGAGGGAAATAGTCATATTTTTGCGCTAGTGATGTTAATAAAATGATATTTAGAAAATGAAAGCAGACATTGCATACTAAAAATTGCTATGTTTCCTCTAATTCCTTTGGCTAATCTTATAAAATACTGATTATTGCAAATCTTACAGCTATGGAAACTTGAGCATGCTTTTTTTTTTTCCTTTCTAGGATGTAGATATGATGGATCAAAATGGAATGACACCCCTAATGTGGGCAGCTTACAGAACACACAGGTAATATAGTCACTGCATTTCATATTTTTTTGAGGTTTTAGCCAAATGGCGTGGAACTGATGACTTTCTGTTTTGGAGTGTGGTTTGTTTTAATTAGCCAATGCACTTCTCGCAGTTACCACTCTACTTTCTTCATCTCTGATCCTTTCAAGAGAAAGGATCTTATACAGATATATTTGCCAAAATGAACTTTCAACCTACAAATTAAATCTCTTGGAGGTTAGCGAAAAAAGACCCTTCTCCAAAGAACACTTGCCTGAATTAGACCCCTCTCAGCAGTATCTCTGTTGATTGTTGAGAGAAGCTTGAGCTACCTTTTGCAATTAACTCCTATTGCCAACATTGGCTCTTGTCTTCATCTTTTGGCATGTGGGATGGAGGTGTGACATACTTAGTATTTTCATTGTTATTTGTCAAGCCTATAATCACGTACATGCTTTCCCATTTTTTTTAGTCCTGTAAGATTTTGGAGAGATGTGGAAATAAAAATGCATATAAAATGTAAACATATAAATATGTAAAATATATACAAATATACAAAATATATACATATATAACGTATAAATTTATATTTACATATAAAATGTAAATATAAAAAAATCTCGATGAGCTTTCATATATTTGGCAATGTATGTCTTGCTTAACTCCCTTTATATTTGTAAGATCCTAGCAGATTGTCTTTGAAATTCGAGCTATTACCATTTATCAGCAAAAAAAGCCATTTTGCTGTTAAATAGTGTGCCTAATCAATGTCTGTTATAGAAGCTGAACTCATTAACCAATTTGGAATTTATCTTAGTTAATTTTGTGTAGATCTAACAAGACTTTTCTTTCTCTAGTGTGGATCCAACCCGATTGCTACTTACATTTAACGTTTCTGTTAATCTTGGAGACAAGTATCATAAAAACACAGCATTGCACTGGGCTGTGCTAGCAGGAAATACTACAGTCATTAGTCTTCTTTTAGAAGCGGGAGCTAATGTAGATGCTCAGAACATTAAGGTAAACATTCAGTTTGTTTTTTATCTTAAGTGATTTAATGCAAAAATCTCATAAATCTGAATAATAGATGACTGAGGGGATGGTGGGACCTTGAATATGCAGCAAAAACCATGCCTGTAATGTTTAATCTAGAAATAATTTTCTACTAACAGTGATGTAGAACCACTAAATCTGCACCTTTAGAGACACACATCTAAATAAATTTACCAATGGGTGTGTGCAAACAGGTGGCGTATGTGTGTTTAAACTGCATGTATGTAGACCATGCACTGGGATCCAAAATTGGAAAACTGACTGAATTTCATCTGGTTATGATTTGGGACAGCTTGGTGTTTTGATGGAGTGAGATGCAAGTCATCTGTCTCTTCTCGCAGAACACAGACAGATGCTCTAGTAGGGCTCCTTCACACAGGTTGAGTAAGGAAGTTTGAGGCCTAAAAATATCAGTAAGAAATTCAGAAAACTGGTTCATTTGGGGGGCAGATCTTATGTTGTCAAACCACTCTACCTGAATCTCTTAACCAACCTAGCTTCAGCGCTAACAGAGCCCATCTCGCCTACAGAACAGACAAGAGGTTTCAATTTATGCTACGTACATAGATTCCTTATGAACTTGGCCAACACTGTGAAGTTGTCATGTTAAAGCTTTGCTATGCGGTGGTTTTTATCCACTGCTGCGAGACCACTCTGTATGTGCCATTGGATGCATTTTGTCACATAAAGCTAGTTTTGTCTATGGTGTCAGGGAAAAACTCACTTTTAGAAAGATCATTCTCTATTACTCAATTTCCCTTTGAATATTTATGTTTTGCACTTGACAAATGGTACAAATAGGATGGATAGATTTGAAAGTACAGTTTATGTACACTTACAAAATAGTTAATATTTAGTTAATCTGACCTTTCACATTTTTTTTCCTGCTGAATAAGATGACAAGGGTCAAGTGTACTAGGTTATGAACTGAAAAAAAAAAAAAGTTGTGATCCACAAGTGATAGAAATATGCTAACAAAACATACCTCCATTTTCTTGAACAGCATGCCAGATTTGAGAGCAGCCAAATTTTGCTACTAATTTTAGATTGCTAAAAATCACTTCTAGATCAGAAATACTGATGATGGAGTTTAGAACTAAAGAAAAAAGAGCACATCTTTTCACACATGTTCAAAACAAATCGGCTCGTCTCTTGCATTCATTTGTGTGGGTGTACAAGAAGTGGTCTGTAAAGCCAGCAGTGGGGATGAAATACACTTCTTAGTCTCACTTCTTGCAAACTAGTATGAAGCTCTTTTCTGTTCTGCTTAATGGTAAGAATTAGGAGTTGGGGGTGACTCAAGCAGTCAGTGTGTTGTAACTTGTCTCCCTGGAGAGCCTGATGTTAACTAGACACTTAAGGTGATCCATACCTACACTTCTTGACTTGCATGGAATCTGTAATTAAAAATGAAAACATTTGGCCAAGTGAAAGGACATATACTAGTCTAAAGCAGTTCATAGTTTCCTTCATTATTGACAGACAGCAGCAGTCAGTAGGAAAATAGGCTTTTGAACCTGCTGGATCATGATGTCTTCAGTCACGGCGGAAGACATGACCCTGGTTTCATTATTCACTGCCTCCCTTCTGCAGTGGAGATGAGGTTTCTTGTTCGTCTTTCTGTTGATTCCTAAGATCTCTAGGATTTCTAGGATCAAAATTAATCCAGTATTTGCCACTCAGTCAATGGTTCTATAATAACTGTTAATTTGAGTGCCATATCGTAGTTCAGCGTAGTAAACATAAGATTTGGGAGATTTCCAAGAGGTATGTAGAAGTGCACTGTTTTGTGCTTTTCCTTTGGTTATTCAACAAAAATGTTTTTTTTTCTTGAGCCGAAAGTCTATTGTTAAGGTAACTGTTTGTCTGATGTTTTCCTGAAATTAAAAGGAGTCCTGACAGGTTCCATTCTGATGCAGTCATTTCCATGTCTCTGTTTAGTGAAGTATTTCTCAGTCCAGGGAACTGACCAAAAATGCTGGTAAAACATTTAAGGTTAATCTTTTCCAAATTTTGTAGTGACTGAAATAGTAAGTGGGAGCTTTGACCTTTCCTGATACCAGTTCAAGGTAGTGTGTGGTAGAAGAAAACACGGACCTGGCTTCCCAGCTTTTGGTGGGGAAGTTGGTGTAAACTGGAACCAGTCATCTAAATAAGGCACTGCTTTTATTTCACGTGGCAGTCTGAGAAATATATAATAAAAATACAGACCACTAGCTCTCACGAGACTGGCTCTAGACTAAAAATTGATATTAAAAAAAAAAGTATACTTCCATCTTGGCCATGTAGAGGTCCATATAGTATCCATATAAGGACACTATGTAGCTTAATAGTAGAACCACCCCACTGTGTTTACCTCACAGATGCAGGGGTTTTTTTAAGTGTTTGGGTTTTTTGTTTGTTTGCTTTTTATTGTAAGCTGTAATTGGAAGCTCCTTTTCAGTAGTCCTGGTAGGTGTTTGAAGTGTGTGTTTTTGTTTGTTTGTTTTTGTTTTTATTGATTGTTTTGCTTCTCACAGTTTGGGAGATTGATTCGATTCATTTTTTGTTAGGACAAAGTGTCCTGCTACACTAGGAAACTGTTTGGGCAGATAAGGACAAAATTTCAGAAGTTAATCACAGAAGGGGGCAGAGAGGAGTAAATTTAGTTTTACAATATGTAGAAGCCCTTTCTCCCTGGTGGAGAAAGGGAATTTATGCTTAAGGAAGATACTTCTATAAAGAGTATCAAAACAGTTTGTGAACCTCTGAAAGGACTTGACTTGTAGTTTCCTGATTATGTAGTGTGTATGAAGACTTCTTTGTGCAAGTCTACTTTGAAAGTGCTATATGGTAATGCTTTGTAGGATTATTCTTTCTGTCTACTCTCTTTAAAAACTCAAACTATATGCCATTAAAGCCTTGCTGCCTGCTGACAAACTGATAGTTATGTTACTAGACTAAGATTTAAGATCCCTGGCTTGTTGAGGGGGACTGTTTTCCTTGAGTTTTGCTTTTTTAAGCAAATCAGCCTTGCCATCCCAGTGACAAGGAGGAATAAATTAAAATGGCCAGATGAACAGAGCATAGTGGAAGATGACTTTGAAACCTCTATACTTAGGCAGTTCCTAGGTGTCTCATGGCCCTCTAGCGGAGGGGAAGGCAGATGGATCCCAAGACAACTTCAGGATTCACTTGTTAGATCAACTCCAAAGAGGGATTGCTTGTCTGCAGGTCATCTTGTGGTCTGGATATACAAGATGACGTTAAAAAAAAAAAAAAAAAAAAAAAAAAAAAAAAAAAAAAAAAAAAAAAAAAAGGCATATCTAAGGTTTTCCCAATATCTGCAATCCAACATACTACTAGCTTTGTGATGAAGCAGGCACAATAGTGTGATCTCAGGAGTTTCTGTTGAGGACAATTTAGCTGATTTAATCTGTTTCTTAATTGGCCTTTGAAGCTAGGTGAAGTTAAAGGGTTACTCTTTACTAATTGCTTTTGCTAGCTTAACTTCTCAGACAGAAGAAATGCCAGGTTCTATCAGACAGCAAAACACCTCACTTCATAATCTTTAGTCTGTGCTATTTACCCTCCTTTTAGAGACTCAGAGCAAGATTTCAAAGGCAAAATGAGAGTTAAGTGCTCCATTCCCATTGCTTTGCTATGGGATATAGGTAACCAAGTGTCCTCTATGTCTTTGAAATCTCTTCTGTCTATAGTAAGTATTGCCCTTCCTGGGTGATTTCAGTTTCTGGTACCTGTCTCACTTTTTTTTTAGGAGGGGGCCGAGCGATGGAGGATTCAGCCATTTTTCAAGCCTCCATGAATGCTTTGTTTAGGAGGGGAGTTAACTCCAGTAGAAGAGAGGAGGAGTCAAATGCAAAACTGAAGCTGGAGGTACCTGCAGTTGGTTGTCTCTTGCCTCCTCTATAATTTCAGACCCAGTCCATAACTTCTTTTTAGATCTCTTTCTAGATGTTTAAAAAGCAATAAAATCAGTTTGGTAGGCACCTTTGGCCTCCATATGTCTTTATCTGACTTTCTCTGTCGGGTGTCTCTGACTATAAGGAAAGGAAAAGCGTGGACCATTGCTGGCTTTACACTCAATGTATTTAGAGCCAAAGACAAGCATGAACCCTCAGGGTGTGGGAGCAAGGTGGACATGAGGAATTGGTTTATTCTTTACCATTTTTCTTCCTAGGACTTCAGTGACTGAGACAAATAAGAGCATGAAGCTTGTACCAATAAATAAAAAAATAAAGTGTGTATATATATATCTCCTTGTAAGAAACATTTCGCGTTATTAGTAGCTTCACTCTGCTCGGTAAGCAGAGAATTAACTGAGGAATAAGGCTTTACGCTGGCAGAGTTTCCATGATCCAGTGGGTCACAGATTCTTCTTCTTTGTTTGATTTCTGCTGCCTGTCAATAGCTGAGGGGGAAGCACAGTCTTTCGTTTATGGACTAATAGACTGTGTTGCACACTCACACACACGTGTAATCACAAAAGCAACAGTTATTGCTCCATCAAGACATATAGTGTGAGGATCACAAATTTAATATTCTGCTTGTCTAGTCACATACAAAAGAGAAAGATCAAAGGAATTAATGATCTGTTTGATTTCAAGTCAATCGGGATGAGAGAGAGTGTCAGAAATGTAGTTTAATCTGTTTTAAAATGTATTACTTTTTTACCTGCCAATATGCTATTTCAAAAGTGGTCTGAATGCATTTTGTTTTTAAATCAGACGTTTCCCTTTTCTGTCTTCTTGGCAGGGAGAATCACCACTTGATCTAGCAAAACAGAGGAAGAATGTTTGGATGATCAACCACTTACAGGAAGCAAGACAGGCAAAGGGATATGACAGTCCATCCTTTCTCCGAAAACTGAAAGCTGATAAGGTGAGAACAACCATAACGCAAAATCCTTGTTTCTGCTGCTCCTTGTACCATGCTGTGTGCGTGCTTTTTATTGCAGTTAACTGGATATAAGGTTTTTTAATATTGAAGCTTCTCCATATCGTAGGTTCAAGAGACATCATCTTTTTTTGTGACAGCTAATTGCATAAACAACCCTATTTAAGACAAGGGGATAGGGAAAGCCTTCACACAGTTATCTTTAGCTTTTGCCCTAACTACGCATTAGGAAATATCAAGCAGTGGTGCTGTTGGGAATAGTCGAGGCTGTCACAAAGGATTTTCAAGTATCTGAGGAAATAAGTGCTTTACATATCCTGGTCTCCCTAATTACTCAGTGTTTTTCTGCTGAATGATAAAAATCAACCTTCCAAGTTCATATTTCTTAAGTTGTTCTTTAATGCTACAAATAGTTTTTGATCTTGCCAATTGAGATTTACTTAATTTCCCTGTCAACTTTCAAAATAACCTGATCAGCAAAATCCTGTATGCATGCAGAATGATCACTTTTAAATAAAATTAAGTTTGAAGTCTTGTGATTCTTGTGTTCAGGGGTATATGAGGTTTCTTTCTTTCGTTTTGTGGGGGTTTTTCTTGTTTGTTTTTCGAGACTCTTTTTGGAGGTAAGGGCATGCACATGAGCAGAACTGAAATGATGAAGCCTGTGTTACTAAGTTAAAGGCAGATATCTGGAGAGTTGATGTGATTGTACTAACAGTGACTGAAGAGACAAGAAAAGAGAGCTAAAAGGGTGACAGTACTGCTCTGTTGCGAAGAACTGTCTGCCTACATAGAATTGAAGTGCCTTTATACAATGAATGTTTACTTAAAAGTGAAAGTATCGCGCTGGATATTTAAACGTTGTATCATTCATTTCTTGTGGTTTCTTTAGTGATGCTTTGTGTCTTGATAATAACTAGTTACAACCTCTACTTTAACCCTATAGTCATTTAATAAAGTTAGTCCTTGTGAGTTGTTGCATTGCATTCCACATACTTGTATATTGTGATGGTAATTCAAATATACAGGAGTTCAGTGCCCTAACCAAGAATCGTGTCTACATTGTGAGAGCTTAAAATGGTCCTATCTCCACTGAATTTTCAATATGAATTTATCTATTAGCTACGTAACTTGAATCTAATATTCACTATTCAGAATCTACCATGAGCTATGCAGTATCTCATATACTTTGGCTTTTTGGAGAACTACTGTTGCCTTCATTCTGGACCAGCAACATAGTCCCTCAGACAATTCTTTGTGGCCTTGGGGTTGAGGAGAAGGACCAGACACCTAATTTGTTTTACAGTTTTAGGATGTCTTGGGGGGGTATGGAGGGAAAATGTAGGAAACGACTCTCCTTCCCCACCAAATAAATCCCTCAATCCTCACCTTGTGTGAAGGTTGCTTAAAAGAAAAAAGAAAAATATTAAAAATAGTTAATCACTAGTCCTTTTTATTATGGGATGGTATTATATAGCCTGCTCCTAAAAATAACAGTATTTATTGATATTTGTTTCTATACAGGAATTCCGTCAGAAGGTGATGCTGGGAACACCTTTCCTGGTTATTTGGCTGGTTGGGTTTATAGCAGACCTAGACATTGATTCTTGGCTCATTAAAGGGCTGATGTATGGTGGAGTTTGGGCTATGGTGCAGTTTCTTTCAAAGTAAGTGTTTTACTGCAACTCTATATTTTTATTTATTTATAAATATATTTTATTTATAAATATTTTATTTACTTGACATATTTTGTTATTTAATAAATTATTTTTATTATTATTTTTATGTGTGTTTTTGCGTATGCAGCCTGTCTGTTTTGTTGGACTTATTTTTCTTTTTCTCGCTGCTTTATGGAAAACTCTTTATCAACTTAGCTCTTTTAATGCTTTGTGAGCTTACAAATAGCCATTGAATTACTGTGAATGAATACTACCAGTTAACAGAAGTGAACAGCGGAGCAGAAATTCAGTCAGTACTACCAGTTAACAGAAGTGAACAGCAGAGCAGAAATTCAGTCAGTCTCCAGAGGAGGGTGCTGAATGGCTGTCTACAAAGTCATCTGTGTGAATTTTGAAGGGAACAGTCAAGGAGAAAATCATTTGAAAGGGCTAGGGGAAAAAATAAATACGAGTGTGCTATTAAGTCCAATTTTCTTTAGAACTAAAATACCCCAAAATATCTAAGATTTACAAAGCAAAATGTAGTCAAATGTGGGATTTGCAGCTTCATTTACTGCCAAAATGGATGACTAAGAGAGAAGACTTCTTTCTAATGACGTATCTTTAATTTGTTACCTTATCATAAAGAATTTTATTTTTGTCTGTGGGTATGTGCACATGCATTTGTGCTTACTTTGAGATGTTAAATACACATGCGTGCACACACAGGGACATCTTCTAATGCATTCTCAAGACCTGTGGGCTATTTCATATGTACTTAGCTTCTCAGTGTCTTACATTGCTTATCTAGAAAAACTAGTATATCCCCACACTTAAGAGCTTTGTGCTTTTCTGACAGTGGGTGCCATGTCCCTTAGAACTGTTTGCTCCTCATTCCTTTCTGATTATAGAGAAAAGGAAAATATACCTATTAATAAAATTCTCAAAAATTTTATATTGATGGGAATGATTCCCAAATGTGCCTTGCTTGCACACAGCCATTGTCCAAAAACTCCTTTGCATGTCCTTTTTGAGGGGAACTGTGCACATAGGGCAGAGAACAGAGCTAAGATAAGAGCAGGCCTAAGGGACTTCTCATGAGTCTCTCTTCAGAATGTGTTGAGTGTTACCATTGCTTTCTAAATAACCTTCAAACCAGAGGGATAATGTCCGTGTAAATATGATAATCTCTGACTTGACAAAGATCCTCATTAGAAATATCTTTTGAGTTCCTTGAAACAGTACGGTCTTGTGGCAAAGGAACAAGCAAACATCAAACTCTTGATATTATTATTATGTCTGTATAACTTGTGTTTTCACATATGTAGGACAAATCTTCACTCATTTTCTAAATTCTAGTCTCCTGGAAGAGTATTTTTCTGGTTGGTGCAATTGCCCTTCATTGATAAATAGACCAAAGGCAGTAGTTTTCCATGGCAACATACTTGGTTATGTGTACCCTCACAAAGGTGTTTTTAGGCAATATATAGGAACTGGGATCTTTTTTCCTCAGAGCACTTACTGTCTGAGTTACTGTTAGACACTCTCTTCTAATATAGTCCTCTAATATACTCTAATATACTCAGAAATTCTCATATCTATAAACTCATCAGCTTAGTGAGGTTAACGAGTTGTTACTATCCAAGCCATACCCTATAAAGAAAATGAATTGTACTCTTAATGCCGACTTTCATTCTCAGATCAGCAAACTGTAGAAAGCATGTGGAAGTGCTGTAGAAGAAACTGTAGAAAGTGCTATTTTTTTTCTACAATCATTGAGGTTGAAAAATACTTCGGAGATTGTCTATTCTACCCCACTGCTCAAAATAGGATCAACTAAAGCAGGTTGCCCACGGCTATATCTAGTTATGCTTTGAATCTTTCAAAGATGGAGAGCCTCTGGACAAACTATGCTTGACCACCCTTGCACTATAAAACATTTTTCTTCTGTTTAAATGGTATGTCCTGTACTTGAGTTTGTGCCCGTTAGATCTTGCGTTTTCATTGAATAACACTGAGAAGCATCTGGCTCTTTCATTTGATCCCATGAGCAGTATGTAAAGAGTGATAAAATCCACCCTGATCTACTCTTAACCATCCCAGCTCTCTCAACCATTCCTCATATGTCACATGCTCCTAGGCTTTAAGTATTTTCATGATCTTTGCTGTACCTATAAGTCTATGCCTGTGTTGTGCTAGGGAGCCCAGGACAGGACCCATCACTTCAGTTGTGGTTTCACCAGTGCTGAGTAGAGGGAAATAGCCCCATCCCTTGGCCTGCTTCCAGTGCACTTAGTGCAGCCAAGGGCCTCTTTTTGCTGATCAGCCCTGCTCATGGCCCTTCATGTTGCTTGCCAGATTCATCTCCAGCTGGGTTTGGCTTTCTTAACCCCATCCCTGCAGGCACGGACAGTGTCCATATTCCTCCTGGGTCATCCTGCTTCTACCTCTTGTATGCTTCCTTTTTGTGTTGGAGTTTTGTCAGGAGCTCCTTGCTCATCCATGCAGGCCCTTTGCCAGCTCTCCTTGACTTCCTACATGTTAGAATGGATCCTCCTTGTGCATGGAGGAGATGCAGCTTGAAAATCAACCAGTTCTAAACCCCTTTTTCCACTGGGACTATATGCCTCTTCCTTCCAGGATTATATCCCATAGGAGTCTTCCAAGTGACTCCCTGAGCAGGCTGAAGTCTGTTTTCCTGGAGCCCAAGATTGAGATCCTGGTTTTTTGTCTTGTTTCCTCCTTGCAGGCCCCTGAATTTCACCATTTTGTGGTGACTGCAGCCAAGGCTTTTCCCTATTTTCCCCTTCCCCTAGCCATTTCTTTAGCATTTCTAAATATAAGATCCAACACCAACCTCATCAGCCCCTCGTTTGTGCTGGAAGTTACTGTGATTGCACAGCAGCAATTTCCTGGTTTGCTTGTGCTCTGCTGTGTTGCTTCTCTAGCAGCTCCTGGAGTGGGTGAAATCGTCCATGTGGCCGAGGCCCCGCAACTGTGATGCTTCTTCCAGGGATCTGAAAAAGGCCTGAGCTACTTCTCTGTGCTCTGTAGCAGATGCCTGCCAGAGCGTTGCTCACGTTCTCTTGAACCCTAACACACATTCTCTCAGGGGTTATTACTGTGCCTAGGCAGAGCTCTGTGCATGGAGTTGTGTTCTCACATACAGGGCAACTGCCAATCTTTGCTGCCTCAGATTATTCTTCCCAAATAGTTCTTATTCATCCATGGCAGCAATTCACTTCTTTGATGTATCTCAGGATCCATCCGTACCTCCCCAATCCGTTACACCTTATGGGCAGGATCAAGGAGAAAGCTACATCTGAGCCACTGGGCCCACAGCCCTTGTCCAGAGCCAGCTAATTATGCCTAATGCTCTCAGGGGAAGCCTGGAGTTCCCTGCTGGTAGCCCCATGGAAGAGCAGTGGCAGGGCTGGACAGGTTTGGGCAGCGTCTCTGCAAGGTCTAGGGTCCAAGGCCCTGGCAAGCAGCAAGTCTCCCTAGACAACAGCTCAGGTTAGTGGGTGGTCTTCTGTCGCCTGCAGGAAGGAGCATTCATCTGCTGTCACGCACTGTTTCCTCCTGCTGCTGGCTGTGGGGCTCAGGCTCAGTTGACTTGAATGGTTTTGTTGGGACAAAGTCCCTGGCCCTTCATCTGTGTGGGTCCCTCCATTTCCCAACCCGACAAGGACAGATCCTGCCTGCCTCGTGTTGGGGCTTGTGTTTCTTTGTGGGCTCAGAGATGATCTGCGCAATCTCCTTTGGATCATCTCTGAGGCTGTGCAGTCTGCCGCCCTCCTCCCACAGCGCCTTCTCTTGGCAAGGCAAGTCTTCAACCAGCACAGTCTCCTGCAGGCAAGGACATAACGTCATCAAGTTTCCCAAGATTTGTGTTTCCTAAAATTTTATATTTTTTACCTAGCTGATGTATGTTTGTGTTTAACATTCTTTCACGTTCTCTTGTTCTCTGCTTCATGTTTAGTACAAATATTTTTCTAGGTGTTCTCTATCAAGGCAAGAAAAAGCGCAGTTACCTCTGCTATTCTAGTAGTATTCCTTTTCATAGTTGAATTTTAGCTAACCCGCATAGCTGCTTTTTCTTCCTTGCTACGTTCAGAGCAAGAAGAAAAAAAAAAATTGAATCCACTGAAAGAAAAGTTACTGCTGAGTAGCTAGTATGTGTGAGATCTACATATTCTTAATTAGTTTCTTAACCCTTAATTTCTCTTCTTCCGTTCTCTTCTAACCCTTAATTTCTCATCTTCCTCATAGCATTTTCCCAAAAGTCAGAGACAGTTGTTGTAATGGAGGAAAATGGGAACTACTCAATTCACAGGTTTGTTCAGAGCAACCCTGGGGGCGCAGTTAGGACAAAAAGACAAATGCATCTACAAAAGGATAGTTGAGAAGGAGATGGAAGAAGTTTTACTTCAAACAGTGTAACATTTTAGAATGTGATTTTTGATATGTTTAGCAAACGTCTCTTGAATATGGAGTCCTAATCATTCACCTAACTTGTTTCAGCTACTTTTTTTTTTCCCAAGAATATCCTTTAGAATGCAGGAAAAAGAAGCTAAAAAAAATTCAGATGACCTGCTTTTTGATTTTCATTGAAGAAGTAACTTTCTGTCTCTACACATTGTAACTTATGTGACATCACTGTTCCTTTTCAGGTCATTCTTTGATCATTCCATGCACAGTGCATTGCCTCTTGGAATATACTTGGCAACAAAATTTTGGATGTATGTGACGTGGTTCTTCTGGTTTTGGAACGATATCCTTTTCTTGTGCTCAGTAGTATTTTTTTTCTAATTAGTAGTGGTAGGTAATGCCCTTACATATGCAAGTAAGTATGTGAGCTAGTTAAAATTTTAATTTGTTTAATCTCCATTAAAAGTAGTATTTCTGTGTTGATAATTAATATTTTTATTGTTTTAGAAATGTGCAATCATTCTGCTTTGCCTCATTAAAACTCAAAACTCATTTACAGTGGTCTGCAAAATCTGCTGTATTTTATTTATTAAATGTAAACCACTTATAAAACCTTTATAAAATATACTGTGGGTTGACAAATTTTGAGATTTTTTTCAAATATTGGAAACTGTGCTGTTCTAGAAAGCAATAATTTCCCAACGTGTATTCATTCTAGTGGAAATAGACTTTAAATAAGTTCTTCCCAAAGATTTTGTAGAGATCACTTATGCAAACTGTAGATATGTTTTTAGCATTGTGTTTTCAGTTACATGTTAACCTAGAATAAGAAGATTCTGCATATGCCCATGTCTGTCTTTGACTATCTGCTAGATATGAACATTTCCTTTTCACAGGGTAGAAACTGACTCAGAGTTCATTAAAAAATGTCAGTTGCTCCCATTAAAGAGAGATTTTTTTTTTTAACTACTTTCTTGGGCATTGTAATTCCAATAACTTGGGACTTAATGTGTTTTATTAGATTTTTATTACAGTCATACTAGTTGTGAATACTTGAGGCAAAATTAATATTTATGATAGATTTTGGCTTAGCTTTCTAGAAAAGTGTTTTCCTTTTCAACCTCAAAGGAGTTGTAGTACGAAATAGGGCAGTAGCAGTGCAACCCTTTTATCATGTCGTCAATATGTTCTCAAATCTTAGCTAGAAGAGCTTCACACTCTCGGGTAGGGAATGGAAAGTAGACCCTGTTTTCCTACCGCGTTTCTCTTCCCTGGTAATTGTGCTTGCAAAGGTGCCACTGTGAGTAAGAGCTATCTTGATATAAAAGAGTCCCTTGTGTTGGGAGAGAACTGTCACTTTAAAGAAAATCTAACATTCATCAGCTAAGAGGTGTTTTTATGCGTGTTAGCACAAAATAGTTATTGAAATAGGTATTTTGAAGTGCTTGTCATCCTGCCAGTTTCATATTCAGGCATGTTTTCTACTCTTTATTTTGTTAAATTTATCAGCAACTCCTGAATGAAGAAAACAAATACAATTTGAATAACAGAAAGTTAAGTTAAAGAGCTATACATATAAACAGAGGTAGTGTACCTGTCCAACTCCTATGGATAGCTGTGCCACGTGCTCTGGGTGACCCTGCTTGAGCTGCCGGGTTGGACTGGATGCTCTCTAGAAGTCCCTTCCAATGTTTTGGGGGCTACAAATGCAGTGCTGTGTTCCTATGTAATGCATTCTCCAGCTAACATTTCATCCTCTTGAAACATATAAGAATGTGTCCCCTGTGTGTGCAACTTTCAATCAAAATCATATACCATACTAACATAGCTGCCACAGCCTGCGTATGGTGGTAGCCATTAGCTTAATGTAGAAAGCTGTGCCTTAAAATAGCACACTCTTAGAAAGCAAGCTGGCAAATAGAGATTTTCATCAACCCTTGTATAAACTTGTCAAATTTCTTTTTTTTATTCCGTTAGTTGTTAATTTCATTTAACATAATCTGAAGTTCATTTTTATCAGAGAGAAACTTTCATTGTTCACTGGAAGTAATAAGTCTAGGAAACTACACAACCTGATACGGAGGTCTGACTTCAGAATAGTCAGTAACATACTGTGCTGTTTCTGCAACTTAAAGCAGATACCTCAGAATCTTTGCAAGGCTTTTTTGTACATAGAAATAATAGTCTAAAACTTTCAGTTGCTACTGATTACTCTCATTAGAGCTGACACAATTTTATGTGACAAACTCTGACAGAGACTTAGTCCTTGAAGCCATCTTCCCTTAAATGATCATTTTACATTGGAAATCTCTGTAATAAGATTCCAAATTCATTTTTCTTCTTCTGGAAAATTGCCCTATAGCTTTATTGGGAAAGAGAGGAGAAAATAAAAAAGAAGAAATTACATGCCTACTCTATTTTTATAGCATGAGACACACTACTGTGGTTGGAGTAAGAGCTCTTTTATTTTTACAGCTTTAAATGATTGCTTACAGCAGACCAGAATACTGTACTCTGTAATGTTGAAGTGGTATCTGATGAAACTTGTCTTGGCAGTTTTCACAGATCCTAACAAAGTTTTGCTCATAAATAAAGAGTTTCTAATATTGAACAGCTATCAGGAACTGCCTTACTGAAACTTTACGTGTAATTTGTAAGTAATGGAAGACTGTGGGGACTGTTACTTGAATATTGAAGTGTTTATTAAGAATTTGTTTCTCTGTAGATCCTTGTAAGGTTTTCAGTCTTCTGACTTTAATCCTAATGAGGCAAAAAAGGACAGTAGAAACAGTGTATCACGATAACACACATAAGCAAAGTCTGACAGTGCATTCTGTTGAATATCAGGATGGTCACATGAAAAATAAGGCCTTGTGTAAATTATAGTACTTAATGACATATCTTTTAAGTGAGCAATCTTGAAATTAAACTGAAACAGTTTATGTCAATGTAATGAATGTGCTCTAGCAAATGTTTTCATTCTACTGGATTTTTCTGAGTATAGGACCATAAATACATATATCTTTTGATTCTTTCTATATGCTTTCTGGGTGTTTCTGTCCATGGCAAAGGAAAGATGTTGTGTTTCACACTCTCAGTGTTTTCTCCTCTTCAGTTGTTTGCCAAATGGGAGCAATTTCATGAAGGAAAGAAGCAGTCTTGCACACTTAATCATTGCATCTTAATTTAGTTTTGTTTTTAAAATAACAAAAAAAAATCTAAGCAGGTACAGCTAGAATTTCATATTTCATTTCTGCCCTTTAACATTTGCAGGTAGAATGTCCCCTTTTGTCCTGTAAAGATTTAAGGCGCATACTGAGTGCATCTCAGTTGTTCATGCAGTCTTTATTTCTGTTACAGCTGAACAAATACTGCCTAGTATATTGAAGTTCTTTCACTGCACTGTTTTTCTAAGATGTCTGGGTTTGCGGTGACACAAAATATTCACTGTATTTTTTTTTCCTGGTTCTACCTCTTGCATTTGGTGCAACTGGAATATGCAGTTTTCATTAATTGTTAAGCCTAGTATAACAATGACTTCCAGTGCTGAGCTAATGAAATAACATAAGCCAAACAATTTACCACTGATTGATACTTCATTAGGTGTTTTTATCAGATTTCAAATGCACTTACATATGGTGACTGCTTTCAGGCAAAGGAAAGCAAACAGTGGGTGCATATTTCTTCAGTCTCTCTCTCAACACTGAGTGCGAGAGAATTGATTGTGATTTTCATGCTTTCACAAAGCTGTTAAAGTGGTGTAGTGTTTTAAAAAGTGTACCAAGCCAGTTGGCAAAGTTTCATAGATAAAGCAAAAACATACGTATGATTAACGTTTTACAGTTAGCATCAGGAAACAATAAAAAGAGGCCAGCCGTTATTCCAGAGGGGAGCCAATGACCAAAGAAATCCAAAGTCTAGAACCTACTGTTCACAATTTCTCTTGTCTTCTCTAAATATCTTTAATAACTAAAAATTTTAAAAATTCAGGGGGGGGGAGGCAGGGAGGTGGCAGTGAACAAAGTTTTTTGTGCAAGCTAAGGGTTTTTTTTGTTATGCTAAATGAGTGATAGAGGTAGAGAGCCTCTGTAGAGCTTTATTTGATTTTAAGAAAAGGTTAAAAAAAAAAGTCTAATACCTACCCTAAGCCTGCTTATCCTAAGCTCACCTGCTCTAAGCCTACGTGCCCTACCCTAAGCCTAGCTACCCAAATCCTAAAAGCCCTGACCTAACCCTAGCCCAATGCTACGCTAATCCTGCCCTAACCTAACCCTACCCTAAGCCTACCTACCCGCGCCCCTACCTCCACCCTCTCCTCCAGACTGCAACTGGTGTCGATTGGCAGGTTCATCAGCTTGTATCTATCTCTAGAAGCTTTTACTGGCTGCAGATCTTTGGAACAGAGGGGCTATCCTGTTAGATAGTTAGATAATGGAAGGATGCATCTTGGTGTAAATATAATGTACAGTTTGACTTAGTTTCAGGTACAGTTGTATAACGTGTAGTTGATACAGTGGGAATTTGCATGGATTTGGGCCTTTGCATAAAGGTGATATAGTTCAAGATGAAAAATTCGTGAACTCACCAAGTTGGGGAGAGGAGTTGTTGCTTGTGATTTTCATCTTAACATATCAGTCTCTTTGACTCTCTTGCTTTCTTGGAATAATTACGATTAGGACTCAAAATAAGATGCATTTCATGGGCATTCCTGCTTTGTCTCATACGCTGAAAACTGGAGAGACCTCCTAAAAGGTGACCAGTCGGTGGCAATGCAGAAGGTTAACGTGTGCCAGTATCAAGCATTTTGCATCCCTGGTGTGTGGTAATGTGCTTTTCTGCAAGCAGTGAGGACATCAGAACAAAGTGAGGCCTTGTCTCTGAAGAACTGTGATACTACAAGGGTTTCTTTCATATGGAGTGTTTTGAGAGATTCAAGCTGGTAGTTCTAGATATCCATGTCTAAGCAAGTTGTTGAAGCTCTCTATTGCTAGTAGGGAGTACTAATCACTTACAGGCTATTGCCTGGTTCATTATCCTACATATCCAGATGCTGAGATAGGCTGAAAGTGGCATTTTCTTTCCTAAATTATACATATAGGCAGACGGAGTGATTTAGGATAGGTGAGATGAGTACAATTAGAAGATTTATCCTTTTCCACACCAGATGCATCAGTAATGCCTTGGAAGAGACAGTTTTAATATTCCTCCCCTATTCAGAGCCTGTGTAGTTCACAGCCCTGCTCCTCATTTTTCTTAAATCTTTTGTGAGATTTTTTTTTGCAAGTATTAATGAAAAACACTTTCTGACTTACAGTCTTTTGCCACTTTACTGCTATTTACTGATACCTAGGCCACCTTTCCTGTGTGGCCTCCAGGTTCTTCCATCCTCAGCATCCAAGTATGTTCTCAGGCCCCAAGGCTGGCAGAAGGGGAGGCAGAATTCAACCTCGCCACACAACAACCTCCTGCGTTTGCCCTGTGCTTTGTGAAGTGCCTCTTTAATGGGGGGAGACCACGTGCAAAAAACCTTCTGCACGCTGAGTTTCTGCTCCCGTGGCTTGGTTCCATGCACGGCTTCATGGCTGCAGTACGATGCTGTCCAAATTTGAGTCAGTGAAAAAGCAAGGCCAAAACCTTAAGGTCATAAAACCCTTTTACTGGATAAAAAATAAATTGTCTTTTCCCCTATCTTCTTTAACAGTCTAGACATGACGTATGGTAATTAGGAATGGTTCATATAATTTTTTTCATTTGTACCTTTATTGTTTGTAACAGATGTCTGATTAAGGGATTTTTTTTTTTTAATGAAAAAGTTTTTGTTGTTGTGGCAAAAATACAGATGATGCTAATAGTGTTATAAAGAAAAAGTGAGCTCTTAAAGCTAAACTAGTAAGCTGAAATCACTTATTCTTGGCAGCAGTTAGTTTTATATGAAAAATGAGAAGAAATTAGGTTACCTAAAAGTTAAACTCAGAGCTTTTTTTATATGTAATGCGTCAGATTGAATTGTGGATGTTTATGTTATAGTATACCTGTTTATTTTTTTTTCCGCTATTATAAATTTACTGGAAATGGCTTGCTACAGGAAATATTCATTAACCTGTAGTGATTTAATGCTAGCAGTCTATTTTATAAGGAACATGATTCAAATTTGAACTGATGTTGCTGTTTTTTTATTGGAAATTTACAGATGGTCCTTCACCCAACAGAAACGAGAAGCAAAATTGCATTAGGATACACTTCTCAGTAACTTTGTTCTTAGCATTTCAAAGTCAAAGGAGTTATTATTCAAATTAATTGATATTTCAAGTTAATTTCACATCACAAGAGCAGTGGAAAATGATTTTAGAAGCTTAGTCTTATTGTGTAAAACTTTTTTATTTTATATTTACTTGTCTGTATCATGTAGATATGAGTTATGAACAATTTTTTTCTGAGTGCTACCTCTTAGTGCCTTTCTTACAAACTTTCTTTCAAGTTTCTTTCCAAGAAACTTCCATATTTCACATATTTTAATTTCAAATTTGATTTTTTTTAAGTTTTGAATACCAATTCAGTTCAAATTGTCACCAAATGCTTGTTTTTAGGTATTTTCTAATGCGAATGCACATCAAACTTGAGAAATATTAGTTCTCAATAGAAATATTAATCTAAGTACCTCAGAATATAGTGTGGTTAGAATGTGCGGCAATTTATACCCTAATACTAAAAGTGTCTGTTTTAGGCAGTTAATATTCTACAGACTTCTGTCATTGCAGCTGTGTCAAATATGATGTGTCTCTGCATTTATGCCTGAGTGACAACTGGTAATTACTATTAGTGTTTGTCAGGTCTTTTGTAGAGACAGTAAACTGAGTAAATACTCTAGTTTTTCAGCATTTAGGGAAGAAATCTGTCTGAGGTATTTTAATATCATTTCTAGGAAATATTTTGATCCCGTGAACGAATGTTAACTTTTGTGAGACTGTGCATATTGGCTGGAAAATCATTCAACATAGAAAACTTATTTTTAAGCTAATAGTTATTTTCCATCTTTATATAGTAATTGAAGTTTTAAACATTTCCAGGGAATACTGAGTCCTATGTTTTTGTAACTACTAGAAGAAGTTTTCATGTGTTAAAAATAACTTTCATTGATGTGAAATGCAAGTATTGCATTATTAAGGGTCAAATTTTCAGACAGTACCTTTCTTGGAGATAAGTGCCATTTGAGACACGATTGCCATGTAACGTCTTTGCAGCACAATTCCTTATATGGCTAAAAGCAGCCTTTTTGTCATCTGGTTGGAATTTCAAACCAACGAAGACATAAGCAGTCAAATCAGTTTCTTATAAATAGAACTTTGAGATGTTTATTGTGAAAACAGGAAACACTTTAAGATAAGTTGCATGGAATTTAATTTATTTAAGCAAAGAAATAATGATAAAAAATGAATTGTCATTATTCATGTGGAAAGTGTCTTCTGGAGAACAGCAGTTTAAAAATAAATAAGATTTCAACTTTGAGCAATAGAGAACACTGAATACAAAAGTTTTTACAACGGAACTTACTTGGTTAATTCAGAACACTACAGTGACTCAAGAGCATTTGTTAAAAATTAAATTCATTTTGTATTTATTTCAAAATTATCACCATTATTGATTCATCCCACAGCGATGTCTTCAAAAAGCAGCTTGGTTTTAAATGTTAGATTCCTTGACTTCAAACACATCTCAATTTTTTCTTTATACACCTTCCATTCCTTGCAAATAGTGTTGCACTTTTCTACAATTTCGGAAAATCCTGGAAATCGGATCCAGGAATCATCAAAGCCACAGAAGAACAAAAGAAAAAGGTAATTGTGATTTATTCTAAAGCTGTTTGCTTTCAAGGATGATTTGTCTTCTGCCAGTTGGTCTGAATAGTTTTCTGTTTAGTACAGGAAGCTTCAATAAATTGCTTAACAGAATGGCTAGACTCTGAAAGGTTTTTTCTTCATTTGTCTTCCAGACTCTTTTTTATTATTATTATAAAAGATATGCCTTACTGCTCGAAGGTTGCACTGAGTAACAAAATAAAATTGCAACTTAAATTTACAAGATTAAAAAGTTTAAAAAGCACTTAGATTAAAATGAAAATGTGAAGTTACTGAATTTTGACTTGGTGAAAAAAAAAGCCCCACTATGGAATAAGTGATGTTTAATTTGATTCTCTAAAAACTTTCCATATTTTTTGTCATCTCAAATTTTGTTTGCTTTCATGTCTAAATGATTTTGTCTGACTTCCAAATACTATTAGGATAAAATAAACGAAATCTCTGCAATTAATTGGATTTTTGGGTTTTGTTTTTGGTTTTTTTTTTGTCTTGGTTTACATATTAGAGATAATATGTATGGTCTTACAATATTTTTTTTTCTGAGACTTGATAACACTATTGTTAGCAGTGCTATTTTTAATGTACTTTTCTAAACAGTTACACTGATGTCTAAATTAAAATGAAAATGTCTAAATGTCTAAATTAAATATCTAAATTTAAAGAAGTTGTTGTTTCATTTTTGAGCAAAATTTCTGAAAGTTCACATCCCAACAGAAATCAATGAGATTTGGGATTCTAGCACGCACCAATTTGTGTATCCTGTATACATTGACATAAGAACATTAGTTACTACGATCATGTATGGGATCAAAATTTAATAGCCTTTAAAAATGGTGCAGTTGTTTAGGTGACTTTTATTTCTTTGATTCATTGCTACTAGCTTTTCATGGTAGATGTGCAGATTTACTGTGTGGGTTCATCTTCTACTAGTGTAAATTTGCCTGGATGGATTGTAGCCTAAATACTATTCTTTCAACTGGACTGAAGAGTTATATAAATTTAGACCAGCCAGCAAGTGCACTGTGGTTCTGATTCAGCATATTGCACAGATCTGCAATTCATTTGATCTACTTGCATTAAGTAACTGAATATGGGCATAAAAGCCCTGATGAACTGGATATGACTTGTAGAATTCAAATTCTTCAATTACATACATATCCTGTTATGAATATTTTGTATTTTTTACAGTGCAACTTACTAATTTATCAAATGATCTATTATTGGGGCATAAACCACTGTGGGGCCTGTGCTTTAACTTGGCTTAGTGTTGTGTTGGACTTTCTCCCCTGATTTCATAATCTGTCTCCAAATGCTTTTAGGGTAGGTTAAGTTGGGCTTTAGCTGTTGAACAACTAAGTAATCCAAAAAAATTCTTTTAATTCCAGATGAACAAGTTAAATGTGTTTGGAAGTCTGCAGTAAGCAACATTTTGAAATGTTTATTCTTCTCATATATCTCACTGCTTTTTGGTGCAGTTATTTCAAAATAACCTGAGTAACTCAAAAATCTAAAGATGAAAACCAAAGAAAATAGACATAGGTTTTAGAAAGCACAGACAGCTGTCTCTAAACTTGAATATTCATGAGTTTCTATGCATTATAAATTTTAAGGAAAGTATTTAAAGGTGTCTCTGCTCCTGCTCAATTCTGTTCTTCTGGACTTCGAATCTCACTGGTCAATAATTGCAGAACTCTGGGATTCACTACATAAAAATTCCTTTGTGCACCTCCTGTTTAGTGTGCCGATACTTCCAGTGAAATCAGAGGACCTATTTGTGGAATTCCACAAAGTGCGTTAGAATATCAAGAACCAGACTAGCAGAAATGAGAAAACTAAAAAGACTGTTCCAAAATGACCTGTATTGGTAGTTGGTTTGGGTTGCAACCTCTTAGTGCCTCAAGATCATCAAAGAAAGCATTAAGACCCTGATTTGCTCCTGAAGTATTGATTGTGTCTTTTACTGGCTATTTTGAGGAAATGAATTCCAGATTCTAGAATATTTCTATAGGTTTTTCTGACCAGTTATTAAGTGGACTGTGTTACCGGTGAGGAGAGGAAGTGCAATTTCCTTCAGGTTCCTCATGTTATTGGTCATCATCTCATTGAGAAAGTAGCGTGCAACACACGAGATGTTCATGGTTTGAAAGTGAACGGTAGAGTAGCCTGTTTGTTGTCCATCTCTTTTTGTTGAATGGATTCTTGCTGGATCAATGTAGACTAGTCTGGCAAAAGGTGCTTTCACGAGATTTTCCAGATGTTGCAGATTTCTTGTAAAGCCTCTTGTGGCACAGATTTCAAAAGCTGAAGTCTAAAAACTGCTGTAAATAGATATTTTTATTTCAGGGAATAATAGATGGGTTTCTTTGCAGCAGCGAAATGAATACAGAAGGAATGCACAAAATAAAAAGCTATCATGAAGGAGTAGGGATACTGTAACAGATATTTGCTTCTGTGTATTACTTGATCTGTAAGTATTACATTATCTGTAAAAAAAAAGGTGAGATGGTTTGGCTTTCATTATAACCTTCCCTCAAATATAAGGGAAAGGAATCTAGATTTGAAGGTTTTGATGGGATACTTGTGGTCTGTTTATTGGAGAGCCTGTTCTTGCTAGCTTCCTAAAAGATCTTGTGTGGTCCTTTTTGGAAAATCAGTTTTACAATATTTAATAGGTTCAACATAAGCCTAGTCAAACTGGTGAGAGTCACTGTGTGGATATATCAAAATTAACATATGCTTACTTTTGCTCTAATTAAATTTGGGTAGTATAGGAATGAATATAAGCTAGAATGCATTCATAAATGAGTGTCTATATTGGTTTATCAAGTAGATTTTAAATCAGTCTCAGCTGAGTCTAAGTAGTCCTATGTGTAGAAAGTGCCTGAGATACAGTTCACAGTCCTGGATTGAGATGCAAATGCTATATTGGTTGCTAACACTTATATGTTAAATTATAATTTCTTTTTTTTTTTTTTTCCTGCAGACAATAGTAGAACTTGCAGAGACAGGAAGCCTGGACCTCAGTATATTCTGCAGTACCTGTTTGGTAATGTATTCTTTTTTAATTAATTGCAGCCCTGATTTTTTTTTTTAATGCTTTGTTTTTTATGCACAGCTCCATAACTGGTGTGCAAAACTTAGTAACTGGAGAGAGTAGGAGAACTTTGTATGAAAAAGAAAACAAAGCAAAGTGAAAAGCATCATTTAAATAAGTTTGTATTCTACATATGTGCTTGTTTTGCATTATATATCGATCAAGCTTGATGCTAGTTTTAATGGAGTCTTATCCATTATATTTTGAAAGATTAACAACAGAAGAATCAATGTATATTTAATTTTTTTTTTCCTGTAGCGAAATTGTCAATTTTATTTTAACATTCTAAACAAACTTTACTATCTATTACAGATACGGAAACCAGTGAGGTCTAAACACTGTGGTGTATGCAATCGATGTATAGCAAAGTTTGATCATCACTGCCCGTGGGTGGGAAACTGTGTAGGTGAGTAATTTGCTAAAATAAAATTTTCTTATAATAGTGAAAGAAAGGAAAAACTTGTGAAATTGTCTCTACATGTTGTACAGGATTTTGTCTATCCTTTTCTATGATAGCAGTGATTTGATTTCTGTGAAGGTTTGAAGAGAAAAAAAAAACTGCTGAGTGTTTTAGATAGAAGGACAACTTTGTTTAATTTTCAGTTTTGTTTTTCTTCTGTGTATAGTTCTCTGCAAGATTCTCCTTTGTACATACTCAAAGCTTTTCTCTTTCTAGTTCAGTCTTCTATCCATATGTTTTACTAGCAACTGAAGGACTTGTGGCATAACTGCATTTTCATGCCAAAAGTTGTTCCACAACTATTTATCTTTTATATCTATAAAAACTGAATTTAAAAAAATGAGAAATATAATAATTATAGCTCTTAGATTGAGAATGAATTGTTTCTGTCCTTTTGACCCCCATCTAGTCATTTATCCTCCCCCAGGGTGATGAGATGAGCTGATGTTTAACGAGAATAAAGCCTAGAGATGCTTTTAAACAAGTTTTGAGGAACTTGTTTTAAAAACATTGTTGTGCAAGGGGCACTGAGCACTTTTCACAGTTGAAGAGATTCCTTCAGCCTTTTTCTGGACAAACGAAGAGGTAGCTTTAATCTTGGGGAGTCAGTAGTACATCGGTTCATCAACTTCTGACTGCAAGTATTTTCCTTCCTGATATATGTAACAATAGATTGTTATAGCAGTCTGAAATATTTTTTTTTTTATGATCAGGAGTAAGATAGTCAGTGGTGAGATTTAAATTGTAGCGTGGCATTGATGTTGTCCCACTGAGATGGAATCTTCTCGCTCCCTTCTGTTTCCTGTTTCTAATGATGTTACTACCTTTTCAGTTATGTTTTAGATGTTTTACCTTGAACACCAAAGAAGTCTTTAAAAAATAGGGAGATTTAGTGACAGTTTGATCTTTGTTTCATAAAACTGGTAAGGAAGATCCAGTACTTCAGACATTGATTTGAAAATCATAAAGAAATGGGAGAGGAAGAACCTACCGTCTTGTTTAGTGAGAAAATATGTGAGTAATAGCATTATGTTAGTTGGAGGAAGTGTTTAAAAAGAAGATGGTACCAAAAAACCAAGTCCTCATGCACATGGACTTGTACAGGTTGGGGTAACTGGAAGTAAAAGTAAACATCAGGACACTTTAAAAGTATGCTGGAGAAAAAGCTTTAGAAATGGTATTATGGGAACGGTGCTGAACTGTAGGGACTGATGGTCTGGATGACCTTATATGGCTTTTCTGTCTGGTTTGTACACGGTGACTCTGAGCATAGTATTACAAAACAAACTCCATTCTTAAAACAGCATTCGTGGTATGTTTGCCAAAAAAGGGAAGTGTAAGTTAACGGCTTTCTAGAAAGGCAGAATTTGGGAATGTTTTATGTGATCTTCCTTTGGAAGTGTTAAAAGGACAGGAGGGATTTTACTAAGGGTAGGATTGGGAAATAATCTAACAGTATGTGCAGAAACTCTGAAAGAGTTCATTTGCGGATGAAAATTTTAACACAAGGAGAATTTTGATCCGTGAAAACAGTGACAAGAAGTGAAAACTATTTTAAGAATAGTTAATTGTTTGGTGTTTGTGGCAAACTATATTCATCATAACTGCAAAATTTTAGCTAAAATTGCAATAAGCAAATCTTTAATGGTAATTAAACTTATCTTTTAACAGAGCATTAAAATGACAGGTATATTACATTTGATTGTTTATTTAAAATCAGTGAATTTCTAACAAAACGCAAACTTGCAACTTTAGTTTTCAAATAATAGTGAGAAAGAGGATAGCCTGAATTTTATGATGTTACGTATCACACTGGTTATGCTGAATGCAGCAATGACCAAAAAGTTAGGCCTCATATATAAGCAATTATTTTACAGTTTAGAACAACGATATTTTCCTGCCATATAAAAATTCTTTTCTCAGAGGCTATAAGCAAAGAAAAAAGAAGAAATGAGCCAGACATCCGAACTATGCAGTATAATAATTGTGCAATATAATTCCATTAATTTAAAATTTGGGTAATTTTATGTTGTTATTTATGTATAAGTAACATAAGCACAACCATATGAGAGAGATCAGCCATTATTTCTTACAATATTGTTTGAATGGTGGAGGATCACTGACTGTGTCCCTGCCACTTCTGGATGGCTCCCTAGGGAATAAAGTTGTGTTTTGCCTAGTCTTTTTTTAAGATGCAAAAGAAAGGCAATTTCACTGCTCTTACTTTCTAAACTGTTTTTTACGTGTGACCAAGGCTGTACCAGTCCCACAATTTAAACACTCTGTGCTGTGTGTGTTGTTCCTCCACACTTTTTTAGCAGATATGGTGTGATTTCATGTTAAAGAGAACATTTGGGTTGGTATAACTGGAAATGCTGCTGGAAGGAGAATTTTATCAAATGTTTATCAGTTGGATCTCTAGGTCAATGTTCAACTTTGTTTTAAAAATTTATTTCATAAATCATAGCAGTTCTGAAATTTTGGATGCCCTTCTAGGGCCCTCCCAACACTTTCTAACATGCTTTCAGCTGACTGAGGGCACTATTACACCGTATTTTACATCTGAAGGAACTTGTTTGATTTTTCAAGGAAAGGTTTTGTGCTTAGTCTAGCTTGTGTTGTATGTTTATTTTTCCTCATCTCTTATTTATATATTCTTTCAATTTGCTCGCTAAAAGCATTTGATTGTTTTCGGCCTCCAGAGGATGCCCTTGTTTTAGTAGGCAAAACACTTGACGTAATGAACAAATAAATACCATTCTGGTAGCTGCTGACAGTCAAAGCCTTTGGGGCCTGTTACCCTCTCTGGGTTGAGTTTACAGCCTGGAGCTCTTGGGATGTTATGACAGTGGACATTTTTTATAAACAGAAGGGGAATTGAGCACTGCAGAGTTATGAGGTATTCACAAAGGCATCTTTTAGCTGCACTAATGTCTAAAAAAGATTCATTTTTAATAACTTTTATTTGTCTAACTTATATTTAAATTCAGCTATAAACATATTTTTTTATTGCTTTTCTTTAAGCAGGTATTTAGGCCTCTTCAGTGAAATACATTTGCTTCCAAGTTCTGTTAGAGATTTGCTTTGTATTTAGCTGTATCAAGAATGTCTAAGCATAAATTATGTTTTAATTTAGGTTGCAAAAAATGGGTGGATATATTTTCATATTTCCATTTCTTTTAGGTAAACAAACTCTGCAGTCTGGAAATTTTTTTTAGTGGGATTTCAAAAAAAAAGAAAGCATTGAAGTAATTCTTGGCTGCGGTCTGCAACAGCTGTCACCAACATTGCCTCCTACCTTGTCAGTAATTGTGTTAGTTCATGACAGAGGTCACCAATGAAACGCATTCCTTTGAATTTTGACTGTAATATGACGGGAATTCAAGAAGCTTTGTTGTACTCAGGCATAAAAAATCACAAGTCAAACAGTTAAATTTCACATTACTGGAGGTTATAGAGGTTTAATAGGCTGGAGAGTAATAAGCAGTACTTATAAGCAGAGAACTGAATATCTTGGTGTCTCCTTCCTGAAGATGTAGTAGCCTGATCCCTGTTTTATCTTGGGTCTTCCCCCCCCCCCCCCCCCCCCCCCCCCCCCCCCCCCCCCCCCCCCCCCCCCCCCCCCCAACTTTAGGAGCAGGGAACCATCGCTATTTTATGGGGTACCTGTTCTTCCTGCTGTTTATGATCTGCTGGATGATTTATGGATGCATCTCTTGTGAGTAAATATTTTCTTTATTGCTTATAAATACTTCCTTTCTGAGTGTGTTTGTCTTTTTTTCCATTCAGAATTTTACCTTATCAGGGTTCTGATACTTTTTATTCTGGGAGTGAGCTATATAATTGTTGCCTATTTCCGGTATATTAAGGCAGAAAAGGCTGCTTTTCTCATCCTTGACTTTGTCTTCCTCACAGTTGTGTCTGAACGTTATGTCTTAGGTGAGATAAGAGAAAAGCCCAGGGGTAGGGGAAGGAAGAAGGAGTGAATAAAACTGTTTTAGCATGTTGTCATTTCCTTATTTCAAGTAATGAAAGTTGCTCAAATGTTAGTATTATGTTGGTGTATAGTAAATATGTGGTCTTTAGTGTTCTGTGTCATTTCTGACACTTTGTTTTTTCTCCAGATTGGGGATTCCACTGTGAGACAACTTATGCAAAGGATGGATCTTGGACCTATATTACACAGATTGCTACCTGTTCTCCTTGGATGTTTTGGATGTTCCTGAACAGTGTTTTTCACTTCATGTGGGTGGCTGTTTTACTCATGTGTCAGATGTATCAGGTATGGAAGAGCACTTTGTCTGTAATGCTGAATGTTGGGAGAGACTAAGAATGCTATTCCTATATATCAGATGCTTCCATCATCTTAATTTAAATGTTCATTGTGCAAGACTGAGTGTTTGGTCTCTGAGCATAGCTGGAGGAGGTGGGCATCTGTTGTCTTTGAGTGGAAGACAGTCATTCACTTTTCACTGTTTTTCTTTTTAAACAAAAAGTTAAAATACCTTTCTCATACTTTCCATTCTCAGAAATGACAGACACACAAAAAAAAAGGCAAAATAGATGCCTAGAGATTAAAATCCAGGGGTGGAAGTAGGAGTAATGCAGTAAGTCATTAGCAGAAAGAGGATGGTAACTTCAAATGCGATACAATATTTTCTTAAACTGTTTGAATACTGTGTGTCAGGATCACATGGATATGCTCTAATCTGACCAAAAGCAAGTCCTTCATTACATACTTTAAGACTAAAGGCGAGCCATATTGAAAGGCTTTAACAAAGAATGAGACTTAAAAACTCATTTAACCTTTCCAGAGATCATGGAAATAAAAATCCTCTAAGGTACAGGTACAGCTGTGTAGACAACTTGATTTTTTGTCCTCGTTTTTATTTAATGCTTATGATTTGCAGCGTACAGTGATTTCAAAATCTTGTTTGTGTGAGCTAGGACCATCCAGTCTTCTAGAGGTCTTTCCTGCCCAAAACAAATGAGCTGAGATGACTCCATGTATTTCATACTACTTCCAAATTGGCCTAACCACCTGACTTCTGAGACAGGATAAACATCTAACTTTCCAGAGAGCTTTCCAACATATTTACATAATGATGCGTTAAGTTTAAGTTCCTGTGAATATTCTGATTGTTCCTTATTGAATATTAGAATCACTCCATGGTTCCTGTGAATATGGTTGTGATGAGTCTTTGAATTATATGCCCCTTGAGAAAAGTGTTTTTATCGTGGCATTTTTGCATCATAAAAGTAATTAAGCAGAACAAATCTACCATTTGACTCTTTTTGCTAAACATTTTTTTTTCTGCATGAGAACTAATTGACTTATCTTCCTTACCAAACTGGCCAGGGTTACTGCCAAAGGCCTAGCTACCACCTCAGAAAAGTAATTTAAAACAGGGCCTGCTTCTTTCCTCAAAAGTTGGTCTTAAGAGCTCATCTGTATGCACGGACTTGAAACTCTGCTAGGTTTAATGGGCCCATGAACTTTGGGCCAGATGACTTATGTTTAAACCTTGGGTTTTTTCTGTTCTTCTTTTTATCTTGTAGATAGAAGAGCTAAAGTTATGTTATTGCAACAAAGTCATAAACTGAAAAGAGGTTACTATTGAAATTATAACCACAACCACTGTGAAAATAACTTTTTACAATAGCTCTCGGATTACTCGGATATTAATAGTTAAAGGCAGTTCTTATGAACTGTCAGGTTGGGGTTTATGCAGTGATTGTGATTTATTTTTGATCACTTTCAAAACGCAAGCTTTTGTGCAGTCTAGTACAGCTGTTGTTTGTACTTGGAAGTTGCAAGTAGAGCTGATGAAGCTCCAAGCTCAGGATGTTTTAAGTAGGAAACCTGTGAAAACTCTCCCTTTCCCAAGCTTACCCCTCTCCTTCCTGCCCTACCCTCCAAAAAAATTGTCCTTCAAAAGAAAAGATAGGAGAGAGGAAAATCGGTCCTTTTTCAGACTGTCTCCGTAGGGTTTGTTTTCATGTTTTACATGTGCTAAATGACTTGCTTTTCTCCTGTCTTCAGATATCTTGTTTAGGTATCACTACAAATGAAAGGATGAATGCAAGACGATACAAGCACTTTAAAGTTACAACCACATCTATTGAAAGTCCGTTCAAGTAAGTTCTAAAACATGAACATATGTTTGTCATTTGCGTAGGCATGTAAATGACTTTTCAGTATTTGGATTGCTAAAATGCTCTTTTTACACATTCTGCTCAGTTATAGGAAGGGGAAAACATTTTGTAGTGAATGTAGAGGTACATAAGCCCAGAAAACAGGGCTTTTCAGTAAGTGGTACTGGTTTTGTCCCCAGGTGAGTGTCACATTCACAAACCATTTTCACTGAAATAACTAATATTCTAAAAACTACTCCTGCAAGTGATGCCAGAAGTTTAAAATGAGCAACCTGGCATCGCCCGTGAGATGAAGCACTGACAACATTTAGAACTTATCCTATTTGCTTCAGCCTATCCTGTGTATGTCACGCCACACTTCTAGCAAGCAGCTGATCTGTTGAAATGGTGTGTAATTGTGGACACAATGAGCTTGTTTTCCTGGCTTTTTGATAGAAGCATCTTAAGTATGCTTATAAATATGCTTAAATAAATATCTTCAATATGCTTATAATATAAAATATGTATAAATAAGCTATGACATTGCTTACTAACGTCTGGTTTTGCTTTGTTTCCAGCCACGGATGTATAAGGAATATTATAGACTTCTTTGAATTCAGATGCTGTGGTCTTTTTCGTCCTGTTATTGTGGACTGGACAAGGCAGTACACAATAGAATATGACCAAACTTCAGGATCAGGCTACCAGCTAGTGTAGCACCACGTCCATCCTGCGAGCATATCCTATCTGAGTGGTGCCTGAAAAATTTTCTCTCTCTCTCTCTCTCTCGAATCCACATCCCTTGAAGAGTAGCATGCTATGTGTAGGGCTGATGGTGAATCTTAAGGTACCTTCTCTTCATCAGAATTTTATTAACAAAAGTAAAAATGGACAGAATAAACTGCCAAACCTGATAAGGAAGAGGAGGAAGATCCAAAAGGGATTTTAACAGTTCTTAACGTGAGAATTATTCACAACAGCATATTCACAGTATTTGTTGTTGGTTTTTTTTTCTTTCACAATGGAGCATGAGATTACTGAGGTATTGACCTAAGTAGTAGTTACGTTGTACTGAGCAGAAATATTAATTTCCCAGTACAGATAATTCCAATGGAACAAGAATCGAGAATTTAAAAGATACTAGTTTTCATGATACAGAGCTCACTAAGATTGCTACCTTGTAGTTCCGGTAATGTGACTTTTTAATACAGGTTTTCTGTAGTATTATGTACATCAAAAAATGTGCATTCCAATACTGTGATAAAAATCATGTGGTGGGAATCCCTCGTAATGTGTTAAGTTATTGCATTAGAGCACATCAGATAATGTTAACAAAAAAAGGCCTACATTATTGGTGATTGTTTTTGCCACCAGGTCCTGGTGCAATTAAATACTTGTAATAACTCTGTCCTGAGATTATATAGTCTGAAAATAAACAATTGTGCAGATAAGCAAAGCTTTTCTGTCAGAGTTAAAGCTTAAATTTTAAATTAAATGTTTAAGTGCATGGTACACCTTTAAAACTAGACTGCAGTATATAATAGAGGAAAAAAAGGAAACAATTTTCTTTGAAGTGTTTGTATAAACAACTTACGAAATAGTGATGTTTCAATATTAGATTTCATTCCTATGCAGTACTGTGTAATCAAAAACACGTTCAAAGAGTAGCGTCATAGGGAGAACCAAGAATGTGACTACAAGTCTCAATTATAAAAAGACAAGATACAATGCTTTTCAATTCCCTGTGACTACAAAAGAGGAACCTAACGCTGTCTGAAATACTTTGTTTGCATGTAAAATAATGGAAAGCAAACTTAAAAAAACTATGATCTGATAATAGCACATACAAATGGAAAATCTAATGCAACTTCTGAGAGCAATGGTGCATTGGCAAGTGGAAATCACCCTTAATGTTGTTGGCTTTTTTCTTTTAAAAAAAAAGTTCTCATGCAACAGATAGGTTTGGAAGGTAAGGAATGATCTGAAATTGCATTCCAAAGGGGCTTCGTTGAATGTGATGCACTGATTTTTGTTATGGTGTTTTCATATACTCATAGTGAATTATTCACTGCTTCCTTAACTATTGTTTACAGAGAGACTGAGAATCAGGTTAGTTCTTTTCTAAGTGCTGTAGCAACCTAGTGGTTCGAGAAACCTGTGAGGGGAGTTTGGGGAGGGGACCTGATAGCAGATGACAGACCAGTGTAAAGAATGTGTATCTGTATATAAGTAATTTATCAAATAGTTTTCTCTTTGTGAGTGTGTGTTTAGTATATTTAAAGCTGCTCATTTCATTTTATTCAACCAAAAAGTGTAGGAAGATATCTAATGAGCTTTTAGTGATGTTCAGTATTGCTGTTAATAGGCATTATGCCCTGCAAATTCACTGCATGTTTGATGCTTGGCAAAATTAGCATTTTCTGTAATACGCAGATTACAGGTAATAAAACAATCTAGTGGTATTCCCGCCCCTTGCCTTAGTGAGAGGAGCAGTGAATCTGTAAATAGTTGATGTTGAGTATTTGCAAGTAAACATTTTTTTCTGTAGTTGTTTCTTGATCTCAAGACACGTGCTTAGTTTGCAAGTACCAGATATCAGGATTTACAGAAGTGCAACAGTAGAGTACTTGAATGTTTAATACTGGAAAAATCAACATCACCCTGGGCACAGTTTTAACAGGAGAGGTTTGGGTGTAGGGGTGGCAAGAAGCTTTTGCTATTTTTGTCAGACAAAATTTGTAATCCCAATGATGACGCGTTCCACTTCAGTGAAAAGAGTTGACACCAGTTATTCGTATTTTTTATAATCTGAAAAAGCATGGAGACTTTACAATGTTGTTTATTTTAATTAGCAGAAACGTTCTGCATTTTCTTCATCCTCTTTTCACATTTCTGTTGGGGGTCGTTGACATAAGGAACTTCAGTCCGCTTCATTAGATCTAGTGAAGCACCACAGGAGTGTTGGGGTGTGTAGTATGAGTTTGGGGCTGAACTGCCCACTTGCATTTGCTGCCATGAATTGTGTCATGCAGTCCATGTAAAAACCGTTTGCAAAGAAGAGGTGGCCTTTGGTAATAAGAGACAAATTCTGCACTGTTTGGTGATAATAACTCTCTGGTGACAGTTTTGCAATGAGCTGCAGAATTTGAGCAACAGTAAAAATAATGGTTGTTATCTTAACTTGCATATGTGGATTTAGGGTGTATTAGCAGTTTCCAGTGCAAAATGTAACTTGTCTTGAGTCATATTGAATCTTTTGATCTGAAATCATCCAAACAAGGGGGGGAAAGCCAACTATGCAGCATTCTTCTGTCAAGTTATCAAACATACAATTCACTTACTGTACCAAAACTGCATTGCTTCCTAAATTTAAGCTGATCCAGACCAAGAGCACATCAGAGCAACTGAATCTGATATTGGTAGAATAAATGGAAATTTTGTCTTGGCCCTAAACATGTGTTTCTTTGCAGGTTTCTGTATTCTTTGTTGTCCACCATTTTTTTTAATTAATATGCATAAGACAACATCACTACATTTTAAGCTATGGAATTTTTTTTGTATATTCTTTATTTATAACTGTGCCAAGTATTATTTTAATACCGTTGAGATCTTGATGTATTACATTGTGAACAAAAAATATCTGTAATATGTTTAATAAATTAGCTCTCCTTACATAAATTAAATGGGTTAAATTTTGTAAGTTATTAATCCAGTAAATATTGACTCGTAGCTGCGGTGTTTTCCTTGGCTCGGGATGTGGGTCGCGCAGCGGCGGTGGCTTCCCCCCGCCCCGGCGGCCGCCCCGTGGGAGCATCGCCGGCTCCGGCAGCCGCCTGGCTGGTTTCTGTGTCCCTGTTGGGCGCCCGTGGTGTCCTCTGGAGCTCCTTCCGTTCTGGATTCCAGTCGGCTGCACCGCTGCAGGTCCTGCTGACGGTGAGGTCCTGTGGACTCGTTGGATAAACCGTTCCTCGCCCTGCGCGTGCTGGCAGCGTAGCTGCTCTCCGAGGGCGCAGGGGCTGCTCGGTGCGTTTCCCACGGCCGGGGCGATGAGCAGCGGTGCCGGAGGTGCCGTGAAGGTTAACTGAGGACGCCGTGCGTGGTGGCCGTGGCACGCGCTCCCTGCGGTCCCCTGGAGGAGAGGCAGTGATACCTGGGCCTGGGACCGACAGGAGGGGCAAACCAAGCCATGTTCTGTGCAGGGGCCGGGGCCGAGAGCTGTGGCTGCTGTTGCCCCTGGGTGGGTGGTGGCTGCGCCGGGGGCCGCCCAGGCTGGAAGCACCTTCTCTTTTAGTGGGCTTCCTGCGGAGGGGAGGCCGCTGCTCACTGTGGGCCGGCTCCGCGAGCCCTGGGAGCTGCTTGTCCCTTGTTCCTCTGTGTGGACGCTGCCCTCTGCGCCCTCGGGACAGCATGGTGCGAGTCCCTATCCATGAGCCGTCTTTGCATGGGAGCCCGTGATACTGCTTGGAAAGCGCCGCTCGTCACAGTCCTGCGCTCGGGTTGTAGCCGCCTTACGCTGCTGGACGGGCACTAGTGGATGGGCACCTGCTCGCTCCAGGTTGAATTTATTTGCAGGAAGTTACGAACTTGGCCTCATGTTCACATTGCCTGCGTTCCCAGGTGTTACTGGAGCATCTCGAGGCAGGGAGACCAAAGCTGTCCTTGTAGCAACACGTCGTGTTAAATGGGAGCTCCAAAGAGCCTGGCGCGGGGCTCTCCTCCAGCCTGGCCGAGCGCTCGTGCACCAGCCCCTGCGGAAAAGCCGACGGTAGCTGAGTGAAGGTGCCGGCCGAGTCACTCCTTCCTCCTGACAAATCTGATGGCTTTATGGTCACGAGTTTTGTTTTCCCTTCTTTATCTTCCCCTTTTCTTTCTTTTTTTTGTGATTAAATGAAATAACTATTTGGGATGCAGAGTAGTGTGGAGCTGTGAGTTAGTGCTGTGACCCTCCCCTCAGGAAAGCGAAGGAAAGCCCTTGATTTTTAGTGATTTAAGTCACTACTTACTTCTTATCATTTCCTCCGCTCGTTTTCCTTTCCAAGAGCTGAAAACTCCTGCCCAATAGGCCGCGTGCTCCGTGCCAGTGTTTGTCAGCACGACTTGCACCCACCACCTCTGCTGCTGCTGACGTGGCTGTTTTTCAGTGGCTTCCAGCAGCTCCAGCAAGTGACGGAAGGCGGTTTCAGCTGCTCAGGCCGTTAGCCCTCTGCGTGTGTCATGAGCGTGATTTGGGTTTTCTGGACTTCAGCTTCAATTGAAGCTCGTGGTGACGCCCTGCCCACCTGTGTCTGTGGAGCCGCTTTAGATGTTGCAGCTCAGTTTTTCTTCCCGCCGCAGCGCGAGGCCCAGGAGCAGGAGCGGCTGCCGCGGGGCCGGCAGTGCCGCTCGCTGCTCGCGGCCGCCCTCACGCCACGGCTGCCCTAGCGCCGCGGCCGCCCTCGCGCCACCCGTCTCTATCCAGCCTGCAGCGCGCCTTCCTGCTCAGCCAATCAG
>PTEX01000012.1:4549818-4606921 GCA_003342815.1 Eudromia elegans
TCGCGGCGCCGCCTGCCCTGCCCGGCGGCGCTCTGTGGGTCCTGGCCTGTCCCTCACCGTGGGGCTGGATGCGCCGTCTCTGCTCCAGGGTCTGACCTGCGACTCGCTGTGGGGTTGGGTCCCCTTCTCCTGCGGGCCGGGGCTGCGCCTCGCTGTGGGCTCAGCCGCCCGGTTGCACCGAGTGAGGCTCGACCCGCTGCGAGCCGTGGGGCCGGCGCTGCGTCCCGCGGGAGGGTTCAGCTCCTCTCGGATCCCTTCCCGTTTGTGATGGCTTTTTTCCCCTTGTTCGTCATTTGCAATGAATGGTGAATGATCAAATTGTGCCCAGTTTTGGCACATCTCAGAGCTCTGCTCCGCAGGCGAGCTCAGTACCGGGTCCTGTGCAGTGGGACCAAGAGCCTGGCCTCGGACATGGGAAAAAAAGGAATTTTCCTCCAAGTTGTGAGGGAAAGGAGCACAAACGGGAGCAGAAATATGAGTGACTTCTGCCCCGTGACTTGGAGATCTCATTTGGGGAGAGGATCTCCCCGATTCGGAAAGACCAGAGGCGCGTGAGTCAGAGGAGAGCGGCTCCCGCTGTGCCTGTTCCCTCCGGTCCGACCAGTCCCGCTGCCAGCCCCGCTGGAGCGACGCGCCAGGAGCGGCCGTTCCTTCCCCGTCTCCTCAGGTAGCCGGCAGATGCTATGAGATATCCCCTTTGGATAGCGATTCCCAACGCCTACGAAAAGCAAGCAGCGAGGGCCGCGGAGGGAGGAAGCGAGGCCTCGAGCCCGTGCGCACGGCGCCGGGACGCGCGGGCACGCGGAGGTGCCGCCGTGCCGCTGGTGGCCGCTCGCACGCCCGGGAATCGGTTTGCTCGTGCCTGGCGTTTAGGCAGTCTGATAGGAGCAAAATTGGCACGAGGGATTTCCAAGGATACAGCGGTAAATCCATTACCATAGAAAGGACTTTCAGGGAGCGTGTTACTACAAGGGAACAAAAACAAGAATGAGAATTTTCTCCATGTACTTTATTTCTGTTGCTAATTACTACTCTGTATCAGCACATCTTATTAATTCTCCTATGTAAATGTATATATATACACGTATGTATATATTCTATGTCCTTGTCAGATCTTTCTCTCACTTTCCTGAGGGTTCAGTTTGGGTTTTGTTAAAGCTAGAGCCTCCATGTGCCCCTGCAGCATTCCTCCTCGCTGCCCCCTGCTCTGTTCCTTTGGATCATCCCTCCTGTTCGCTTTCCAGTGTTCACTGACGTCCCGAGCAGCCCCGTTGCCCCCTCCCCAGCCCGGCCTGGCCCCAGACTCTATGGGTGTCTGCCCTGCACTCCTCGGACACGCTCATCCCGGCCGGCACTCCTGACCCGGCCCTATCGACCTGCCCGATCCCGATCCTGATCCCGAGCCTGGCAGCGAGTCCCTTGGCCTGGATGTGCACAAAGCCACAGGCCATGCACAGACACTGTTACCCCTTCCACTGCAATGTTGACCAAAGCACATTCATTCCGCACAAAACAAAGTTCTCCAATTTTAGCTTAATGCTATAGTTTTATATAAAAGTGCTTTATTTTTTAATCCCCATGTTTTTGGATACAAAAGTAAATAATCTGCGTGCCTGACCTGCCTGTTTCTCACAAGACTTGCTACATGGCAGTGTCCTCAGGCCTTTCACATCCACCAAATACCTTCCACTCACCTGAGATTATCTTATCCCGGTTTGATCTCCTAAGTGTGGAGCCACATGTCTGCCTGCAGTGGACAGTTAATCTGCTTGCTCTCCTGATAACGCTTGGCGTTGCCTTATGCAAGCCCAGGTTTCGCCCTGCAGATCTCTGTCCTATTCCGACACAGGTTTTGCACGGAACGGGGAGGCGGAGAGGCGCGGCTGCGCGCCCGGGCGCTGGAGCAGGGATGCTGCTGGCTGCAGCCGAGCCGCCGCCCGGCCCGTCTCCCCCGGCCCGCACCGTGGAGCGGAGCCCAAGGCCCCTCCGCAGAGAGGGGCAGGCGGGGGCACCAGGCAGGGCCGCGGGGGCACCAGGCAAGGCCGCCCGGCCACTCCACTCCGCGGGCGCCTCGCAAGTTGAATGGGCTCGTGCTGACCCGCCGCTGCGGCCCCGCTGCCTGCAGTGTTTTAGTCACCGCTCGCACCAAGTAACTGCAAACCCCTGGAAACAGGCGATGGCTGATTACAGGCCGAGGTTTCTGCGGGAAAGGCTGGCCAAGTGAGCTCCCGGAGTGGGTGGCCCGGCAGAAACTGGGCTGGGAACGCTGCCCTTCCACCACGAGCTCTGGCCCATGTCCCCGGGACCTCCCGTGCATCCCTGTCCCATGGAGCTGCTGTATTTCCCAGCTCGTGCCCCATCCGTGCTCCATCCCCCTTGCACAGCCCGGTGCAGGACGGGCTCAGTCCAAACTGGCGGTGCAAAAATGATTCATGGAGGCGGGCTGGCTCGGCACACTCGTATAGCTGCGGGTAACAAATCACTGCAGGGCGCTCCTCCGCTCTGTGGTCTCCTTGGGTAGTCATTTATGGCCTTCTTCCCCAAGCAGTGAGTGAAAATAAGCGGTGCTTAAAAAGATCACGTTGCCTGGCTTTGGCACACCACAGGCTTGGCACTAGCCCTTCTCTCCTGGCACAGATGCAGGAGCATGAGGAGGTTACGGGGTGTCCGGGGCTCTTCTCCGTAGCGTGGCTGGTCACCTTTCCGCATGGGCCTCATTCATTGCCCTTAGCGCTGTGCTTGAGTTATAGTGGCCACTGCTACATACTGCCCCCGTGGTAAGAGAGCATGAACAGCCTTCCTAAGACAGGGCAAAGCCTGTATAACACAAATCTCATTTTCTGAGAAATATTGGTGTAGAAAAGGGATGAAAGAATTAAAAGGATTCTCACAGATATGTGGAGAGGAAGATCCAGCTTTAATTAAAGTGAAATCCCATGGTTAAGAAAAAGCCCAAACAGCCTACAATGTTTTCCTTAACTGGATTACAAATATCATCTTTGGGGTATGTTTAGAATCAATTATTCCTTTCCCCTTGTTGTGCTGTCAGTTTGCTTTTCACACTTCCCTGAGCAAGGCAATGAAACAAGGCTGGTCTGTGTCTTATTGATTGAAAGTCAGTTTATCTTTCAGATGTGGGGCAGTGCTGAATGTTATTCTCATTTTTTTTCTAGCACAGATGAGACCGTTATGTCCACAAACTTAAAAACTGAACATAGTGATATCCTTGTCTACCACGGGGTCTTTTCTGACCTTGCTTGGGACCCAAGGTTGTTCCACACAGTGAATTAAAAGCTGCATTGCACTGTGAAAAGAGGCAGCATTTGTGCAGCACAGAAAGACAGTCCGCTCAGTTCGAAACTTAAACTGGGTGAAGACACATGAGCAGATGCTGAAGTGGAGGTAACTGAGATTTACTGCCTGAAAGGTAGGAATTAGATGGGACTTTAAAAAGAAGTTTCTTGAAATTGCTGTGCAGGCACCCCAGTTGGGTGCACTGGGAGAGCATGACTGGCAGAGCAGCAAAGGGGCCAGGAGTACGAGAAGGAAAAAAAAAAAAGGCAAAAAAAGGTAAATAAATGAAAAAAAGAGTGGGAATAATGGTAACTGGATGGGAGATAGCTGGGAAGATGGTACACAGGTCCTGGTAGAAAACGCCTTCTGGACGAGGACCAAGCCATCATTTGAGATGCCACCGTTTGGGGCATGAAAAGGAAACAAGGGAGGTGACCGTTCACCCGCATGAGCCAGGTTTTAGTATTAGGTTGAAAAAATTCATTTAAAATATCAGAAGCTTACCAATTCCAAACTGGTTAATAGATTAATGTGTTTAATCTCAATACTCTTGCAAGTACTGGCTTTGTTCATGCTATTCTGTCCAAAGAAGCTTTCCTGTAGTAGTCCAAAAAGACTCTATTTCTCGTGTTCAAAAGCTTTCATAAGCCATTTATGTACTGAAATTTTATTAGTTGATAGTATTTTATGTTCATTACTACAAAGGTTGTTTACTCAAACTCAAAATGGTTTGTATATTTTTTTTCTCAGTGCCAGAATTTCAAATCAGAAGCATGTGTAGTCAATGATGTATATATTTCCATAGTGAAGCCCACATCATTTTTGATCTCTAGTTACGCCTTGCTATTTATTCTCCATTATTTATTTGACACATTTAAGCGTGGGGCCAGTACACGCCTCCAGTGCAGTATAAATTACCTATAACATTCCACTTTCGGTTGAAAAAAAGCATCAATTCGCCCATTCTCGAGAGCAGTTTGACCCGGCGCTCTGCGCGCCCGTGACAGCCGAGGTGCACGACTGTGTGGGCCGGCAGTGGGAGCAAGAGCAGAAAAGGGACCTTTCTGCACTGTGGTTGCCCTTCTCGGAGGCTGCCTGAGGTTATTCCCCCATACTGGGGTAGGGAGATTTGACGAGCTGGTGCCACACCATGGTTACAGCTGGTTGCGCTCCTGGCACTAATTAAAAGTCAATATACTGGTCTGTAAAGGAAGCAATTACACGGGCCCGAAATTCACAGCTAAAACCTGCTTTGATTTGTTTGCATGTAATTGCTGTCACGCAACCAGATACTGTTCTCAATGAGGTGTTACGTTCCTGGCAAAAAAAGTGAAGAGAAATCAAAACCAAGTAACTCTTCTAAAATGTGGCCATTAAAATTACATTATGCAAAGCGTAATGCAAAATATAATTGTTTTATTGCAAAAGACGTGATGTGAAATTAAGCAACTCTGCAGGTCGGTGCAGCAGTATTTGCTGTTTGATGGTGCTGCCTCTGGTCTACTCTAAAGCCAGGTAATGGGCATGGGAATGGCATTGGGAAGACACCATCATCTGTGGTGCCTTTGGAAGCTCTACCAGAAACAACAGGCAGCTGGGCTGAGAATGAAGGGTTTGACCACTGAGCGACCTATTTACTGATTATTGCACGTGCTGGCGGTTGTCACCAGCCTGCGGCTGTTTCATGCTCAGAGAGGACTTGACCGATTGCCGGCATGCAGCGTAAGGTGTCTCATGCACAGACCCACAGGGTAACCCCAGGGCGTGCAGACCCCTCCGGGCTGGGAGACCCCTGGTTCCTTCCATCCTCCACCAGCTCGGTGGGCAGCTCGAGCACCCGGCCGCACATTGCAGCATGGCCGCCCCGCGGTGCTCGCGGCTCGGGGCAGGACTGTGCGCACTCGGGCAGCCTCTGTGCCCTCTCCCAAGCACGGAGACCCCCAAGCAGGAGCCGGGGGAGGTTGTGGGGGCACAGCACGCCCACAACACCCTGCAGGGATGCCTTCCTGCAGGAGGCAAGTCCTTGGAGATGTCTGTTTTAGCTGCTGTAACTTGGTATGATGTGCCTGTCTGCACAAACGCAATCCTCTCCTGATGTTTATAAGCTAATTATCTCATTAATGGATATGGAAGTAGCTTCTAGGGGGTTGCTCGCTTATAAAAACGCTTCCTGTTGCTCCTTTCGCTCTCAGCGCCTCTCAGGTCCTCTCGCTGCTGCCCATTGTAAAATGCAGGACACACCATCTGCACAAGCTTTTATTTTCCCTTTGGCCTGGCAGTGCTTTCCCCCCTCCACCCCGGAACCCCGGGCAGCCTTGCTTTATGCTCCGTGTTGGGGAGCAGATCACGAGGCAGTTCGAAGCGCCCGCCCACGTGCCCATACTTCTGTGTGTGTCTGTGTACGTATGGAGGCGTTTAGCAGTTGGGAAAAGCCTGGCCATGTACGTACTAACCTCAAGCCTGCCATTCCGGGCACCTTTTTCTCCCCCCTCGTGCCCCATCTGCATTTTTAAACTGTACTCACCAGATCTGCTGGCGCTTTTGGCTCTTGCAACAATGAGTCAATGTATTTTGTGTATAATGAAATTCTTCTAGTGCCTGAGTTACTCTCTCCTTCGGTTCATGTCCTTTCTCTCTTGCAGTAGGCACCCGCTCAGTCCATCTGGCAGCACGTCCTTTCGTTATTTCCACAGCTCTGAATGCTTCTTTTTCTCTTGAGAGCACACATCCATTGCCCTGACCTTTTCAAATAACTCATATGAAGTTTCTGCGTTATTCTAGTTTGCCTTAGCAGCACCTTTACGATCGCATTTAAATAGTATTTTATAGTTTGATTCTTTTCGCCATAGTTCAGTTATACTGCAGGGAAGAAATGTTGGAAAAGTAAATAAATGTGAAAGAAATTTGTGCAATATCTTCCTCTGATAAATTAATTTCACTGTGCTGTAAATAATTTCATATATAGATGAAGTACAGACATTTGATTTACTACTTTTTGTCCAAACCAGTCAGAAATGGTAGATTTATGTAGAGAAGACGTTGAAGGTGTCTATTGTTACTGGTACGAGCTGTTAGGCTTTCCAGAACTGCTCCACTACTAATGGCACTGGACCAATCTGTTGTTTGGAGAGCAGATACAGTCCTCATTTAGCTTTCTGGCACTCAGTGCAGCTCTAATAAAACCGCTTCTCTTTGTTTGGCTTTAGGTTTTCGGTGGCTCTTAAATCCGCTGCGCTCTGTGGGGTTGTGCCGCAGGAGGCCGGGCCCGGGCTGTTAGGTGGGCTCGTTCCTGGGCGCCTTCCTGGCGGCAGAGCTTCGGGGCCGGCGCGGGGCGGGGGGCGCCTGTGGACACTGTGCGTTATTGTGCGCTGTGCATTATTGTGCGCTGTGCGTTACTGTGCGCACACTGCAGCCTCAGCCTTCACGATGCCTTCCAGGGCCAGCAGCTGCCACTGCCACTGATACTGATGGGCGGCTGAAACCGAGTGTGGATTTCGTGTCACACCGCAGCAGCACAGCAGCACTCGGAGGGGCTCAGGCTTTCCGGCTTTCCCTTTTTTTTTTTTTTTTTTTAACCCGCAGTGTGCAGGTTTTACCCGTTGAAGAGTCTGCAGTCGGAAAACCTGGAGCCGAATCCATGAAAAGAATTAGCTTTATGAGGAGCAGCTCGGTAGTGTGTTTGCAGCACTCCCACTGGGATTTGGGTCACTTTTCCGGCAGGGAAGACACCAGCCTGGGGCCTCACCAGGCCAGGGGCTGCCCATTCTCAGCCCTGCAGGGCGTTTCATCCAGTGAGATCCCCAGGCATATTCTTAGCTCAGTTATGCCTGAAACACAGGGGCTCGGGAGCAGATTTTGTTTCCTCTGCTGGGGCACCAGTGCCCACGTGATGGATGGACTGGCAATGCAAGGTGCTAGGTCGGGTCCCGGAGCTGAGCAAGGATGTCAGGCTTTGCTTCCCCAAGGAAAACACGACGCCGCTTTGGCAGTGCCGCAGCCCAGGAAGGACGCTGCACTCCGACCTGAACCTGCCTCTCACGCACAGCACCGAGGCACTCCAGCCACGGTAGTAGATACAGAGCGTGTATGCGTTTGAGGCTCATAAATACCTTTTGGACTGAAACACTCAAAACAGTTTTAAAGCAGCAGTCAATGAAAACACCTCCAGGAACTCAGTTTTCCAGGACGTGTTTTCTCATTCATCCTTGAGCGTTGAGTTACGCTGCAAGATCCAACCCAGCAAACAGGAATCCGCAGATTTACCTTGGGTCCCAGAGGAGCCCCGCTGAGGACGATTCATGCTCGCACTAGATGAGCTTGCATTAGCCCTGAACGCGGAGACCTGACGCTGGAAGTGCTTACACCCCTCCGACCACGTGTTTTTGAAAGCACCGCTGCAGTAGCAGGAGGACGTCACCGGAGCCATCACCAGCTCCCCATGCGGCACGTGCCCTGCTGGCCGATGTTTAAATGAGCTTTAGGGGAATGATAGTGAGCTCTGAGTTTCTGTCGTGGATGACATTATGGTGCTGCAAGGTCAGTTTTAACCCTGCTGTTGCTGGAGGGAGGCCAGCAGTGCCTGGGCCTCCGCCTAAGTCCTCGCAGCGTGAGCTGAGGCGGGTGCTCCTGGCCAAAGTCTGGGGTCCTTGCGTTACGTCGCCTTGAAGGGGCTGTTGCCATCAGCTTGGCCGAGTCAAGGTGAGGTACATATAGAAGGAGAGCATCAGGATCTGATGGCCTGCAGGTCAGGGAAGGGAGTTGATGTTCTGCAAAAGAAAATGCTTCCCAAAGCGGTTTGGAGGGCAAAAGGGGGTGAGGCGCTGGGCGGGCAGGCAGTTCCCCGCCCCATGGCTGCTGCTGGATTCGGCTCGCAGAGCGCTGCGGGTACAAGGCAGGGTAAGAGGTTCGGCTCCTCTTTTGATACGTTGGTTTGGCCAGCTCATTTATTCGCTTGTTTATGGGCCCAAGCGGCTGGAGTGGCTTCTTTCCACGTCCATTGTAGGTTCATCAGTGTTGCTCAGTTTGTTGGCATTTTCAAAGAAAGGCGTCCAATTAAGGCCATTTCCCTGCACTTCATCATTGTGGACAGTGCCCACTTTGTGCATTCCGGTTACATGACGAGCTGAGTGCGGCCATTCCGGCAGCTGGGCAGTCGTAGGAAACTTCCACTTCTAGGGATCTGGGATTTTCCCCGTCAGTGTAGGAAGAGTTTGCTGTCCGATTTGAATTTCCCCAGACTCAGAGAGACACCCAAGAGGAAACTGGAACCTGTGTTTCCTGTATCTCAAATGGAGCTATCCAAACTCCTGTCGTACAGGGAGCTTGGAATGAATGGGAGCAGAGGGCAGCCGGCATTCCCCATGGAGCAAACAGTAATCTTTGGGAACATTCAGTAAGGCCCAGGATTTGGGCCCTGATATGAGATTTAACCAAAAGAAAGGTGTCAAAATATTGACCTTTCCAGATCACACCCAGCATTTATTAGAGCTGACTGCTGAGATTTTACTTTAGCCTGTATGAGGATTGCTGAGACCGCTACCAGTTACTAATACAAACATTACATTAAGGTTCCTTTTTCTCCTTTAATGTGACTGCTAGTGCTTTGCTAGAATTCTCTACCTTCATATGTTTTTCCTGAAGATGACCTTGAAAAGCAAAAGACAAATTCAGTGGCTAGCCTGTTTTGCTACATGCATATCTTTCATGGTGTGGTCAGTGATGACTGACCCAAGTCCTGGCTGGAGTAGAAGCCGTGGCAAAGTGCAGGTGTGCAGAAATGCAGGAATGACGGATGTGGTGATGGCTGGTTTTCAACAAAACAGAATCCTTCTCTGTTTTTTATCTTGTTTTGGCTCTCCTAATTTGTTTCAGATGCACCTATCCATTTCTCTAAGTACTTGTAATTAGGTTCAATTGCAAATACTGAAAAATTATTTGTTTCCAGACAGTAGCACAGCAAGCAATGGAAATTTGGAGAGGCCCTAGGGTGAAGGCAATAGCTTTATTTCTGACATAGCAAATCATTTCATTTGCAATGCTTCCAACAAATAAGTACCCTAAGTGGTGAATGTCATTTTTGCACAGATTTCCTCTGAGATTATTACAAAGGAGACTCGATGCATTTGCTTGCCTTCAGTACATCTGACTTCCTGACAATACAGGAAGAAGGGAAAGAAAGCTGTAGGTAAGGGCCCAGAATACACAAAAGCCAAAAGTTTGGGGACACGGACATCTTCCCCTCTGCGGTGTCATGGTCCTCATATGGTGGAAGAGAAGAGCTTCCCCAACCATCTAACTACAGCTGTGTTACTTCAGTTTTATAATGTGAATGGGATGGTGTCTTTCAAGGAGGCCAGTAAACAGTTCAGTAGCATGGGTAACTGGCTGTGGATTTCTCCACATGACTAAACAAGCTGTAATAACAATCTGGGAATAATGATGCTATATTTTTCCATTAAATAACGTTTTACTTCTGAAGCCTTGACTGGTTCTCAAAGTAATGTAGCCTTTTCATACCACTAAAGCCCATATCTTTATTACAAAACCCAACTGCTCTCACTCTTAACCACAATCTGCATGTTGAAACAATACTCGCCCACAGATGAAGAACATTTAGAACATAGTTTTCCATGTGAATCATTCATTCACTTAAGAATAACTTCTCTTATTAAGCAAAATACATCCATGTGACGAAAATGTTTGTTGTAGGTTCATATCCCATCCCTCCTTTTCCTTTTCATTAGACTAGTATAAACTTTTATTGCTGTTTCATATAATTATCTGATGATGACATCATTTCTTCCTCCTATCCCCCACATTTTTAAACACAATGTAAAGCAGCTTCCAGCCTCTTTCTTTATTTATTTATTTTGCAAGAGCATCTAGGTAAAATAAGCTGCCAAGAACCAATCCCACAGTGGGGTGAATGCGGATAGATCCGTATCGCCTCTCTGAAGCAGGCACACGTGCACACACAGTTGCCTGTCCACATTTCCCTGCTGGATAGGGCCCTAAAAGAGAAATGAACTTGTTATTCCAATCCCAGACCCTGATCACTGAAAAATAGTCTCCACAATCCTGTATATTTTCCTTTAAAATTAGAAGGTTATCGGGGAGCATGAAAAGTGTATGTTGTTGTCCCAGAGGTAGCGTGCCAGGTCCATTCTTGCTGTTGACCGTAATGCTGCTTTTCATGGATATTATCTGTCCATTTTGCAGCCCCAAATAAAAGGTAAGCAAGATCCCAAGCTGCAGGAGTGATTAGTTTTGGTAATTGTTCTGCTGCTTTCTTTGTGCAATTTACTTCTATAAATACACACTGGGGGAATCATTTGTCTAGTGTACCATGGCACCGTAATTTCCTATATAATTTCATCCAGTTGCTGCAGGAACTCATTTGAGTTAGCGGCAATTGTTAATAAATCATTAACAATCATTAACTGAGGGTAGCAGTGATTGCTAATCAAGATTTCCATGCTGCATTTCCAGTCTCTGAAGGTTGAGCCTTAATCAAATTAGTAACATGTTTTTTTGTTGTTATTTCGGGGCCAAAAGCAGCCTGCATCCCATCAATTCAAAGTCACCGTTAGTAGCATCTTTGCCTTCAGAAACGTTACATGCTTTCACTGTAGCTGTTGGCAGAGTCAGGGGCTTTTTCTTGCTACATAAATTGCTTGGAAATGTTTAAATTAACCAGGCTTCCCCATTGCCCATGCTGCTAACAATTGTGTTATTGCAAACAACGGTGGAGGTAGCGACATCGCTGCAGCTGTGTCCCTCGTGGCCAGGGGCCCTGGTAGTACTTTTAATCCCGTCTGTTTCTGCTCGAGGCCTTATCTAACAATAATAACCTACGTTTCTATTACCGTGTGCCTCGGGCTGCGTCAGCGCTGTGCGTGTGCCTGGTGCGGATGTTGCCTCCCGGGGGCTTTTGCAGCACTCCTGCAGGACGAGGGCTCATTCCGGCCTGTCCTCGCGTGCCAGTGGCTTGGCTGTGTCCCCCTGCCCGGAGCGGAGCTGCAAGGATTGACCTTCGTGGAGGCCCCGCGCCGTGGAGAAGCCGCGCGCTGACTGCTCGCCGCTGCTGCTTGCCACACCAACGCTAACACTTGCTATGGCTTTGGCTATTAAAGCACGTTCCCACCAAGCTGCTTCTGCCAAGCCCACGAATAGTATCACGCTGAAATCAGGGCAATCTTATTTCAAGGAATTCCAGTGGAATGAACAGTAATCTGCCACTAATTGCAAAGGAGCTCTGATAAATGCTGTGAACAGATTCCCAATAGTGCATATTTTCCAGCCCCTGCCTGGTAATTTCCAATAAAATCTGAGGACAAGATGACCATTAACTGCTATGTTAAATGTCATCCAGATATGTTCATCTCATTCTTCACTGCGCTGCGCCTTCTGTGTGTGTGTTTTCGTAATCTGTGGCGTGTGGCTGCATTTGGGCTTGCTCAGTGATGCTTCTGTGGAGAAACAGGACGGAGTCCAAACGAAGCCCACCATGAGCCCACGAGGGATGCGTGATTAGCCTTCCAGATTGACTTCCCTTCAGGAAGCACAACGTTATCTCCTCCTTCGTGCCTTTGGCAGCGGGCAGATTGCATCCGCAGAGAAGCCTTTGCGCGGGGAGATTCATTTCCTTGGAACAGGCAGGGTGGTCGGCCATGCGGGCATTGGCTCCACGGGGGCTGCGTGATGATGGTGTGCAGGGTGTCCCCGTGGGTTTGTGTGGCAGCGTGGTGTGCACTGCCTCCCAAACGGGTGCTCTGGACACGGGGCCGTGCTCTTGCCCTCTCACGGGGCAGCTTTCCCCCAGGCTGGATGCTCCTGGTGCCCCAGCCAAGGTGCTCGCTGCAGCAGGATGGTGGCGCGAGAGACCTGGTTCAAAACCCACTGCGGACTGCAGAGACTCCCCCGACCTACCCAGGATCTGGAATCCGTCTCCATTTGTCTGGGAGGATGTTCAGTAACACACTGTCGAAAAACAAAAGGGCGTTATTCATGCTCATCTGGCACTGCTCCCGTTGCTTACTGGGTATAACTGATGCAGAAGTTACCAGCTACTTCATAGACTATTTCACAGGCTTCACAAGTGCTATGACACCATTTATTATTATGAGCACTTACACAACCGAGGGGTTGGTTTAGTTTTCAATGCCCTTTAAAGCTCTGATAGCAGTAACCGCTACCAGACGACTTAAGCTACCAGCCAAGCAAGCAGATAGCTGAAATACTTGGTATCAACTCATGGGAAAATCATTAGTTGCAGTTATTCAGCAAATGTTGCAAATTCACAGACAATTAGAAAATCTTTTGAATATTTTGTCATCACGACAGAGCTACATAGAATATTATTTAAAATTAATATTTCAACAGGCTCATCTTTAATTTATTCTCTGTGAGTGGCCTGGTTTTGTCCTGTTGACAGAGGAAGCAAAAATGTATAAATGTTCTGTGATTCCCAAATTCCCTATTTAATAAAAAAAAAAATTACGAACAAGCTTTAAGGCACATCCTGCTGTGCAGTTTGTTCTCTTAAGAAGATTAGCAGATGTTACAGCATCCCAGACCTAACTGTGTTGGGATCTCAGCTGCCAGTTGCTGAAAGGCTGGGATCTTCCCTCATATACATACAAGTCATTAAAAATTATAATTGTTGGCATGTTTTGAGTTGCCTAAGTCAGCAAATGTCAGAGCATAATAACTGTGAACCTAAACCCACTGCTTACATAAACCCATAGGGAAAAAGAGTTTAAATGTTTAAATGCTACTGACTCTAACTATTTGGAAAGGTGCTCAGTACAAGACTTTGTGTTTCAGAAACAAAGAATCAGCTATTACGGGGTTTTTTGTTTAAATGCACAAATGCAATTCTTTCATTATATTTTTTTGCTAACAGCTCGTTCCTGGTCACCTGCTAGACCCTGGAGGTGCCAGAGAAAAACTTGCAATATTTGAGCCCCTTTCAAGTCATTCAAGGGTGCTCTAATTGGAATGTTCTTAGACTGAGGCCTTTTTGCTCAAAAAGAGCATGCTCCTTGTTATGTGATTAAATCATCACCTTAAAAACTCCTGTCCTGAAGCTGAGAGCCAGAGACAGCATTGATGCTTCCCTGGGACGTGTTGGGCTGGCCTGCTTTGGACCTGAGGGCTACCGGGCGTACCGACAGGCTGGGTCGTGTTGTGGGCTGGCCCTGGGGGTACCGGTTCTCCTCTGCACCAGCGGCAGGAGCTGTTTGCCTCCTCGAGCCGAAGGGCCAGGGCAGGTGGGACGCAGTCACCGGGCGCTTGCGTGGTTTGACTCAAGTTTCTTTGAGCTTCTGAAAACCCAGTGTGGAGGCTCCCCAGATTCTTGTGCAACGTAACCTTGGGGCCAGCCGAGCTAAGGAAGGAAGGTCTGCAAACGGGTGCAAACGTTAGCTGTTTGTAAGGATAAAAAAAAGCCATCGCAGATGTGCTTCCGAGCTCAGGCATGAAATAAAGAAATATTCAGGCTCGTGAGACAAGCTCTGGCAGATCCCTCTTGGGCAGCTGGGGAGAGCAGAAGGGATGCATCAGCCACCCCCGTTCGTATCACAACGTGTCACTGTTCTGTGCCACCAAGGACAGGGTTGCAAGCAGGTATGGGGCTCCCAACCAGAGTGGCTGCAGTGCCAACATGGAGTGGCTTTTGTCAACTCCAGTCTAATAAACAACCAGACAAAAGCCCCAACAAAAAATTATATCAGACAAAAACCTAGTTCCTGGTGGAACCTAGGCGGATTCCAAACCTAATCCTGAAGTCTCCTATAGCCAAAAAGCAAGCATCTCAGCAAGCTTCATCCTTTCAAATACTTGTATTAAAAACAATGGATAACTAACTATGTCTTCATATCTTACTAATCTATGTGCTTTTGTGCAATAAGGTGTTTTCAGAAGATTCCCTTCTGATATCCTTATAGAATTCCTGGAATTTCTCGCTCTTTTTCTCCTTCTCTTTTTCCTCCACAAAATCACTACAGCATTTAAAGCACAGATACGGTTTGGCTCTAGTTCATGTACAGTCTACTTCTTAAGAACAGAAATAATAAACACTCAGAAAATTGCTCTTTTTCTGTCATTGTCAATTAAACCTTTGAAAAGAGGGAAAAAACACTGAAAAATTGCTAAAAGATCCACCAAGCCAAACCATTTTCCAAATAGAGGAAACTTCAGGAAACAGTGACATGGTGCTTGCAATGAGGAAATGTAAAAACTAGGAAAACTTTGAAACCTAGTATTATACTTGGCAATGTTAATTTGAAGTTTGCATCCTATTCTGCAAACAAAATCTTCATTATTTTGCCCAAGTAATAAATATTCCATTTCAGCCCAGATGAATGTTGTAAGGACAAGACTTGTCATCACACTCATGAACAGGTTTTGTTACAAGGAGGAGCCTGAGAAGAAGTTGAGCAAGCCAGTATTCCTGCTGGAGGAAGTGAATATCCTTTGATAAGCATATTTCTTGGTTGTTTCATGATAATCTGCTGTTCTTTTCCCAATGTACATATTTTGGCCCTCTGCACAATACCCTTCACTTTCCAATTAGTTTCCCCATTGCATATATAATTAAAGACAAATCAGATTACGGTGATTAGCATATATTATAAACCATTTTACTAATTTCTAAGGGCATATCCCTACAAGGGATAACACAGAAATCGGAAGGCTAATTAGGCCAAAATTACCTTTGCTAATGAGTCTAAGCAGCAGTTAAATCCTCTAACAAAAGAGACTTTTTTTGTGTGCATGGAAGGCTGAAGGTGTGATGCGCAAGAACCAACGTTAGAAATTAATCCTGGGGGTTTCGAGAAGGAGCCTTCGTGCTGCTCTGGACGAGGGCTTTGGGTCGTGGCCCGAGGCATCAGAGGCGGAAAGGAGCCTTGTGCTTAGCTGGCTGTAACGCAAGTGCAGGTTCACAGTCAAGGGCCAGCCTCGTGCCAGGAGGCCCTTGGGGTCTGCCGGCCCGGAGCTCACGGGCACGCGCTGCAGTAGCTCCACACTGGGTGTTATTGCTTTGCTCGTGCTCCTGACTCAGCACGATCACACGCTGCACTCGGGGGAAGCTGTAGCAGGAGAGAACAGGTCTGGTTAGCGAAGCGCAAGGGCAGGACTCTGGAGACCCAAGGCGATTTGCAGTTGCAGAATAGGTGTGCAACCTTGTGAAAGCTGGTTAGTCCCAGACCTTCAGGAACGGGGACGTGCCAGGCCCTCCTTGGAATTAGGCCCTGGGATCCCTCTAAGCACTTGCATCGTGGCATCCCTGCCCTAGAGCTCTCTGCCTGTTGAAGGGAAAACCAGCCCTTCCTGCTGGGGGCACACTGAAGGGTAAGACATGCTTCAATCATACAGATGGAAGGGCGTAAGAGCACCTAAAATCCACCAAATGCCTGCTAGTTGGAGCTATTGCAGCCACTGCCCTTCCTCAGGCTCTGATCCATAGACCTGTGACAGTGTTCTTCAGAAAATGCCTTTTCCTCGAGTTCTTTATCGCAATATATTTCATTATTCAATTGGGGAAAAAAAAGAGTTCTTTTTCCCTAATTCCTCATCAAGATGTATATCTGGAATATCAAACTCAGCCTATTCCGGTTTAACAGCTCTGGTTTCAGATGCTAATTATCTGCTGAATCCTTCAGCCCCTGGTCTTGAAGTTTTCCAGACAGCTTTCTGCTCCAGATTAATTTCACTTAAATGTGTAAGTAACAGAGCTCCCCTACTCTTGTAGTCAGCAAAAATATTCTCCCTTCAACTTAAAGGGGGAAAAAGAAATAGCCACAGGTTGTTTTGAACAACTCTGGTGTCAGAATGGGTGGAGGTAAGAAAAGACTGAAACTCTATAGGAAAAATAGCCCTTGGAGAGGCGACAGGCCCTTTGGTGTTCCAGTGACGCCAGCCAAGCTTTTAGAGTGATAGTTCCCATATGCACAACTGGTTTGCACAGCATTTTCCCCACATTCAGTGCAACATGAGGCAGCGCTGTGCTTGGTAATATATGTATTTTTTTCTTTTTACACATTAAGCTACCCGCAGGTGACTTGGCTCTGCTCCTCTGTCACCCTGCAGCCCGTGAGGATGCAGGAGGCAGTGAGCGTGGGGCCAAGGACGCGCGTTCTTGCAGCCAGACACGTCCATTCGAGGTGATTTCTTTTCTTCTGACTTGTCCAGCAGGTGGGTGGCGGATGGGCCAATTTCTTTAAAAGAAGCAGAAGAAAAGATCCCAGGGTCAGTGTGTGTGTGTGTGAGTGTGCACACGTAGGTATGTGGAAAGCAGCTGCATTTCAAGAGCTTCCTAAATGAAACTGGCTGGCTTACCACAGCCTGCGTGCATCAAGGAGCCCAGGATGAGGCAACATGTGGCATCAAAGTGAAGTCTAGTTCTGGAGACTATTTGTGGCCTTAGGAGCAGACGGCTCTGCAGAGAGTAGGTGTGAAGGGACTTTGCAGGAGTGGAGGCAGGCAAGGGGCTCGTGGCTGCTGTTCAAGAACGCCTCTGTTAGAAGGGCAGTGATGTCTGCAGACCTCTCTGGAGCACTTGGGAACGTCAGAGAGGCTGTCAGGGCTAGTTATAAACTCATGTTTTGCAAAGATGCAATTTGCAGCAACTGTGATAAGCAAAATGGCTCCACTCTGGGAATTTTGCTCAATTTAATATTGCAAAATTAGCATAAACTTGTAATTACTGATTTGGGAATTGACGGAGAAAAAAAGACAACAGCAACAATAACAAAAATAGAGAAAAACCTTTTCTCCCGCCTCCCCAGGCTCAGCCCAAACCCTTTGCTCTCTCTTGCGACCAACACAACCTGCACCATCATGAGACCTATTGAGATGGTCCAGCCAGAAGTACATTATAAACACCCGAATCTGGTGAAAAAGACAGTGAGGGAGGACTGGGAGCACAGGCTGCCGCTCGAGGGGCGCTGCCCGGAGCCGCTCTCCTCCCCGGGCCGCACACAGCACGCCTGCCCATTGGGAACAGCCGCTGGGGGTGGGTTCCCACATGAGCAGCTCCCGCTGGAGGATCGTGTGGTGGCTTCAGGGAGCGCGAGGGGAGCGCGAGGAGCGCGCCGGGCACGCATGGGCTCACGTGCCTGTACACGTGCCTGGTTAAGAGCAGGGCTAATCCCCGCTATCGGGAAGTGCTCTAAAGCAAATCCTCCTGAGAGCTGCCGATCTCACTAAAAAGCCAGTTGGCAAGGATCACGGCCAGCCGGCTCAGGCAGGCTAAGCTAGCGAGTACCAACGGTTTCTTCAAACTCAGCACCCTTAGGGCATTACAAAACCTGCCCACATTGACACGCTCCTCGGGACAGCCTAGTGCGAACACCAAAGGGGTCTCAAAGAGATGAGATTTCAGCCTGGACTGGAAATCAGACACCCTGTACCGGCAGCTTGCCTTGGTAGGGGCTACTGGGTGCCAAGGGCAGGGAATTTACCTTCACTTGACAAATGCAGACTCCTGGTTAAACCTGTAAGAGCCTTATGGAAAATAAACATCCTGAATTGGGAGAGAAGCTGGAGAACTGGTGCTGAGTACAAGGAGCCATGGAGTGCTTCAACGCCAGCCAGCCAGGGCGGTGTGAGCTTGTGTTAATGGATAACCCAACACCCGGAGTGCTGACGAAACCTCACAAGTCCTTTCGAAAGGAATTACAGAAATTCCCTTCGTGTGCAAGATAAGGAAGGGGCCAACAAACACGGCTCTGTTAAAGTCGCCTGGTCTGATGCAGCCTACTGGAAGAGGATCCTAAAAGCTGTTAAGGCTGGACCTGCTTCTAAGGGCAGCAGGATTGATTTTCCTGACCTGAAGTGCAGGATACAAACAAGGCAAAATGATTTTTTTCCTACTGAAAGAGTTTATTCTTTCATATGGACTTTTTGCGTGGGCAAAAGATGCATTTTGTATCTTTATATATGGCTATGGGGGATGCAAGTTTCAACCATCGAGACTGTTTGCTTATCATAGACATTGCCTGGACACTGATACCCTGGGCACTGCTAGCACTCAGCTGCCTGGTGCAGGGATCTCCCTGATGTATCTGGGGTATGACATTGCATCAAACCTTTGCACACAGAGCTTGGCTGGTTTGGCCTTTCCTTCCCAACAGATGGGAAGCTCTTTCTCCTTTTTACACCAGAGATTCTCTTCTGTATGTATTACAAGAAAACACATTCACTCCGGTTTGTATACTTTGAAGGATATGGTTTAATTCTGTATTCTGTATTGGAGGCCTGATTTTGTGTGAGATTGTTTAGGTAGCATGTAGATTAAGTTACAGAAAAATGATAAATTAAAGAAGTTCTTCTGTGTCATAATACGTGGGAGGAAAGCTCAGAAAGCCTTCAGCTTTCTGAGGCTGTGCAGAGCAGAGGGGTGAGCTCATGGGGGTGTTCAGCGATGCAGACATCTGCTGAAATGCAGGTTGGTGCTGTGCAGGCAACCCTGACATTCCCTAGAATGTGTTAGGGGCCCTTTATGAAGCGGGAGCGCGGTGTTCACTGAGGGCAACGCTCTCTCGGCATGCTGTTCACGGGCAGGAAATAACTGGGGTACAAATGTGGCCATGGATGGCAGCTGCAGTGACCACAGGCTGGTTGAGTTCAGGATGCAGAGGACAACAGGAAGGTGAGTGGCAAAATTTGTGCACTAGTTGGGACTATCCACCCTCGGGATGGCAACAGTCCTGCTTTGAGCAGGGAATCGGAGTAGGGGACCTTGAAGGTCTCCAACCTGGGAGTGTGGTTAGCAGTACACTCCTACCTTGGGCATTTGTGGATCACTTAAGACTTTGCTTTAGAGATTAATAAAATTAAACTTTTTTGTTATGAGTCCTCATTGGTGGGATAAACTGGGTAATAAGTCTTTCTCGTTTTCATCATAGGCCTGAATAATTGCAGTTAGTAACAGCAATGGTTCCTTAGAAAGCCCTGTGCATGCTGCAGCTGTCCTCAGGCAGGAGGACAGGGCGCTGGGTTAAACGCTCCACCTTTACAGCAATTGCAGAAGAGTCTCATAGTCTATTCTGAAACCTCTAAGCAGAAAAATAAGCACATCCCGCATGGAGGACAGAGGCATGAGACTAAGTTGTCCTCCTTTCTTTGATTTCCCCAAACCCTTTTGGCGCACACCTCTCCCTACCCACTCCCTCTCTAATTTGGAAAGGAAGGGAATGCCTCGTGCTTTCGGGCATTAGTGACTGCAGCAGAGCCACGGGATAAGATCAAAGGCTCGTGGGAAAATGATGAGCTCGCCTTTCTCCAAGGAGAAACCCAGCAACAACCCTCGCAGGATTTGTTGTTGCAGCGACATGAAAACTTTCGCCCCGATTCATCCCATCTCATTTTAGGCACTTAATGAGGCACCTAAATTGAGAGTCTCATTGTCTTAAGCTCCCTTGTTTGTGTGGACAAGGAACTGCAGATGGCAATTCAGTCCCTTGATGACCTGAATAACTCTGGATATCTCTATCTCCCTCTGGGCTATAAGAAAGCCTTGGGTGATTAATGAAGGCCCTTCAAGCCTTTCTCTTTATTTACCAACTCAAAAGATGGGAGCTGTGGTTTTGTTGTTGTTTTGGGGTTTTTTGTGTGTAAAACTTGTTGTTGTGGTTAATTTTGTTGGCTGAAAGTTTCAGTGCAGTGACTCAGCCCTGGTCTGACCTCTTGCTCACACACCATCCAGTGTAGATGAAACCAGTGAAAACACTGCAAGTGTAAAAGGAGAAGTCATTAGCCTGTTGTGCATGGCCGAGGGGTAAGCTAAGGGTGAGGTCTCACCTTGAAATGCAGTTCCACAAAGGCTTCGCTTGCACAAGTCAGCCACGACAACAGCTACGTGCTGCTGTGGCCTTCCCTCCATCCTGCTCCTCTCTGGTCCTCGCAGGTGCCCGAGCTGCTATCAGAGCAGCACGGTTCGTCGTGTTGCTCTGAGCGTTTGGAGCAAGAGGGCTCCCAGGGGCTTCTTTGCACAGCTCTGCACAGCAGCTTTGGCCCTGCTGCTGCCTGTCTGAAAATCTAAACCATATATCTAGGTAGAAGAATACCTGTCCTCAAAGACCCGATAGCACTTTGTTGCTCTTCTTCTCTCCCCACCTCACTCTTTGACATATCCCTACATCAAGTACCCTTGGAAGATCCTGTTCCTCTGGGCGCTCAGGGGAGCATGAGCTGATGGGCTCTCCCCTCTGCCAGCTGAGCTCTCCCATGGCGAGTCAAAGGGTCACGGAGATGTCCTTCCGTGCGTCATTCCGCACGTAGACGCTGCTGCAAGTGAGCTCCGTACGCTGCAGCTAGTCCTGTCACAGCCTCCCATTGACCCCGTTTAACGCTTCCGTCCTCACGGAGCTCAGCCACTGTGTCTGATTCAATCATTTGCCTGCACCAAGGAAAACATCTCCAACCATCACTTCTGAAAGACAGCAGTTTCCTTCCTCTTTCTTCTCCCATTACAAGGCCTGCAGGGTTGTCCGCCTTTCCATTTTCCACGGCTTTTCAAGACATGATAGTTCTGCCCTACCAAAGTAACCCCAACCAAAGTGTCTACAGCTAGTGCGTGTACGGAAACAGAATTACAAACTTCACCACTTCTAGCAGATATTTTTCAGAACTGTAGCCCTGGATTCCTGCCCCTTAATTTCAGCCACCTGAGAGAGATGCTGAAGGGCGAAGCCTCATCAATAGAAAGAACTGCTTCCAGGTGGCCACTGTTTTTCAGCCTGCTTCAGGCACCAGCAGAAGATGACTGCCTTTCTCAGCTGCCCACCCTTTTTCCTAGGCCTGGACTGGACCATACTGGGCCTCCTGAGGTGTTTGAGTGGGCTGTCTGCATCCTGGAAATCCTCTCTTTCCTGCTGTGGACCTGGAAAACACATCCCAGGCCTCAAGAGTTGTTCCTATGAAATAAAGATGTTGGTGCTCATAAGAAGCTCACTTTCCTGTTCAAATGTCAAAAAAACACATCTAGCTTTTGTTCCACGCAGCTACCCACTTGTTTGAAGTTGAGAGCACATGCCGAGTGTGGGTTTCCTTCTTTTCTTGTATCAAAGCGTACACCATACGGCTGTAGAAAAGTACCGTTAAGGGTAGGAAATCCTCCTTCCTTTCATTGTCTGTCTATTGGACATGTCATCCATTTCTGTAAACAAATAGACAATTAAAAAAAGAAGTGGAAAGTCCTAACCACTTCATTAAATTAACTGATTTTTTGCCTTTCAGTAGACTGCATCTACCTCTGTGTGCGTCACATAGCACTCCTGAAAGTGACCCCCGTGTGTTTCCCTGAGGTACCCAAAACCCATGGAGACTGCAGATACCGGAATAATCAGAGATCTCTTCGAGTGCTACAGAACCCTGGGCACAGAAGGAGTGGACCCCAACTCACTGGACGTCATCTGGAGGATATGCCCTTAAAACGAAAATTGAAATAGGAATTCTAAACTCATGTAGACAGAGAAGAATGAGTTGTACAGAGGCAGCTAAATGTCACTGGAGTCAGAAGAGTAACTGCAGGGCATGTGCCTTCGGGACAGCCAGCCAGGACACGGAGCAAGTGGAACTTTGCAGGGCTGATCCAGCCTGGAGGAGGCACTTTGGGAGGAGGGAACCTTGGCTCGCTGGCTCATAGCAGCAGTGGGGACGACGGGGTCGAACATTTCCACCCTACTCTGAAGTGTGCTTTTTGTTTTTCACCAATAGATAGCTATCTGGTTTCCCTGAAGAAGCGCAGAACGTGGTTTCACATTCCCAAGGACGCCCACGTGCCTGGGTGTGGGAAGGAAACATCTGTGGACGTGAACAGGAGGGGCAAGGAGTTCTCACTCTGTCCTCGTCTGAGGGAATTTATAGCAAGCCGCTCCAGCACTTCTGTGAAAAATGAGTTGTGTGCTAACATCCAGCTACTTAGGAACTTTTCAGCGCTGGTGTTTTCCGTTTGTTTCAGCTTTTGCTTGTTTTGCATGAAAAGACAAAGAAAATTGATTGGCGGGGCCATAGAGATGCCTGCACTGAGCGTGAGCAACGGGCTGCAGCCCTGCGGGAGATGGGGCCTGTGTTTGGGCTGGGAAGTGTGACCATGGGCCCCGTTACACGTCCCTTGCAAGGGTCCTGGCGGGACCCCTCAGCATGGTGCCCACACACCGTGTGACACCCATGCAGCACCACCGAGACATGTAACCAGGTGCCCAGGGCCCCAGAGCGTCCCCAGCAGCTCCATCGCTGAGAGGACATTGGCACAACCGGAGCGTCCTGTGGGACAGCAGGGGAGAACCGCCCTGCTGCAGTTATGTTGAGAAAAGCTGCAATAAACCAAGTTTCATAGAGAAATATCTTCTCCCATCCTCCATATCCATTAGATAATGATGGTGATCAAAACCACTTACAGAACCAGGAAACTTATTCAAAGTGCTGGGGGTTTTGAAGACTGCGACTTAATAAATGTCTCCTTGGAAATCAACACTATGGGCCTAATGTGGCAGTCATCACTTTGGAATGATTTCCTTGGAAGAGCCCAGAAGATTTGTCTGTAAAGGATGGCGGGAGGCTGGTCTGTGTTTCTAATCCTGATCGCTCTACGCCATAACAGGATCCGCAACGCTTCCATTGCTCAGGCGTGTGGCTTGGCAGCCGTTTCTTCTCATCCTGGCATTTTCCTCATGCTTTTCTTTTTTCCTTACTAGAAACATATATACAGGAAAGAGAATTCAGTTTTATGGAATTGTGGAGAAACTAGGCAAAAATATAATCAATGAGACTCAGCAGTAACTGAGCCCATTCTGAAGTAATTCCAGAGCTGGAAGCGTTCCTCAGCTCCGGCTCACTCTCCAAGTCCTCCAAACATGGCAGCTCTTACAGGGAGACATTCCTCTCATTCCTAGTGCAGGATTTCTGAGATGAAACATTGTTAAACATAATTAAATGTATTTAGCAGACACGATCTGCCTTAGTGCCTGTGTCTGTAATAACTGAAATGCTTAAAAATTGCATTGAAAAATGGAGCAGCTTTTTTGTCAAGTGTGATACATGCAATGGTTAGTAATGCCTCTGTCGAGCTGAAACTCAATGCCCTACTGTTAAAAATTAGGCATCTGGTATAGTATTCATAGCCAGAAATGTTTTTTTCTGCTGTCTGAAAATGGTCTCTAACTTTGCTATGATGATTTTAAAATACACCAGGAATCTATTTCCCTGCATAGCTGCTCATTCTACCTCAGGAATATAGAAAAAACAGGCTGGACTCCCTTTCTCTCTCGTGGTCCAAAGATTTTGGCACGTGGGCTATTTGCCTCACTGGCATTTGGACACCCCATCATTCTTAATAGGATTATTTGGATAAATAAACTGATCCAGCTTTGGATCTTTGTTAATCACACACCCGAGGCAGATCATGAAGAAGTTAATGGAAAGGGGAAAGAGAGGATATGTGCCCTGGTAAGTGAGCCAGTGTTGTATTACTATGAAAAAGCAACATATTAAGTCCTCTTGGCTAAAAAAAGGGAAAGAGAGAAAAAGAAAGTTTGGGCATAAATCTCCAGGTTTATTTCTGTTACAGTTTGATGAACACCAAAAGGAGAACAGGTGGGAATACATTTTGGGAATGGAAAGTAGGAAGAATTATTGTAACTATCCTAATGGCTTACAGATGTTCCAGGTAGGCCTGTAGCTATCTCTTTTGTTTCAGAGAGATTTCTGCACTGTTTTGCCAATATTCAAACTCATTTCTCTCATTGAGCTTAAATTTACCTTAGCTGTGGCTGGAGGAGAGCAGGTTACAGTCTAGCATAAAGCAAAAGCAAGATAAGAAAATCAAACAATGAGACAAAAACAGTTCCCAGCGTGGAGAGGAAAGGAAAATTTTCCAAATGTGAAAGGATGACGCAAAATGGGATGGAAATTCTGCTTCTCCTTGAGGAGTGAATGAATTAACACTGTAGGGGTCGAATGAGGTGTATGTAGCAGTGACAGACGTCAAAGACGGTTTTCTGAACAGAGGTTCTGAACTGTGGGAATTTAAGTCTGTAGGTCTGCAGGATGAAGGTTAAACTCCTTTCTGTTAACCTCTGTATTGCCTGCCAGGCTGCCCGAGCTGCTGCATGCACAGAGCTGCTGGGGGGCTGCTGGCAAGAGGACCTCGCAGGTCTGGGCCCACCGGCAGCGCCGCATGGAGCTGCTGCGGCCGCGGGAGCGCGGGGAGCCCTCCTGCGCCGCGCCGGGGGCAGCAAGCGGAGGGCAGTGATCTCACCAGCCACTGCAGACGCCTTCGTGCTCCGTGCGCCCTGCTCCGGCGTGAACCCGGCCCAGCGAAAAACACGGGGCTGCCTCCACCTGTGAGTATGAAGAGCAGGCGTGTAACTATAATGCTTTTACCAACTCCTTCAGTTAGGTCACGGTAAGACAGTTCGCTTACAGCTCTGGAAAAACTAGCTGGATCTATGAGAGATTTTTTTTCCTCTTTTTTTGTATATAAAATACTCATTAAAAACAAATCAAGTTGTGGAAGAGTGTGCAGGTGCAGGATGGTGCATTTTCAAGGTGCAAAGCGGTGTGTTCTCTCTCCACTATGGGAATCAAAGCAAGCAGGCAGGGTGGCGTATTGGAGCAGAGGTGGAAGCGATGACCCTGCACAGGGTCGTTTTGCTTCCAGTCACAGCATTTGTCACAACAGCAAAGCTGTTCTGCTTTGCATGAGAAGGGTGTGCAATATATATATTTTTTCAGTCAAATATTTAAGAGGCAGTTCCCAGTGCAGATGTGGTCTAACGAACACGGTGTACTAATTGCTGTTAACGCTGACTCTGCCTGTGTCTTTGCATAAATTATTTCATCTCTTTGTGTGTGTCCCCATCTCTGAAATGTCTTTCTCCCAGAGACATAGGGAGCATTTGTTAGCCAGTATTTACAAAGTGTTTTGAAGACAAAACCACTAATTTTGCCCCAGTGACTCTGAATTAAATTTATGGGGTTAGGAGGGCGTTTTTGTACTCTGCCCTGTAGTTGGGGGCTGCAGTAGCCACCCCACAAATATAACTGCATCATTCATATGAACCTTCATTTCTAGCTGTTGGCTGCTGCGTGTTTTCTGTGTAGATCTATGTGGTCACTGCCTGTGAACTGTCTATGAACACCTAATCTTTTACAGCAATTGAGGAATAAATTATATTCATTTCTATAAAATTGTATATTAGAGTTGAAAAGCCTTTGCTTGAACTGGTATTGGCACTCCAGCTGGCTCCTTGGTAAATTTGTTTTTTCCTGGAGGTTTGATTCACACAATCTAAAGCCCTTCATTTTGCAGAAAAACATCAACATCCTGTTTGGAACAAGCAACACCATTAACATTAAATAAGATTGAAATTCCTACATTTATTGTATGCTGAATCTCTGGAAGACACTGGCAGGTATTGTTGTGAATGTCATTTCTGAGCTTCCAGGCCAAGACACCCGAGTAATGAGCAGCTGCCTTTTATGCTGTGGTTTATATGCTACAAGCAATGGGAGTCTTGATGGGAGCTACTGAAAGTGTGAATGCTCACAGCAGCCTGCCTAGGAGTCCCACGTACTGCTGAACTCGAGACTTCCACTGGGAAACCTGAAGTCACGGTGCCCAAAGCTGGCTGGTAATGTGGGGTATTTTGGCCTCCTTGGTGCGTTCACTGGAAGTGTTGGATATCCCATTGCTGGAAACAACCCGGAGCTGGGTTAGCTTTGCATGAGCACAACACCGCTCCTATCCGTGTCTCGACACACGGTCCCTGTGGCAATGCTAGTTAAGTATTACTGATATCATTCATCCCTCCATTTCCCATGGAGGAGATACAGAGACACAGGCTGGGTGCCTGGCCTGGCATGAAATGGGCCGTGATCTGGATGGGGCAACTTCTCCCACCAGGAGGGATCGCCCTGCCACGAGCCGCTGCTCAGGAACTGTGAATCAGATCGGTACAGGAGCAGGGGAGCGCGAGACCGGCCCTGAAGAGACGGGTCTTTTGGCTTTGCTGCCATCTAGCAGAAGGTAGAAGGTCTGACACCCATCCATCCACCAGGACAGAGAAGCAAAGGGCACTCCTGAGATACACGGGGGATAAAGGGGGCTTTGCCTGGCGCCTGAGGTGGCCAGTCTGGAGCAAGGCCTCTGCAGTTTACCGGGTGACTGGTAAGTGCTGGCTTGGCCTTGGGGCAGCAGCTGGTCGGCTGCTATTCCCCCCTGCTCGCGTTTACTGTCCTGAGCAGGAGCACTCTCGTTGGAGTGCAGAACAAGTCAAGACTCGCTCACGTCACGTGGGGAAGTGAGCAGGGTATCACCGCCTCCTCCGCGCCCTTGCGGTGAAGGGGCTGTGCAAACAAAGACAGAAGGACTGAAAGGCTTGGCGCTAGTTTAGACCTTTAGTCTTTTCAGCAAGAGCCCCAGCACCTGGTGTGTGGAACACAGAACCTCGCCGGTCCAGCCACAGTCTTCACAGGGAGCTTTGAAGAGCTGCCTTGCTGCGTGTTGCCTGCAGGTGGGTCCAGAGGGGTCCATGAATTCATGCCAATTCATGCAACTCCCTCCTCCCCCCCTTTTTTTTGAGCAATGGAGAGATAGTGGAACTTTTGTGCATCCCTACTTTGGATGAGTTGGTCCATACCATAACACTGGATTCCTTCTGAGCCTGATCCTGAGAGGCTGCCCTTCCCTTACGTTTCATTCCCATACGACTGGTTCCAGAACTCCTGCAGAGCCCCTCCTGCCTATCTCTGAGGGGCAGTCTGAGTCCACCAGCTTTCCTCCTATGGCTCCCAAGCCTGTATTCCTGGGGAGAGGACAACCCTCCTTTCGTGTTCAGAGCACGTGCAATAGTAATAAATTATAATAATCTACTTGGTCTAGGTTTGGTCAGGCTCGTGTTAACAAACTTTAGCTTTTAAAGCATTTCTAACAAGTCATTAAATCATTCTGAGTTTATACTGCTTTGTTATTTGGATCATCTTGAACAAAGCTAAGTTACCTAATGATCACGTTAGGGTTCTAAATGAGTTTCTTTTCCTGTAATTATTAATCCTGCAGCTTCCTCTTTCTTGCAGTCTCATTTTCTCCTGCAGTGCCTTGTGCTTTCAGGGAGGCAGATAACTAGATCTTGCAGACAGTCATTTATGGCCAGTGTTCATTAGTTCATGGTGAAAGGAAGCTAAGCAGACTCTGCTCTGATTTTCCTTTGGCTCCATGGAAAGTGAACATTTATTTATTTATTTATTTATTTATTTATTTATTTATTCATTTATTTATTGTGCTCAGGAAAAGTTCAATTGCTAATGTGGTACAGGCCACAGGTTTGCAGAAAGAGAAATGCTTCATGTTCCGGAACAGCAGAATTCCTCCGGGAGAGGAAAAAAAAAATGCTCAACATGCTCAAGGGGTTGTTGAAATGTGCTTGGGAGGCTAACAAACTTTATGAGAATGGTGTGATTGCCCAAAATAGGGTTAGCCAGCTCACTCAAAATGAAAGTTAAGCTTTAAAAGAAACCAAGGCAGGTTAAAATACAGAAATGTATGCCTACCATATAGTGACATACACTGTACTACTGAAAGTAAGCCATCCTTCCTGTCAGATCTGATTAGATTGACTTTTTTAAAAAGACAAAATGAGAATTATTGTTTTTGCGGTTTTCTCTCAGGCTTCACAGTGTGATGAAGGTCATTTGTCTGTGAGAAGCATATTGAAGCAACGAGAGTCACACTCGGCTGAGGTTCGGGGCCGTTGCTTTTTTCCTGGGGCTCATTAATTCTGCACTGAATAATGCTCATTGTGTCACTAAATGCATTAGATATAGTGCAAATGCACACACGTGTTGGGTAATTTCAGAGCAGCTCTGGGGAGAGTATTGATAGAATACGCTCTCAACAGAGAATACTCTCTATTGATGGAATACTCCGCTGCAGGCGGAGGCGGCCGCGCATAGGCGCGGAGGGAGCTGTTTATCAGGGCGCCGTTACCTGGGCCGCTGGTGAGGGTCAACAGACACCACCATGCACATGCCCAGCTCCAGGCTCGCAGGGTGCCGGGCTGGAGGAGCTGGGGAGTTGGGGTGTCAAGGCCCATCCGCAATGGCCTGTAGGGCCGTTCTGTATGGTTTTAGTGCACCTTCTTCTGCTATTTTTTCCAGCAAGTCCGGTTAAGGAGAAGGGAATGTTGTCTCCACTCCAACAAAGACCAGCCCCGTAGAGGTGTCTCCCTGTAGTGCAACAAGACAAGCATCTGACTTTCATGGGACTTGGTGGCTTGTCAAGCAAGGTGCATTGACCGAAGGCAAAGAATAAGGGGTGTTGATGACTGAGATGGATACTGCAAAAGCATCTGTGTGCTGGCTCCAGCCTTCACATTCCCTATATGTCCCCCTGATTCACTCCTCACTGATAGTTCCTCCATACGTTCTTACAGTTGGGCTATGTCTGCTCCACAGATACAACTCCCCTTTCATCCTAGCAGACTTTCAAAGTTACCTTATGCACCTGATTAATAAGGGAAACATTCAATTACCCATGGGTAAAAGTGCCAGGTTGTACTTTTCTGATTTGCTCTTTCCTCCGATACTAAATCACTCAAGCCACAGCGGGCACCTTTTGTGATAATTTACTTAAGGTTGGTTTAGTGATTTGACATGTCAGATCACCGCAACCTCTTTAACTGTAGGATGGTATCAATGATCATTTGGGTTTACTTCAGCTTAAATTAAGTTTTCAGGCCAGGGTTTGCTTTCAGGCATGTATATTAGGCAATGGGACTCTCCCCCAGACCAGGTCTCCATGATGCTAGTCGTATGCAGACACTAAATCCAGTTAGTGTTCTCTGAGAAGAGAACACACAGCCATGGCTTTTCTGTTGTGAAGAATATATGGTATTGCTCGGAAAAGACCAGTTTGTCCAGACAACAAAATATTAGCTAAAATTCAGATCCACTGAAATCCAATGTCCAATCACTGACTCTGGGCTACTGTTAAATGATCAAAAGCAGTGATTAGCAAAGTTCCCTAAATGTCAGCTTTTCCATTATATCTGTGTTTAGTTTATACCCTTTAAAACATATTGCTAATACTTTTTCACTGATTGATGTGTTTTATTCGCTCCTCATTTAATGTAATGTCTGTGCTTCACAGAGGAGGAAAGGAAAATCTGTAATATTTTGGCTCCCTCATTTGCACCGACAGCTTTGCATGTGCAACTAACCGAATGGGCAGCTTTGCTTCCAGCCCTGATTTACAGGTTCAGCAGCTGTCAGCTAGGCGTGCTCATGGAAGGGTACTCGAGAAAGTGCAATTTTAAGCAGAGTGTTACCCCACTGAGACTATGTATTCTGTGACTGTTGATAGTTATATGGAGAAAATGTCAGGAAATATTAATCAGAACTCTATCTCAAATTTCACAACAGTTAAAAGACTTTTTAAAAAATAGAGAATTTAAAATTTTTCAGAAAACACAAGGAATGACATTTCTGTCTGAGATGGAAGGTGTGAGCCGAAACAGAAGTGATTGCCTGTGTCCCACTGCTGTGGAGATATTCCTGCTCTCAGAGAATTTGTGGCCACGTGGAAAAGCTCCTGCCTGGGTAAGACTGCAGTAAACACAAGGAATGTTGAAAGAGATGTCAGGACGGTGACATTTACGTTGCTTTAGGTGCTAGTTTGGAAACCAGAACAAGGCTCTGAGCTCATAGCATGCATGGATTTTGCTTCTTGCAAAGCAAGGAAGGTTGGAAGTACTCACTGCTTTGGTCCTCTGTAGCAATAAGGAAAAGAGCTGGGATCTACATGAGAGGGACTACCCCAAGCAGCAGCAGCAGCATTTGACCCGGCGCAGCCTCGTGGCGCAGTCAGGATCTTGGATGATCCCCAAGAGGGAAGGCTCCGCCGGGTTAGGAGCCGTCAGAGTTTTGTAAAGATGGAGCAGCTGAGCACCTTGACAGCTGCTGGAAATGGCCGTTCCACAGAGCAGGCGCCCAGCGCGCAGGGGATGCTCTGCCTCTTGGCCCATGGTTTGAAGAAATAAAGGTAGCTGGCTGTGAGGGGAGGAAATAGAGGCAGGCATTGGCAAGAAGGCTGCACCCAGGGGCCTGTTTCACTCCTGTGTCAACAGTGCTGCTTTTCCTGGAGCAGTTTAGTGGTCAGCAGATCCACAGGACAGGGATGGTGCTAACCAGAACCCTGGCCGTTGGTTCTGCCTTTCATAAGACCCTTCTAGAGCCACCCTAGGCAGGGCTGCACATCACATAGAGATCTGAGGACGTTTTGGTTTAAGTCTTCCTTACCAGAAATCGCAAGCAAGGTCTAGAATGGCAGAGCGTGAGAGCTCATTTAGCACGTTTTTCTCGGAGGAGGCTCCTCAAACACGGCGCGGCGTGGCTGTTAACGAGGCTGTCCCGGGCTCGGCAAGCAGCGCTCCGAGCAGGCAGGTGGGGTGCTCCCGCTCAGGGGGAATCGTTGCTGCTAAGCAGAGGTGTTGCTCGGTTGTGCATTAGCTGAACCGCCTGCAGCGTGCAGTGGCTGCCAGGCCAGGCGCGCGCTTCAGTGGTGTAAATTCAGAGGCTGTGGACACGGAGCTACAGTAATCGTAGCTGGCTCTAGGACCAAAATACTGACAGGACAGAATGTCACGGATAGAAATGCAGAGATGAAAAATGCAGCATGGTAAAACTTTATTGCAGGCAATCAAAAATGTCATGCACTAAAATACCTTGACCTAACTTGAATACCATCAGGATATTTTCTTAGGCATCATTTTTTTCCAGCATCTCCAGATATACTCATCATCCTGAGCTTGCTTATAAAACTCCTCGTCTCCTCTTTGGCCTTACCTTTCCTGCAGAAGTGCAAAGTTAACTCCTCTTTGTTTCACTTCCTTAATTATAGTGGGTTGATCTAATTCCCCATGCAACTCCATTAACTTCAGCAGAGTTTCACCAGGGATTAGCCTGCTCTGCTCTCCGATCTTTAAGAGACAAATAGTGCATTTATTTGGCTATAACTGACATAACCCACAAATGGCCTCACTAGGGTTCTTCCGTACCTTGAGGTCCACTGCCCTCATAGTCTAAAAATGGCATGAGTCGAGCTTGGCACTCACAGAGGCTTAAACACCCTCAGTGTGGTGTGAGAAATAGCCTCACAAAATTAAAAGCCTCAGAAAGGCAAAGATCAAAGCAAGTTCCTTTTAGAATTATTGCTCTCCAAGCAATGAATTCACTCCCTGTAGTTTCTCATAATGGTAAATCTGATGTCTTTCAAGTGAATTTTAATCTGGGTCCCAAGTGGGATTATTTTCTGTGCTATGGATTTTTATATGATGGATGTCCTATTTGAGTGACTCATTCATCCCTCAAATCTCCTGGCGTTGTGTCACTGCACAATAGGATATTCATTCAAAAAAATATTCAAAAAAATCTCCTTGAACAATAAACTGAAATGGTACCATTGAATTACACACCCTTAAACAGGAGATGCTTGTGGCAGTGCTGAATGGAGAAGCCATTGAATGGAGCGTTTAGATATGGCCCCTGCTTTTTATGCATGGATATATTGGTCTTTTACTCACAGCATGACTGTAACATCTAGAGAGCAAGCACAAAAACATTGGACTCTCAAATAGAAATCACCAATGCACATTGGTTTATGGCTTTCTGCTGCCATCATCTTCATCTAAACTAGGCAATAGTTTTATTTTTAATGCCAATAATATCAATGACCCAATAATATAGAAAAAAAAAAAATGAAGGTTATTGTTCTTTATTTATGCAAGCTAAACCATACCGAAACATGGACTTAATTAAAAAGAGGTGTCTGAGAGCAGATTGGCTCAGGTTCAGTTGATTCCATGTATCTACTTTTAATATAAAGTAGACACTTAAAACTATATGCCTGGCTTATAAATCCTCTGGAGAAAGCACCGTGAGGGTCAGCCCTCTGTTAGCAGAGGGAGAGAACTGAACCAACTATTTTCCTTCTAATTCTGGCATGAATTAGAACGGCAAGAAGTGAGAACTTCTCCCTGTAGAATAGTATAGTTACATACCCATTTTAGTCCCCATCTCAGAAGCTGTGAACAAGACATGGGAGGCAGTTTTCCCCACTGCCCAAAACAGGCCAGTGGGGGGTTCTTGAGCAAATTGTGTCTGGAAACAAGATGGACTTGCCTGAGGGAAGGAGGGCGTTGAGCCTCGAGGGCTGTCCCTGATCAGCTGCATCACCTTCCAGGCAGCACGTTTGTAGATTGGCCTCGAGTTGGGATATTTTTCTCATTGAAAGGAACTAATTTGGGATTCCAGGTATATTTTCAAGCTGCTGTAAATATTCTGTATTATTGGTGAGCTGATGGAAGTCAGCTTGAAAGGACAGGAAGGGCATCAAACTCTCTTCATAAGACACAATTTCCTTCGGAACGGAGCTTGGGCACCCTCAGCAGTGATTGTGCAGGTATTCACACTCCTGCTGTGCCCAGTAAACCCATCAGCATGAGGGTGCCAGTGGACTTCTGATCATTCTGATAAGCTAGTCAGGACAAAAGTCCCATCAACACCAGCTTAGCCCCCTCTGAAGCTGTTGGTTGTAAGGGCACCTTAGCCGGGCAAAAGCAAACAAACAAACAAAACAGAACAAAATAACCTCAAAACCAGGCTAATGATCATGACGAATCCTCTCAGCCAGGCTCCCGTTAGCCAGGGAGAGGCCCGAGACAGGATTGTGTCTCTCTCTGCCTCTTAATTACAGGGTTTACTCTTCTGTTTGACTCCACAACACTAGTAATTAGAGTACAGAAACGCTGGTAGGTACAAGTAACCACGCACTCATTTTACAAGGTGACATGTTAAAACTGCTTCGAGCCAGTACACCATCTCATTTAAGTGGGTGCAATTAATCACTTTGTCTTATTAATGTGCTGTTGGATTAAAGAGAGCCATTTTAACCTTCCTCTATATTTTGGAATCTCCCTTGGCATAATAGAAGCTAATTTCCTCTGGAAAAAAATACGATCCCGTCTAGTAGCTGGGTGCATGCAGCTCTGAGGAGATCTTCCAAAATGAAGCAGATTTTAGCCTCTCAATTAACCACCTGAAGCTGACTGGCATGCTGAAACTGTTGCCTATCGCTCTCCCTTCTTTTTCTTTGGCAAATCCAGTTGCCAGGGCCCTGAGCATGTCCCCTGCTAGGAGCTTAGCCACAGGCCTTGGAGAGGTCTCTGCTTGATAACCTGCTGTCCACTGGAGACCGAGTCCAGCGCTGTGTTTCAATGGACCTCTGTGCAGCCACAGAGTTCAAGTACATAGACATACAGGGGTGTCTTTGGGCCTGATTCCTGTCTCCTGACATTTAGTCTTTTTTTCTTCAAAAAATTGAAAGTCCAAGCAGAATCCCTCCCAGAATAACAGAGGAAATAAGTATGACCTGACTTTGCATTGAATTACAAAATTCACATTTCTCTATCCAAGATCATCACCCAGACTGATATCCTTTGGGCCTTGGCAGTCTCAAAAAGTGAACGGACCTTTGGGATTCATTTTATTCTCCTTAACTGCCCTCTTCCTGTCTTGAGAAAGTCCAAGGGGGCCGCAGGCCTGTTCCTGAGGGACGTGCCTGAGGAAAAGGCTGCTGGGGCTGTGCTTTCCTCCTGTCCCCTGGCGCCTTCCAGACAGAGCAGCTCGCTGGGGTCCCGCAGGACACTGCAGCTTGCGGGGATGCCTGGAGAGACTCCCCAGCCCCGGGAGGATCCCGTGGTCGTCGGCAGGGCCCGTGCAGCTCGGCCCTTGCTGTTCTGGTGGGTGCCGCACGTCTCCGGTTGGAGCGAACCCTGTTCCCTGACCACCTCCGAAACGCTCCTTCTTCTTTGACTGAGTATGCTGGGAAGGCCGAAGAGCTCCTGCTTCCTCATCCTCTGAAAATACTCTTTCATCTAATGCATCTTGAAGTATTTTTGTAAACATCTTGGGGCTGTAATGGACTCTGATCCATGTGATTTCAGCCTCACACATACAAAGAGGAACCTTGCATTCGAATTAAATGGCACATGATGGACAGGTGGCAAGATAAGGTTGCCCCCAGACCATCATAGCACTGTAGTAACACAAGGGGGGATTCTGACCCAGCACCAGGCTCGCAGTTACGGGCATATCCTCGGGGATGCCGCCCCGGGCGAGGCTGAGCAGCAAAGCCCTAAACTGGCCTCCGATCAGCAAGGCCGGCTTGGTGGGCCGGCCCCATCCCTCCCCGGGCCACTCGTCCCATGTCTCCCTGTCTCCCATCCCGTCACCTCCCCGGGCCAGATCCTCCGCTCTGCTGAGACAAAGTGATTCTCTTGGTCAATGATCCTTGCTCTGCTTTTGGAGAAGTCTGACATGGATTTGCTCAATGTCCTGCCATAAACTTGGGGCAGAGTTCAGCCCAGCACTGGGGGCAGATGAGACGGATCCTCCTCTCTTCATGCCAGGTCATGGAGAAGGAGGCTGCGGCCGGCTGCTTGAGCGGAGCGAGATGGGAGCTCCAACGTGCTGCGAGCATCAACAGCTAAAGAAGGTTGTGAAGGGGTTCAGAGTTACTGAATCACATATTAGTGGGCTACCAGGGAGACCTTTCTTAGCATTACCCCATGAAAAGATGAGAACTGAAAAGCAAAACAAGGGAGATGGCTTCTTCTGGCTTCCGAGGGGCGCAGGGAAAGGCCTTGGGCCTGTGGAGCTGAAGCCAGTGCAGAATGAAGTCACTGGGACTCGTTTAATCTCTTCAGGAGGCCTTGGGTAAGGCACTCGATAAATAGCCTAATGCTCGTTGCATTTGCAGCACAGTGACTACATTTGGAAGGAGTGAGCACTAACGCTCGCTGCCCACAAAGATCTTTTCAGGGGACTCTGGTCCCCAGGGTGTGATTTGTGTTACCTGCGCCCAAAGCCTTTCTCTTCCCTCCTTTGCTTGAACAGAAGTCTCGAGCTACCAAACTGTGACTCCTCACTCAGCCCGCAGAGCAGCCAGCCTTGCCAGGAGCCCGGGTCTGCCGTGGCCGCTGCCCCGGTGCTCAGGCCTGTCCCTTTCCCCCAGGATCTGGCTCTGGTGAACGTTCCCCACGCGGCAGCGAGCTCTCAGGGCCCCGCTGCCACAGCCCGCAGGGCAGCGCGGTTGCCCTTGCGCTCCGCGTCGAGGCTCCGAGCTGCGCGGAGCGCCGCGGCTGCCCGCACGGCACGGCACCGCTGGGGCAGCGTCGCTGCGCCACGTCGGGGGCTGTTCTTGTCTCCAGCTGGTCCTGCGCTGCCCACCCCAGCCTGCGGGCTGCTAAGGCTTTCATCCCTAACACCACTGCTTTTAATTTGCCCTCCTAATGGAGAGAGCTACATCAGAGGAAGCTGAATGTCCCCCCTCTAATTATTCTTACTTCAAAGAGAAGAGCTGAAAGTGCACCAGGGAGGATGAGGCTTGCCAGAAGCTGCAGCCCTGGTCTTTCATGTGAAAGCTACGGCCAGGTTCCTTCTGGTGGAGCTGGAACAGGGCGAGGGTTTATTAGTGGTCCTCACGTCATATTTGATATCGCTAAAACTATCACCTGTCCTCTTTCGTCTGAAATGGAAAGTTAACACTGCTGAAACTCAAGTCAAAACAAAACCTAAGAAAATAAGAACGCACAGCATTGGGTGAAAGGTGGAGCTTTCCCTTGAGGAGCTACTTTTGAGGGACTCAGCTGGTTGCAGCGTACACGTTTTGCTGCCATTCGTTCACAGTGCAGGACATTTGTTCACAGCTCTGACCGTGGCGGGGTGATTTTGCCCTTGCTGGAATCAGTAGTGAAGCTCTCACGATTTTGATGGGAGCAACCTGTGTGTGCGTGGTTTGAACCCAGCCAGGTGAAGGTTCCATTTCAGGGCTTTCCCCCTACCCCTGTGGTTGCTGCAATGCTCGTGGCTGTTAGCCAGCGGGCTGCTCTGCTACTTGGTACTCAGGCTTCGGCCCCGCCATCCTGTGCCCACCGTCCCGCTGTGCACAGCCCTGGGCGCAGTGCGAACGAGGCACCCTGGCCTGCGCACGGGGCACCCATTTCTCCATTTTCCCCATTCTTTTCTTTCCTTTTTTTAAAGATGGTCAAGGACTCATGAACATGCTCACCCCCTGGCGTCCAAGGTGCCACGTCCAGCAGACATTGCTGCCATCCTGTGGAGGGCACAGGGAGGGCTCTGGCACCATGGGGTGCTGGGGGTGGCCCCCCATGGTGCTGAGGCAGGTGCCTGTAGCAGTGGGATAGGCCCCCATGGTAGGGCAGGTTCCAGGTTTTCTAGAGCTATGCTGTGGAACGGGGAGCCGCACAAGCAACAGGCAGGTCAACATCAGCTTGAACTTCTCGAGCTGGGACCTAGGGGTACCCTCTAGGCAGCACTGGTGAAAATCCTACACTGGCAGGAAGCAAGGCAGATTTTCTGTTCTTTGTACAAATGAACAACAACAAAAAAATCCCCACACTTACTGGTAGCAGAAGGTTGCAGGTCTCTGGCATAGCCGTCCTCTTCAGGGACGGTGAAGCCCGCAGTGCTGCAGTGCCACCCATGCAGCACGCAAGGCAGAACGCGCCTGTAGAGCCCGGGCCTGGGCGCAGCGTGGGTCAGTGCTGCTACCCCCTCAACTGCGATTGTACCACCTGAGAGCAGAGCTGGGGCCTTAGCTGCTGCCCCTGAAGCCATGTGCTGCCCCGACACCCCCAGCTCCACCTCTGCACAATCCCGTAAAGCTGCTAACTCACTGCAGCCTCGGCCAGAGCCTCTGCCGCCCGTCACAGGAGCGGAGCTTGGCAGCACGTGAGTGCCCCCATTGGACCTACCTGGGGCTTTGAGACGGTTTGTGTTGCCTACAGCACGTGGGTGGGAATGTTGGTCATACCAAGTAGCTAAATGTGGAAAGTGTCAAGGAACCTGCAGGCCCCTGGTATTTATTCAGTGCTCTGATTTAGCAAGCTGAATGGATGCTTCTTTCAAAGGAAATTCTCCTGCCCATACAGGGAAAAAAAAGTCTCATCTCGGATTTCTTTTCAATTTTGTTTTTATTCAATAAGAGTTAATATTTTTGCTAAAAGACGGTATTAGAAAAAATTCAACCCAACAGTGTGATTGGAGTAAAGTTATATGCAAACAACTAAAAAGAGAGCTAGAGAGCAGAAAAAGCAGGATGTCTAAAAAGTTACAAGCAGCAATAAAATTAATATCTATATTAAACTAGCAGTGCAAAGATACAAACCGGAAGCAGCTTTACATTAAAAATAGAGCTTTTTTAAATACAGAAATAGCACCAATTTACAAAAGATAATCAGAAATGTAAACGTGGCAGGTAGATTCAAGTATAAGTTATGCACTCAGCCTCCTCAACACGTGTCTCGGAGCAGGAAGGTTTCACGAACCCTGCAGAACATCATGGGTAGGCACTTCTCCTCGCTGCACCTGCAAACCCTGCTTTTCCAGAGCTGTTTTGCTGGCGGATTATTAGCTCACCTCACCCCTTTGCTTTCAGTGAGGGTATAGACGGGGAACGCAAACGCCCTGGGCCCCTGCTGGTCCCTCTCCCTGGCCCCAGGGAGAGGTGGTCGGCACGGGCAGAGGCGGCCGGTGGGTAACCCCCTCCTCACGAGTGTGCACGGCCTCCAGGGCCCCGTGCCCACGATCCTCACCCACCTCGGCGCAGCTGAGAGCAGGCTCACGGTCTGCATGAACACAAAACTGGAGGAGGACACTGCAAACTGCAGGTATGTTTTCAGTCCCTGCATTTTCAAGTATAGTTCGGTTAGATATGGTAGAGAACAACTCAACTGACAAAGCACAAGCTTTGCACTAAAGCCTGAACTTAGAGTCGTTATTTAGCTCAGCTGCTCCTCTCCCCTCCCAGCTTCTGCTTCACCCGCATTTGCCCATCCTCAGGCCGAGGGAGAGAAGAAAGGGTTTGGAGACAGTACCTGCAGGGTGTGTGCCCCGCAGCCTGGTCCTGCCGGCGCGCAGCCCAGCGGCAGGCGTGCCCAGCCCATGCTGCTTTCTGAAGGGAAACCAGCTTGCAAAGGGGGTCTAGGAGGAGAAACGATCCCAAAGAAGCAGTAATCGTAAACTTGCACAACTGTAGTGTGTGTTGCTTTTTCTTCCTTTTTTTCTTTCCTTTTTTTTCTTTTAAAGAAAAGTCTTTAAGCTTAACAGCCTGGAAATTGCTCTTCACCACTCCTCAGTTTCCCTATGATAATTCTGCTGCAGAGATTTCCTTTCAAGGAGGGCTAACCTAGCCTCTTCATAAGGCTGTTATTGGTCTATTCTAACATAAGGCCACATTACTCAAGCTCCCAGTTCCACTAAAATTCTTTCTTAATTTCCATAATACATTTTCATAATACAATTCATTATAAAAATAAAAAACCCTCATCAATGTCCTAGCCTCTCAAGGCCAAGAGTAGCACATCAGACTACCCTTTGAAAACCAGTACCAGTCCATACAAAGTTCTTGCCAACTAGAGACAAAATGTCCCTATCTTTGCTAAAAATTCCCAAATCACATGTCATCAACGGCAAAAGTTCTGTGTTTTTTGTTTTGGTTTTTTTTCCTTTTTAACAAAGGAGACTGAACAAATGTAACTGAAGTCTGCCATGCCAGTGAAAACATATCCAAGGTCAGCCATTGAGCCTTAACATTATATCCTAAAATATTAAGAGCTCTATCCATTATTTAAGGATTTTCAAAGCTAGGTGTTACATATCCCTTCCTTCCTCTCAATTTTCTCATTCAGAACACAGACCATTTTATCCCACACTTCCTGACTTAGGGGCTCCCATTCTTTTGCAGCCGCTTCGGACAGTTTAGGGAGGTAAACATTAAAAGACGAGGCCTCTTGCTTTCCAAGTACACTCAAACGCACTGTTCACAAGCTGGTAAAAATTCCTGTAGATGAACAGTTAGGCACGTAAGTAGACTACTAAAAATTTAACCTAACCATGAAGTTAATGACTAATCAGTACTCTTTGGCCATAAAATCTAGACTATATATTTAATGGGAGACGAAACCTCGGCTTGCCATTCTTAAATTACTTTGTTAAACTTAGGAATCGGGTTTGGGATTTTTCTTTTATATCTAACTTGTAGTTTTTGCTTAGAATAAGAGAAAAAAACAAGGACTATTACAGTTCATTAATACAACTATAAAAATGTTAAAATTCACAGTTATTTTGGTCTTAATATTTTTCACATGTATACATTCAATCATACTGTGTTATTAAGTTATTATTAGGTTTTCAAAACCACAAGTGCTGGGCAAATAGTATAATAACCAACTGACATTCAAGTAATCATAGCCTGAGAAAAATCTATTATTCTGAAGCTGCAAAAACCTTTTTTTGCCCTAAATCCCACTCCAACGTACAAAATAAATAGCAAGAGGTTGCACTGCTGAGGCAGGATTTGACAGATTGGAACCAAGGAAGTAATTGCAAGTATCGCTTTCACTCAGGGTTACTCAGGGGAAGTAGAATAAAAAGATGCTCACCCAGATAAGTGCTTGAGAGCTCACTTACAAACATGAATGAAGAACCTACAGGGCCTGCAAGGAAATTCTGTTTGCATCTCCTCACAGCTTTCCAAATTAAAACCGCAAATACAATTTGATGCTCACAAGGCTGTGCAAAGGACAGCACTTGAATTCAAATCAGTACTGAAGGAACAACTAAGTAACAGGCATTCAGTAGTAAGGATGACTTGTGAAACAGAAGGTTAACAGAACTAGCAGGGAAACATGCCAAAATGGATGGCATTTTAATATGCTTCTCTTGTTTGGTAACAACTGGCTTGTTCTTCTGTAACAGATACAGAGTCCTAGGACAATCTGCCCACCCCTTGCAATGAACGGAGTTAGTCAGTGCTGGCAGTAGAGATTTCTAGTCTCCTCTGCACAGAGCTGGCATTTCTGGTCTGGCAGCCTTCACTTTTCTTCCATGCAACGGGCTCTCCGAGGCTCCCGGGAGTTTTGAAAAAGGCCTCACCATGTGCAGGACGAATGCTCTTGGGAGTGAGGGGAGCTGTCAAAGGCTGTTTGGGAAACAAAACCGAAGTGATTTAGCAGCATTCTGCCAAAGCCTACGTGCAAGCATGCAAACGGAAGAGAATGCCACCCTCTACCCTGCCACATATAGGGACCGGGTCCACAACGTGTGCAGAAGCTTCACATGAAGAGACATAGGCTCTGCTCTGCTTCTTTTTCTCAGGTTCTGTGTTAGCCCCTCACTGAAAACCTCCAATTCCCTTCCAGCTTAAACATATGCATGGCTTAGTCATTCTTACGCCAATCCTGTGCTCTTTTTCCTCCTGGATATTTTAGTCACTTGGATTATTTGTTAGCATCAAAACAGGTCTAAAAAGGAGTCTCCTACACCCAAGCCATTTCTGTTTTAAGAGCCATTCTACCATCACCTCCAATGATTTGCAGCCAGGTTGGCTGCCACTGAGCCTCTATTACAAACTTTTTCTAAAGCTTGGAAAGAATAAATATAAAAGATTCACAAACCTTCTAAAAGCTCAATCTATATGTAATTGCATTAGGCAACAGTAGCAAACAAAACAAAACCCCAGAAACTTCAAAATTTAAACTCAGTGCTAAAATGGCCCTGCAATAGCTGTGAAGAGCTGGGTAACACCGAGTGACAGGATGGTTTCATATCATTCATTTTATATCACAGAGATTAATCCTTTTCCACTTTTGAATTTCTTTTGCCGATTATTTTATCCCACATCCCAAATCTATGAGAATATCTCTATTAAAAGGTCAACAAAACACCAAAATCTGTGCTTTCTCCCAATTCCAATCCCATGTTGCTTTTAAAAGTTCCATTATTTAGCAAACAGGGAGCAAAGCAGGGATTAGGTCACCTGCACACTACTGTCTAAGACAATTTTTCAGTCAGTTGACTCTTGAATATAACAAATAATCATCCTGACCATCTGTTTCTGTAGCCATTGCATAACATTTTTATAATGGAAATACATTACTGGGGGAAAAACAAAGTTCAGATTTCTGAGGGATAAAAATGTAACTCATTTTTTTCCCCTCTATTCCTATAAGATTTTTAAATGCACCACTGTGTTGCTCAGTGCTAAACATGTTCTTCACTGTGCTATGTTTCTAATGCTGCCTTGAGTGCTCCCATCCCTAGAGATGGACATGAAAACTAAGAAGACACCAGCCCCTAGTTGGTCACGCTGACCCAGAGCCAGGTGCCAGCTCCACCGGTTTCCTCCGGTCTTACTGCCTCAGCACCATTATTTCCTGTCGCTCCACGACCCTTTTTTCTTTACTTACCTGCTGCAGTTTCAGGAGGGTCACAGGATGCCCCATATACACGGGAGAGTCCAGTTTAACAGTGCTGCCAGACCTGGCTAGCACAGGACTCAGGTGCACAGGGGGCTGAGCTGCTTGCTGGGGGTCTGGAGATGACTGCGAGGCCTTTGGAGGCACCATGGCTGTGGGGCCGATGAAAACGGGTGCTGCGGATGCCAGGCCAGACACACCGAGATTCAGGGAGGCAGCAGCTGGGAAGGAACCATCAGGAACCGGGGAAAGAGGGCTGGGAATCGCAGGAGAGCAGACAAACGGGAAGGAAGCCAAGGCTGCTGACGGCACCACAACACAGGGGACGCTCAGAGAAGGTAAGTGGCTCGCAGCCAGGCCAACAGCACCAGGGGCTTGGTTTGCAGAGAACAGGAAGTTAAGACTGCTTAATCCTAAACCAAAGAGAGAGAAAAAAAATAAGGCATTAATACAGTTGACAAATGCGAATTAAGCTATTACAACTTCATCTAGAACAGGAGAGATGACAACAAAAAAGGCTGCCCAGGACGAAACAAAACTGTGCTAGGTGAAAAGCAGCATTTGCTTTGATCTTTCAGTCAGGCTTCCTCTCCTTGCCTACCTCCATCTCCTGCCCTGCTTCTAGGGCGGTATCTCTGCGCTCATTTACCTTGTCGCTTGATGGGCTGTGTTTCTAAGCTTTAGTCAAAACCAACATTTTAGCTAAACAAACACCTTTCCTATTAACAGGAATTACACTCTCAGCTATATGAAAACATATACACAGCTTTAAAGTGAGAAAAGCAAAACAAGAACAACCCTGAAGATACACACCCCATAGACACTAATTTTCCTCACTTGAAATACTAGAATCTCTTCCTAGAAATTCTCTCTAGAGGTTTACTGGTTCCCAGTTTGTCTGACCTTCCAGAACATCAAGATTAACTTTTCCAAACTCAGAGTCTCCATCCTGTAAGCTGCTTCACATAACTGAAATCCCATAAACCCCACTTAGCTTCAGCTGACTCTGTGCCACAAAGGAGCCAAAGCAGCAGCGATGAGAATCTGCAGCACATACTCTGTTCCCACAAAAAACACCTTCTACTTCACACAGACAGAGTCACAAAAAAGAGTAGACATGAAATCCTCCGACAGCATTTGCAGTTGCATTCCTTCACTTCAGTTTCTCTTGCGTTATCCAAGTTTCAGGAAAATCACCAAGCTCATAGCCAACCTGAGGGCTAGAGCAGTAACCCTAACTTTGTTCCTGACAGGAACGTTGCTGCCTGATACACCTGCACTAGCCCCTGGTTTCTGATACCAGAGAGGTGCCCTTTCTGCTGAGTCTAGCAATTAGGGGCAGACACTTCTTTCCAAACAACTCTTCCCTTAAAAACCTGCAGTTAGAAATCTTCAGGCTACAGCACTGTACTAGATTCTGATGCCAAAATGTTAAACTTCATTCTTGAAGTCCTCAAGCCCTTACATGAAATGTGGGTAACATTTCACACTTCGTAGGGCTGAGTTCATACTCTTTCCCAGAAAGAGACTTGGGTTTTTTTTCCACTAAATCATTAGAGAATCAGAAACACACTGATTACCAAAAAGGGCAGAAACATGTAATAAAAACACATGAACACAAGATTATTCATCCTTATCAATATCTAATACCTCAAGAAATACTGTCTTTTCAGAAGAGACAACAGTTCAGCTGGAATCACACAGAGTCACATAATGGTTGAGGTTGGAAGGGACCTCTAGAAATCATCTAGTCCGACCTCACAGCTCCAAAAGGGACCCCTAGAGCATGGGGCAGAGGGTGGCATCCAGGCGGGTTTGGAAGATCTCCAGAGAAGGAGACTCCACAGCCTCTCTGGGCAGCCTGTTCCAGAGCTCTAACAGTAAAGAAATTGTTCCTCATATGCAGATTAAATTTCCTGTGTTTTAATTTATACCCATTAGCCTTTGTTCTCTCACTGGTCATCACCAAGAAGAGAGATAACTCAAGATTATTAAACTACTACAAAGACTTGCTGATACTTTTTGTCATGTCCCCAAATATAGGCTTACGGGCTATATATGGGCTCTATGGGCTGTAGGTATGTTCCTGTTTAAACAGCTCAGTGAACAGATGCAGAAGACCCAAGGGCCTCTAGATGTGATGGCTGTCCTTACCAGCAGTAGGTTGAACATAGAGATACTGTGGTGGGAAGGGTTGATTGGCATTTTCTTTACAGGTGTGCTCTTTTCCTGGAGAAGCTTCACAGGGGTCTTTATTCTGAGATGCTTTCTCTTGGTCTAAAGACTTAGAAGTCTCCTTGTCTTCAGACTGTGCAGCAGCAGGAGTTGTGAGGTCAAGATGAAAATCTTCTAGATGTACAGTAGATGTGCAGCCACTTCCTGGTGTGGATTCTACCGCAGGTGACTCGAAGGGCTCCTAAGAAAAGACATAAGAGGAAGTGAGAAGTCCACATTTAAAAAACAAAGGATGATGCCTCATCTAGAGCTGAGAGGGCACCTCAAAGAGGCAGCGCAAGAGCTGTGACTAGCAAGTCAGGGAGTTACAAGTGCCATGAGCAATTTCAGTGATGCTTGAGCCCTGTTCCCAAGGCTGTAGTTCACTTTCAATACTTGGAAATATTAGATTCTATAGAAATATCTGAGCTAGGGATTTTACTTTTTATTAATAAGAAGGAAAATCTCCTGTTTCAAATGGCTTACACTGGTATGAGCTTGAGTCTGACCCCTGTTTCCGCAGACAAGAGAACTGGGGGTGAGATGCATTTAATCTCCCTCACTAAGCTCTCTTGCGCCCACCTACTGTGTGCAATACTAGGCTTAAGAGGGAGGAACTTGAGCTTGTAGGGGGAAGGTACAAACAACATTCTCTGCAGGTCAGCGGACTAAGCAATGCTGCTGCCTGGGGAAGACCCAGCTAAGAGGGGAAGATGAGGAGGAATATTCACATTGATCTCTTCCCCTCTGGTAGGCTGTTCTGTTGAGTACAACCATCAAGATATTGATTCCAAAGAACAACTGAGCATCGCTTCACTACACAAAGCTATCAGAGCCCATTTTCCCCTGGAAGCATAAAAACATCTCGCAATTAATATCCACACTTCCTGGTGCAGCACCATGGTAATTTCCTTAATATGTGGGAAAATGCATTTGTATCTGTAAGAAACGATCTTCAGAAAGTGCTGTTTTGGATGTAAGTTTCTCCTTTCACTCCTTTACCTTGGGTACTACAAGCGAGAGCGGGACGTTGCTCTGTTCCAGAAGCTGCTTTTTAGCCAGAGGCTCCTCATTGTCCACAGGGGCAGAGGGGGATGGGCACGGGTGCGAGCTGCGTTTCTGGGAGTGAACTGGAGCCTCAGCAGCCTGGGCTTTGCATGGTGAGGCCCATTCCCTAGCACTCCTGTTCCCTGCGTTTCCTGAAACAGCATAGCTCTCCTTCAGGACGCTTTCCTGGAGATTGCCATACAGCATGAGAAGGGAGGAAGAGGGGAAGCACAGGAAAGGCTGGTTGGGGAGCAGGGTAGGTTTTCCATTTTCTGTTTTGGAGGCTTCTGGAACAGGAGGCTGTAGAGCTTGGCTGCTAACTCCGTTTGCTAGCGAGAGGCCTGGCACATCCGACTGAACCACAGGGAACAATGTGTGAGGCAAAGGCTTAAGGCAAATATCAGAGTCCCCTGGAACCGGAGGAAGGGAAAGAGGTGAATTTACGCTTTGGTTCCTTCCTGAATTTAAGACCGTTTCTGTGGCACAAGCTTTATTCCTAAAAAAAAAAAAAAAAAAAAAAAAAAAAAAAAAAAGAGAGAGAGAGAAGGAAAAAAGTTTAGTCCAAGAATAATCTCATGTATCATCTTTAAAATCAAACAGGTACATTCACAGCCATAAGTGTGGCAAACACTCAGGTAAAACCTACTATTTTAAACATTTTTTTGGAGAGGGTGATTTTTTATTATGTTAAATTACACAGAAGCAAAATTTTTGGCAGAACTATGATTTAGTGCTTTCAATTGCACTCGACCAGAGCAGAAAGGGGTACCACAGAGCTATAACTGGCACCCACAGATAAATTCAAAATGAATTAAGTGTGGAAAAGATTCAGTAATATGACATATGGCTCTTCTATAGGATGCTTTGTTCAGCCCACCTCAATAACAGGTCAAAGGAGACAGAGATGCCCAATGTAAGCACATCTGGGATGAAAAACTACTGAAGCTAAAGGAGAACAATTGTACAAGTACAGGTAGGCATAAACTGCCCATGAGTAAGCTGAAGCTGTGAAATAGGGAAAAAAAAAGCTTTTAATTATCAGAGCAGCAAAGTTGGTCTGACACAATCTGACAGAATAGTAACAGGTACAAAGGAGTTTGGATGTGGATCAGTTTATAATCTTGATTTTTCTGCACTAAAGCTTTGTACCTGTTAGAAATGAATTGTACAGAAAAGAAATGCCATACTGAGACCTATCAGAACTAACATAGTAATAACGGGACTTTGGTGATTTTTCTGTCGCACTCCCATCAACACAATCTAGCCTTGAACCAAACACAACAAACACCAAGCTGAAACTGGACAGGAGCTTTACAGGCCAGCTTACCTAATATCTTCAATTGTCTGCCTACAGGCAGTAGTTAGATCTGCCGTTTTGCAACAATATTCATCTGAGTTCACATTACAAGCTGAAACAACAAAAGGCAATTTTACCAAATTGTAATATAAAATATATAATTTTTATATAAAACAATGGATTAATTTTCTTATCCTGTCACATTCTTATAACATTCATTAATCACCTACAGCCAGAACCTGCAAGTTCTGAGCCCTCAGTTCTTCTGGAGTAGTGCCCAGCAGGGTGCTGTGAAAGGACCCATAATCACTTTATCCCTGCTGAGAGCTCTCCATTGGGTTAGTACAGAGAACTCCACTGTATTGGGGACCATGAAATAAAGAAAATTTTTCTGTCTAAAGAGTCCTTCTTTATCTATGCCAAATTTTAACAGAAGAAATAGCACCTTTAGCTGCAATTACTGGAGAACAAACATTTATCAGAAAGAAAAAACAAGAAGTGGATGCAAGGCAGTAAGGCCCAGATTGATTTCGTTTAAGTACTTGATTGAGGCGTTCAAACTAGAAACCGCACCATGTGGGAAACACAGGCACCTCCCAATGCTAATTTGATTACTCTGATCCTCCCAGCTAACAGCCTTAAGTTGGTGGCCTATCATTTGCATAGATCCAGTGAGATACAGAAGAACACGTTACAGTGGTAGTTACCTCGATTCCCTTGGTGTGGGCTGTTAGGTTCAGAAAGGAGCTTCTTTTTGGTTGCTTCATGAGGCTGTGCATCATTAAGTGAAATGTGATGGGTGAACCTTTGCTTTCCACTAGCACAGGTCTGATATGGAGCACAGGCTTCCCTCTGTACCTCTGGTAGATGATCAGATGTTGGGCTATGCCCTCTCGGCTTCTCTGAAGGTAAGTAATTTTGTACAAGTCATTCAGGGAACACAGCCCATCTTCTAGGCTTCCTCCACGTCACTGAACTTGGACATGAGAGAAGCACTAATCTCAAAGGCATCTCAAACCCCACAACACTGGAGAAGGCCTAAGCTCCCTAAGCAGGAAAGCTGAGATAAGGGCTTCCCTCCTTTCCACTCTCTGACAGCCCTATGCAGCATTTACGCTCCAGTGCGAGCATGCAGAAGGGCACAAAGATGACATTAACAATATCCTTTATTTTTGATCCTAGGACTGGCCTGCCTAATCAGAAAACACAGAGCAAGAGGGCTCTCCTTTGCACTGGCTTCTAGGCAAGAATAAACAGCTTAAAGATGCTGTCACCAATCTCCCTTTTCTTTACAGGTAAATCTCCTGTATTAGGGCACACGTGCAAACAGCCCACACTTGCTCCCCCACAGCTCCAGTCTATGAGCATACAGTTTAATAAAGGCAAATTCTGAGCTGGCCAGCAATTAATAATCATAAGGCATGGGTACTGCGAAAGATAAAGGCAGAGACATTCTTTACACATGGAAACCCACCCTTTACACTTTGGAAGGAAGTGTCAAAGCAAAGGAAAAGAGCAAGTTACCTCTCTTTCCTCTAAATTCCACAGGCCCAATCCACTTGAACGCTGGTTTGCGTCCCCGCTCCTCTGTGACATGAACTTTCTTTATCAAGCCTAGACTGGTTAGAACATTGGCAATATCATAGAGCCTTCGTACCTTCGCTAATAAAGAGAGGGACAGAAAGAGCCAAGATGAGGTCACATTTACCATGCATATTTACAAGACAGTTTAATTCTAGAATGTGTCAGTTAATTTCACAGATGAAGGAAATAAAATCAAGTTGGGACATGGACACTTCTCCTGGATTACTTCCTCCATATCCTGCCAGGCTAGTTCCCAATCCCAGCTCCCCTCAAATCTGCCAGCTAAATTGCTCAGGCTTAAGCTAACTTTCCTCTTTTTAGGGATTTTTAGTATTACATGCTCAGCTTGCCCAGGAAAGGCGGCAACCTCCCTGAGCGGCAAAGATGAGCACCTGGCTATGTGAGGCTCACAAGTTTGTACAGCTGATCACACATCTGTGAAGTTCTACATGAAGCACTCTTCAAAAAAAATCCAACTCCAATGAATTACATTTTTGAATTGGATAGGATACCAACAGATCGTTCAGCTGAACTCCTCACTCCAGTATACAGGGTAGAATTTTATGAGTAAAGTGCTAGTATGTTATTTAAAAATCAGAATAATCCCATCCAGATATGAAAAATCTGTTGGGTGAAGAGGAGAAATTACAAATTTCTGCAGGAAAAAAAAATTCAAGTAAGGAACAAATTTCACCAAGCTTTGAGAAATTTGGAAAGCTACAGAAAATAAGATGTTGAAGTAAAAAAATAAAAATTCCTGATTTTTTTTTAATTTTGAAGTTAAATGCTGAAGTTATTTTCAAACTGACTCTTTCTCACCCTATGGTCAGTTTTCACAGCCTGGCATTTTCAATTAAAATAAACCATATCTCAGCTAAAGATTCCTGACCCCCCTCTAGCTTTTACCTACTGGTGTCAGTGCAAACACGCCCAATTTTTTTTTATTCACTGATTAATTCCTCTCTCAACAGCCATCCTTACTTTTAAATTTGCTGTGGTCCACTGTATCCTGGCTTTCTTCTATCAGAATCTTTGCTGCGATGTCAAGAGTGACTATCTTGGTCTTGGAGACAAGGAACAGCATGACAAACTTTTGGCTCATAATCCGCAACGACTTGTCCTTTCTGCTGTTTGCAGATGCTGTGTTACAAATAATACCCAAGCCTCTTAGCATATGTCATCCAGCACAGCCAAAAAGGTGTTAAGTAGGTTTCTCATACATAAAAGGGGCAAAGTATTTCCTTAGTAGAAGGCAGAAATCTTTTGAGAGGCAGCAAATAACTGATAAAGCAGACAGAAGTGTCTCTTCAAAAGGCAATAAAGAATAAAGCTTACAGAAATGGCATTTAGGAAGTCACACTCCAAAGCTGATTCTGTGTTACATTATACAGTTTTGTGCCACTGTAATTTTGTGCCTCCAATGGACATTATACTAAAACATTATGTACATAAGGGCCACTTATAAACAGCAGACAAATAAAACGCAGAATGTTCTGTCAAGTCAAAGCACTGTCTACTATGAGGGGGAAAATGAAGAACTGGAGTATTAGACAGAAGCTACTGCTAGTCCAGAACACAGAGGGAAAGTCTGTTCTGAAACCTATGCTAGGCCTAGAAGGACCAGCTCTGCCTCCTCAGAAGTTCTATTCTTTAATTTAAAAGAAAAACAAAAGGAAAAGAAGTCACACAGTAAATTGGAGAGAGAGATTTGTGTCTGTGTATCACATCACATCCATTCCTCATCTTACCAGAGGTGCAATCTGGCTCTGAAAAGTCAAGCAGTGGTCTGTCTTGAGAATCTAGACTAGTTTCTTTTCTCCTTTCTCCAAAGGTATAGTCCAGGTCCTGCTCCTTGTGCTGAAAGAAGGCCATTAGCTCTCCATACTGCAACTCTCCTGCTTCCTGAAGCCTTTTCAGAGTCTGACCTAGGTTGTGCCGGCCATGCCAACAGTACTGGTTCTTGGCCACACGGCTAACCAAGTGCAGCGACTCCAGGACGTTCACTATATCATAGATTCGCCTCCGCTCGACTCCTGTTTTGAAGGAGAAGAATAAAAGAGATATAGCAACTCATCTAGCTTTAACATGTTTTTCAGCAGAAGCTGCACAGAAAACAGGCTACTCGCTATAAGACTGTCATCTTTCACAATCTTCTGTTGGGCATACTACATTAAATCAAACTGAATTTGCACGGCAAGAACCATAGCTGGATCCACGGTTGGGTGCGCTTTGTCTGTATATTATAGAGTTAGTGGCTAGCCCAACCCTGGCTGAGGCTTAGAACATGATCTTTAGAAGAACCTGGCTGCAGTCTACTCAGTCCCACTCACCAGAGCTACTCAGGCTGCATGACTGCTAGCTCTTTCCCAAAGCTTTCCAGAGCCACTTGGATCCTTCTTGTGTCATACACAGGGCAGGAAAAGGACCTAGTCTGACACAGACACAGGGCAGATACAGAAGCCTGCTCCTACAGATAGAGCCTACTCCTATTCCTGACTGGCATGAGCAAGGCTGAGGACTTACTGTGAGCTCCAGTGTTGCTGCTCAGTGCTGTCTGCAGCATGACACCACCTGCAATGTGCTGCTGACACCAGAAATCTCCTAACTGCTAACAGCAGCTGAGCACAAGTGTTAGCCAAAGGGAAAGGGTTTCAAAGGCTCCTCTAGGGAAGGCAAGGCCTTGATGCATCTGCTTACGCATCTGGAAAATATGGATATTACCTACCAGCCTCAAATGGGTATTAGAATAAATAATTCAGAAGTATCTCCAAGTGTACTGAGACCTTGGAATGAAACACTCTCCAGACATTCAGAGTGCTACTCACACTCTGGTGTGCCCTGGTATGCCAGCAGCATAGCCCCTTCCGTGGTCTTTCCACAGGCAGGACCTCAGTGAACACAGCAGTACAGATCTGAGGCAAAAGCTGCAGCATAGCCATTTGTTAAACAGACAAGGAATTTTGTGATCCTTGAAGGAAGTGGATGCAGACAAGCAAGTAGGCGGAAGACAGAAGAGCAAACATGTGCTTTTCTGACAGGTACAGTCCACAGGAGCTGAATTTCAAAACAAAATTCCTAGTCATAAGAAAATGAAGGCAATGCCACAGAATAAAGCACTACTTGTGTTCAGCAACCCTGCTTTGGAGCACTAGGGTCTCAGGCAGGCACAAAAGCTGTAACTACAACATCTAAAAGACTAATTCCCATAAACAGGAATTTAACTACTTACTTTATCTGAGTTCTTTCCCACTCTCTAATTTGCCAAGGCTTCTACATGAATATTTCAAGAACTTCCTTACCAGAATTACAGGGGACATCCCCCTCCTGTTTCCTTTCTTCCCAAAGGAAGACATATTTCACTTTTGCTACTTACTTCTGTTGAATGTCTGAGTTCTACATAGAGATACGCATGTACATTCAGTTATTTGAAACCCAGTTTTGCCAAAACCTCAACACTTAAGGACCTCTTTCCTTATTGGTGTGACCCTGACCAAGTTTTATTACTCCAAAGTTTTACTACTTTTCTCAGATATTTAATTAACCTTTTAGCTAATACCAAACCTAGTAGTAGACCCAGAAAATAGGTTGATGGATCCTCCATGCCTTAATACAACATAAAATCTTATTCCGCTCTCACGTACCTCTTCTGCTCATCTCCTATCACAAGACAATTCTTGAAGTAACATTGATATGTGAGATCTTGGGAGGTATAATATTATGTACATTACTGGATAACGTTCAGTAAACTGAAAATTCAAAAAAGCACCAATGTTTGTAAAAGATGGAGAACTGACTTATCTAGTAAAAACTGCTATTGGAAAGCAGATTTCAAAATGGTAGCATTACTAAGCAGGAAAGACACTTACGAATATCAGTCACTTCCAGCTCTTGTTTAATATGATTATAAGAGCACCCATACCCAAGGAAGTGCAGACTTTGAATGTACAATGTAAGGAGGATGGTCTTTTACAGGCCATTCTATAAGAGGTACCCCAGGCAGCCAGAGTTACCACATTTTCACAGATATACATACCAAGAATCGAAGCCACTTCATCCAAAGAAATGGTAGTTTTTTCTGTAGACAATGGGTAACTTGGATAGCGAGCTAGAAACTTTTGGCACAAGACTCCTAAGCTTTTCTGTTTTCTGCTGGGTCTCTGCTTTTCAAATTCATCAACCGTGCTGTCATCTATCACATCATACTGTCAAAAAAAAAAAAATATTATCCCTTTAGTGCAGGGCTCTAGAAGAAAGGTGCAGCCAAGCAAGGTGTATTTCAGATGTTAGCAATATTCAACCTCAAACTTTCCAATGAGGAAAAATAAAACACGGGCCTCTTACAAGCACAGAGTACCCGAGTGACACACTTTTGCTGGCAAGCTCATTTTAATATAGTGTCCCATACAAGTGATGACTACAGGAAAACTCTTAATCTATCAGCTCATAAGTTAACATCCATGCATCAAGAAACAAACAGGTAAAAGCAAACACACAAAACTAGCAGATGGTAAGAACTGATTTAGGAGTATTTCTTGCTGAGACAATGAGGAGGAATACTCCCTGCAACGTCTCTGGATTTCTTAAGATAGAAGAGGTAAAAATCATGAGATTTTCTACAAAACCTCTTTTGATAAATTTCACTGCCCTTTGGAGTGGTTCTGTAGCTTTAAGATGATGGGGGCGTGATGCTAATCAAGAGATTATAAAAAGGCACCACCAAGTCTCTGACCATTAACTTAAATGAAGCTGCTACTTTAAGGGAAATCTGTGGGATAGACTGAATAAGGTCTTTCCACCTCTGCTAAAAAATGATAACAGGATCATGTAAAAAGGTATGCTTATCACATAAGGCCCAGAAAATTAGACTTTTTTGCATCAGTAATTTGGGGGCTTTGCTTCCCTATGAAAAACAAAAGGAAGTCTTTCCTCTAGTAAAGACAAGTTGAGTGGTAGTTGTCGAAACAGAAGTTTCCTTGATTGTAAGACCTTATCTATTCCTTATTTACTGTGATTACAGTGACCTTGCAGCATGTTTATAGGGTATGGAAAGTCAATATTCTTTAATGTTTCCAGTATACATTCCTACAATAATGTTTTCTTGTCTTTAAGTTAACTTTCTGTATGGAGAAAATTATCTCTAAGGTTTATTACCTAGAAAATACAGGCACTCTTTATAGTAGCTACCCTAAAAATACTGCATAATTTTAGCAGACACTTTTATTATAATTGGCTTGTAATGCAATGTATCTACATTTAACACAAGTATTTTTGTTTGTTTGAAGCTATATTAGGAATTTTCTTTAGATAACTGTTCCTTTATGATTTTAAGAGGAGAATTCTCCAGATTACAATTGTTGTAAATGTTGTATAGTCTGTGCTTGTAGACACAACCTGTATCTATCTAATGACATTTGTCCTCAGCAGAAAGACCCCAGACCATCATCTTCCACTGTAGTCACAGTGGAAGGATATTCCATGGGAAATAATTCAGTAAAGGGAAAGTAGTGGTTGTAGTAAAAGGAAGTGCGGGGGGGGAAAAAATTCTCTAATAATGTTTCATTACAGTTGAGGGATTCATCCTCTCCATTCCTGGAATCAGAAAGAACTTTTTGAAGTGAGAACAGGGACCAGTCACCCATTTTAACACTTGATCATACTGCCTGATAGTTAGTTTTGGAGCCGGGAGAAGGAGCATGGTTTAAATGACTGCTTTGTCTGGCTGCTGTGGATAATGACTTTAAAAGTGCAATGAAAATACAAATTATGCCTGCATTAATTTATTTTGAAAATGGTTATGTTGTGGCTAAATAAGCTGCTTACAAGTGATCTGGCAGACTTTTTGCCATGTGGATGAAAAATAACTCTACAAGCACTTAGACTGAGGAAACTAGTACATTTCAGCTCTACTTTCTTCTACATCCCTCCTGATCATTGATTTTCAGGATATGTTTATTATTTTTAAGACAGTTGCTTCTAGTCTTGGAAATTCCTCTTGGTCTGCTAGGGCTGCATGGGCAACCATCCTTAGAAATAAGCAGCTTTCCATGGCGAGCAAAAGGACCACTGGAGGAAAACTGAGGCTCTATACGGAAACTCATTAAAAATAGTCCTTCAGTATGGTCAGCATCATGGCCCTAGAAGGTCTGAGTCCCAACTAAATGCAAGGTAACTGTGTTGTGAGTCTCACCTGTAAGCAATCAGAGGTCTCCTTCTGCTCACTGTTTTCTATAGGTCTGAAGAGCTCTTTCTTCTTCTCCCTGTCCCTCATGTCAGGGCTAGCAGCACTAATAAGCATCTTCAGGTTAGCAGTGGGAGTCCAGGGGTCAGGCTGTGGTCTGTCAATGAGCTTAACAGGTGTAATTGGATTTCTTTCTGGGGTGCAGCCTTTCTGCTTTGAGAGGTCAACTGGTTCATTCTTAATGGGAGTCTTTGGGGCCATCCTGGATCGATCAAATATGTTCTCCTATTAAAAAGAAAATGTTGTTTAGGTACAGGAAAGAAGGCAATTCAACAATCAATTCCTCTGCTCTTATGAAGGTAATCTTACTGATGCAAGCCAAGGCACTCACTGCTATATTTAGACCATCTCCTCTGCCTTTATCAGAAAGAGTAAAACATTCTATATGTTAGTATTCTGAAGGTAGCGTGTATGAGACACCACTCTGAATTACAGATGCTGAAGTCAAGCAGTCAAACCTGTGGCCTTTTAGGCTTTAGCATTCTACCTGTTATCACTTACATCACTCCAATGATCACTTAAAATTCACCTTAATAGCCTATAAACAGGACATCGTCTTCTCCAAACTCAATACTATACTTCCCCTTGGTTTATAGGTTTATATCTTTGGAATCATGGCATATGATAGAAACTGAAGGAGACATAATATCAGCAAAAAGTCAAGTAGATAACTTTCTGAAATTGAGCAAAGCCCATGCAGCCACAGCAACATGCTCCCCTAAACTATAAACCAGCCTTGAAGTTGTTTGCTCTTCAGTCTAGCTGTGTATTCTTGAGTGTTGGTCTCAAGCTAATCAAGCCTTCTTCCTCCAACTAGGATTACTACTTAGTTTCTTTCAAAATGGGCTGAATTTTAAAAACCTAACACAACTTTGAGACCAGATACTCTACTATCTTTTTTTCCCCACACTGCAGAAAGTAAAATGTAAGAAACTGAATAGCTGCCTGAACGAAATATTAAGTTGCTACAGGTTTGCTATTAAAAACTTAGCAAAATTAAGTAAAACTTTCCTGTCTGGTTATAGCAATTCAGCTGTAACTAGCTCATACTTGGAGTCACCTATCTATGATAACTGAAGTCTAAGTATCCTTATCACCTCATTGGGTACAGTCTAGCTGGAAAAGAAATATATTTACTACTAACTGAAGGAAATTTTTACCAGGAGCAGTTGTGTAGCATTCAAGTTGGGAATGAAGTTGGTACATCAAAGATATTCTGCTGCTTTGAGCACCAATAAAGGAAAGTTCTGCCTATATCCTCCTTACAGCTTACCAAAAAGGATGTAAAAGGGCATAATTTATAATTAGCATCCAGTTAGAACTTCCTACACTGTGACAAATAGGGGTCAATCTACAGGCCATGGTGCTTTTTGGAATATATGTTCACATGGCAGTGGCACTCAATATATTCTTACAATTTCACATTTGGCAGTGAATCAACATTTAATCTGAAATGGATTAAGTCTACCTTGCTGCAAGGTTCTTGTTCATTAAGGCTCATTATCAGTATCAATCATAACTGTAATGAGGTCAGCTGTAATAACCAGCAGTTCTATTACTTCAAATTTTCAAGTTTGTGCAGACATATTACGATGAAAAAGTAGTGCCATTACTGTCAGAAGCACACATCTACTATCAGCTTTCAAATCTTGACTTCTTTAATGTCATTAACTGCCTATTAACTTAAATCCTTCTGCCTTTTTCTTTCCCTCCCCCTGCTGTTTCAATGTCCTGCAAAGCTCTGTCAACTCCTTACTCATTACAGTGCCAGGGCAGTAGAAAGCATTTGTGATCTATCTTGATCTAAGGGTAGATGGTTTAGAAGAGGACTGGAAAGGCTGGCCCAATGAGCAAAGGGGAATTGAAGCAAATCTTTTAAAGGAGTTGAGTCTGTCAACAGCAAAACAGAGTTGTGTGGTCTTGGGTGGACTCAGATGAAGCACGAAGAGCTTGACCAGCAGGTCATGAGTCTGGGTCTAGTTCAGGAGCAATGACGTCTGAGGCTAAATATCCTCTCAGGGTTGTAGGGGAAGGGCAAGTTTGCAGCTCCGGCTGGTCAGCACAGGCCAGCGAACACAGCTTGGAACACAGCTGCATTTATGGGGCTATGTCTCTCCTATCCGGAAGGTGGGTGCAGCAGCATTTCCATGGGTCCTGCTGACATGCTCCAAGTGCTGCTAAGTGACGGGACTGGGCTGTCCCAAGGCAACTCGAGGCCGGGCACCCACAGAGAGGGCTATGCTATCCGAAAGTGAGTTAAGGCCTGGCACTCGGGTCACTTCGGACTAGGTAAGTCTGCACACAAACCCCCACCTCACCAATCTGCAGCTACCGCAATGCTTGCAACGAGCCAGTCCATTTTACATATCACCCAAAGCAAGAAGCGCTTTCCTGGGACCATAAGCCCTGCGTGCAGTCACTCCTCTTGGTGACAACGGCAATGTGACTCCGCTCGCTGCACCGGAGCATCCTGGCTGCCAGTGAGGGCACCGCAGCTCCGGCCGGCACACCTAGGCGGCCCCGCCACTCGCCTCGCACCCACCGGCCAACAGGGCAGGGGCCGGGGCCGGGCCCCGCGGGGGACCCAGCAGAGCTGCCCGCACGGAGGGCAGCGGCGCGAGGGGGGCCGCTAGCCCGGACAAGCGGCTGGCGCAGGGTGCCACCCGCCCCCTCGGCCGCGACCTGCCCTCCGCGGCCCGGGACGGCGCCTCCGCACGCGCAGGGGGCCGGGGCAGCGTGGCTGCAGCGCGGCCGTTGAGCGGCCGTTAAACGGCAGGTGAGCGCGCGGGGGGAGGGGCGCGGCGGCGGCAGCGCGACCCCCCCGCCCCTCACGTACACACACGCACCGAGCCCCAAGCGCCCCGCTCACCTTGTGCGCGGCCTCCGCCGCGCCGTCCCCGCGGCCCCGCCACGCCGCCAGCTCCCGCAGCGACAGGCAGCGGCTCGCCTCCATCCGCGCCGAGACCCGCCGGCCCCCGAAAGAGCAGGAAACGGAGGAGAAATAAACCAAGCGAGGCCGGCCGCGCCGCGGAGCAGAGCCCCTCAGCGCCGGGGCCGCCGCCGCCGCCGCTCCAGCGGCCGCTTCTG
>PTEX01000012.1:4607156-4665467 GCA_003342815.1 Eudromia elegans
CGCGGCGTCCCGCGCGCGGCCGCGGCCGCCCGGGCTTGCGGCGGCCTCCAGCAGCAGCTCCCGTCACCCCGCCCTCGGTCCCCAGCCTGTCCCCTCTGGTCACGGAGGTGAGGCGTTACCGGGCAGAAAAATACTGCAAATGCTGCGTTTGGGCAATATCCACCATAGCCAAAATACAGGGTTTCTGCTCCGCAAAGGCTTCTTAAACTTGGATGGGGGTTGCTCCAAGCCTGAAATCGTGACTGAAAAAATATTCCTTTGCACAGTGTAATTAATTTTGCCTTGTAAACGTAACTTGTGCTTGAGATAATTTTTTTTTGTCATGCTAATGATGGGTGTGCTGCTGTATTATTCCTGTCCTGTTTCGGTGGAGGAGGATTTGCCTCTCGGATCGCTCATGTCTCGGTAATGAGTCGTCACGAAAGGAAAACTCCCATATGCAGTTGTGATGAGTTAGAAGGTTACTCATCTTTTAATAATAATTTTTAAGGAAAAGAAAAAAAAATCAGGTTTTTGTTTTCGATAGGGAAGTAGATAACAGGCGATGCTGAGTCTAGGGCATGAACTTTGGCTTAGTCATTCTTAGCCTTCTCTAAAAGTTCTAGGGCAGCACACACTATTTGTTAAACAGTGAAACAGAAACTCCTGAAGAATCCCTTAACTGAGAATAAATAATAAAAAAAGCTTTCACACTTTCAAACCTTGATCTTCCTATTGTCTGACACAAAATTAATCCCATAATTGCAAAGTATATCTTCCCAGTGTATATTTGCATGCACAACAGTTATATGCGTAGGAAGGGACATTCCCAGTAAGCTGCTACTGCTCTGACTTGCAGGAAAACAGGCTCCTGGGAGTCGTAAGAGTTGCAGAGTCATGGAAAATTCAAACGAGAAACTGCATCGCGGTCCGACGTGCCCAGGCATGAACTCCAGGATGAGGCAAAGGGGGGAAGGATGTAGCAGCTGAGAAGCTGTTAGTGTGCCCCATCCCCTGTGACACGAAAAAGGGAGAAAACAGGGACTTTTCAGAGTACAATTTGCAGACCTTTGTCTCAGAGCTGCCACAAGCAATTGTACCTCCATTGCCAATTAATGAAGTCTGTGATGTAGTAGTACGTGCCATAAGTAGAAGTTTAAGTAAAAGCTTAGTAGGTCTCGCTGCATTTGCAGCTCTGGTACAGTGGTTTTCTGATTAAGAGCTTAACAGCACTTGGCACCTTATTATTTGAGTCGCTTGGTGGAAATCTATGGAACGATCATGCAGCAGGTCAGGTTCGATGATTGTAATACTTTGGATATTATCGCTTGTAACCTTAAAATTCTGAACATTTGTAAGTGATTAAATATATCTACAGGTTGGCATGAGACCAGAGAGGCCTAAGTCCAGCCACTTGTCAGCATCGGCTACATACAGACTATACGGGTCATACAGCACATCCCATTTAAGAGGTTATTGACTTGTAATAGCTCCACTTTGCTCTTGGAATGGACTCTGGGGCCTCTAGTAGATGCTGAGGGCCTGTGGCTTTTCAGGTTAAAGATGCCTTCTGAATATAAGTTGTGTGCGACTAAAGCTCGTCACAAAGCGTTAAGAGAGGACTAATTTGAATTAGGTTTGACACCTCCGTTTTGTCTTTCTGGCAGTTTACACGGCCGCTACGCTTGGCAGCGGGACTGCCTGCTACCTCCGGGATGAAACTGTGTAATGGCTCTGCTGGGGGAAAGCTGCAGCCTGCAAGCACGTGAGTTAGGTCGCTGGCAAGTGGAAATGCACATTATTAAAATGAATTTAATAAGCTAGCTGGTTTTCTAGTGAAATAAACACTCAAATCTCCTCTGATAACAAAATACAAGCTCTAACTATTTAGGGGTTAACCAGAAAAGAAGTAACATCAGTCACTTTAAAACAATGTATGGCTTCTTGTAGCACAAAAAGAAAAAAAAATGTTTATATAGTGGCCAAAGACCTGGCAATTCCTCACCTTTCTTCTTCTCCTCAGCAGTCTCTTCTTACGAGGTCAGTTATGCTGGAAAAAAAATGATCTTTCTCTAACGATTTTGGTTGGCATTTGGAAACTTAGCCAATAGGTTCAAAAGCTATGGATGAGGAAGAGACACATCCTCCCTGATCAAATTGTCTGATTTTGTTTCCATTGTAAACCAGTTTGAGTCACCAAATTGCTGAGCTCTCAAGGAATCTGTAGACCTTGGAGTGAGTCACCGGGGAAGTTTCGCCTCATGTCTGCTGCCCATCCTTTCCTGAGATGCTGCTGCCTTCGGCACTGTCTCCTCCCTGGGATATTCCCACCATCCGTGACTTCAGGCTGCCTTTGGCCAGTTGTGATCTGCACAGATGTGGGCAGCAGCTGTGCCCGTGTGACATTCAAAACCAGCCAAAGAGGCTGCATTAGAAGTGGTCATGAACATTTGTCATTATGGACTTGAACTGTGAACATTTGGCTTTGGCTGCCATGGCTAAAATACAAACGCAGGGCTGGGAGCAGGACCTGGACCCACCAGCCCTTCCCTCGCTGCCGAGGTGCCACGTGCTTTTGGAGCTTGTATTCATCACCATAGAGGGCTGTAGCTCTAACTAGGGAAACCAAGAAGTGATAAACATTGGTGACCCTCACCATAAACCTTCCCAACTAGGGCTTCAGATAGACGAATTTCCAACAAAATGAAATGGGTTTAACTTACAACAATTATTAAATTCTTAAAACAATCATTAAAGTGTCACTTGGTAATACCAGAAAGCCACAACAATAGTGGGCTGAAACCTTCTCTTTTAAGTCAAAGAAACACAGTCTGTACTGTAAGTATTCAAAAATGCCATTTGTTACCATTTTATTGTGCAAAATGGTTCAGCAAGTGGCTGCCTCTATGGACCTGCCATCTGAAAGTCCAGCTTTTTGAATATCTTCCCACAGATTAGTCTTTTTCATTCTATTTTCAGTTCAAAACAGGGCAACAGTCCTCAGTCATTTTAAAATTTCTCTGGAGAGCGAACAGGGGAAATAGGAGTTTGAAAGAGAGAGTCTTATCTGAAAACCATGACTGTGTCACAACAGAAGTTCCAATACAACCTAGTAATGTGCTACCGATTGAAAACTGGGAGAACTGTTAAAATACATCCACAAACATCCTCCAGGTTAAGAATAAAGAGATGGGCAAGCCAGAAGAAGGAGCAAGTCACATGCTCCTAACTGTGTAGCACAGTAATCCTGGCAAAGACTGCCGTGCCACTCCTGCCAAGGGTACACACCGCTGCCTTATTTCATTACTCGGCCAGGGGTACTTCAGTCCTTTATGATTGTCCTTAGGTTGGAAAGCCAGAAGGACCATGAGATCATCTGGTCTAACCTGCTAGATATTGCAGGCTATTAAATCTCATTCATTATCCTAGTATTGATTTTAAGGACTTGCTTGACTGAAGCCTGTGTTCCAGAGATCCCTGAGGTATTGATCTGAAGACAACAAAGGACCATGAATCCATCATTTCCACTGCCTTTTGTTTCAATATTATCCCATTCTCTGTATTATAATTTGTTCTTTAGTTCTAATTGGGTCTTGTCTGGCTTCAATTTCAAGTCATTGGTTCCTGTTACTAATTTCTATCCTAAACTGCATGGCCTTTCAGAATGTCTTTTTTTTTTCATGTAAGTGCTGGAATAATAAGCAAGCCACCTCTTGCTCTTTTTTAACAGCAATGAAAAGCCCTCATTTCTCACAAAAAGACTTTCTTTCTGTTGCTGTCAAATGACTTCAGTTCTTTTAACAGCTTCTCCAGTTTTTCTTTATGTCTTTTTAAAATACAGATCTCCAAGCTTTGTATTACATTACTGTACCAGTTTTGCTAATGCTTTATGCAGTTGTAAAATCATTCATCATTCTTAATCTCTGCTCCCTTAGAAAACTGCGTTCAACAGGGCTCTCCATCAAGAAGGAAATTTTAACAATCATTTTTATTCTCTTAGAAATGTGAAACTATATAGAGATCTATGACTTTTTTTTTTTTTTTGAGGTTCTGCATTTCTCCTAAACCGAACTAGCAGGAGGAGAAAGAAAAAAGTGGTATGTCAGTCAAAGTACGTATTTTGCTTTCTTTAATTGACCATCTTTCCAGGAAAGCCTTGGTTTTGATAAAATCAGCACTTCCACCGGGGTGGAAAAACTGGCTACAGGAATCTCCAAACTGCCTTGCTCCCTGCTGCCGATAGGAGGGATTGCACTTGTCCAGCCTATGCCGGTATGTGCAATGGTAACTCGTCAACCGGTTGTCTCCCCTGGTCATCCTTTGAAGTCACTCCTGTCACCTGCACAGAGGGACCTGCATTCCCTCTTCCTGCATGGATAACCTTGGGTGTATACAGCTATTCTTCGTCTGCAAAGGGCTCTTCTTGGCAAGCCGTCCGTCTCTCAGGTATGAAAACCCTCTCATCTGCAATTTTGCCAGTTTTTGTTGATTTGTCTGCAGAGCTTGGATGCCACAAAAGGAAGGCAGACCCGGCTGTCTAGCTGCAGTAGGTCTTCAAAGCTTCCTGCTGCCACAGGTACTTGCACCAGTGAAGCTGTTACCAGTCTCGCTGCCCATCAACCCAGTATAGAAAGGAGGGCAGTTCCCACCAGCCTCGTGCATTGCATAAGCTCTATGCTTACATAAAACTCACCTGCCTGGGGCTGAAGCCTAAAGGCAGGGCTCCCAAAGCAAAGAAAGAACATTGGTTCTTAATAAGAGAAAATAGAGAAAATCTGTAGTGCAAGCAGGACTTTGGAAGCTCTTCAATATTAAATGATCAGATCAAAACTTGGAGCTGGGCAGTTAAAGAGCCTCCTAGGCAGACTTCCCTATCTAAGCATTTTGCTTTCTGGACTGCACAAGGGCTTGATGCTCTGGTAGCGTTTTCAGCTTCCTTCTGTCCTGGCTGTGTGGGGCACTACCCAGAGCTACTGTTGGTTCCATCCCTTTTCTTTCTTCCTTGCCCTTTACATCCCAAGGCCACTACCCAGTCTGCATGGAGCTGCATACGCATATAACATATGCAATGCTATCAGCACTGCTTTTCCATACGGTTAGCTCTTGGAGCTCTGAGCAAAAGGACCTCATTGGTTTTCAAGGGGACTAATAGCAACCTGGAAGAGGGCTTAGCGGTGTGGGGTGGCCGAATTGGCTTTCCTTCTGGACCGTGCATGGAGCAATACAGGCACACTCCTGCAGTGCTGTCCCTGGAATAATAAATTAGCCCTAGGCTGCTCTGCACACAGCCATATGAGGTGTCTCTAACTGCAGCAAAGTTCATCTGTAATCCTGATAATTTGCCATTAAATAACTGAGCAGAGTTGGCTCTACATTTCAAGTCCCATACAGCTGCGTTTTTTAAAATAATGACACTAAAATAAAGCCACATTCCAGTATTTCCTTTGATAGAGAGAGGGGCTTATTTGTCCTGCAAAGGGAGGAAGAAATTTAGCACCTTACAGGAGCATACCCCGAATCTCTTGGTATTTATAAGGATTTAGTATTATACTTAAAATGTCCTTCAAGTAAAAGAAAAGAGCCAACAGATACTTATGATTGGCACACTGAGGCTGTGATTTAATGAAATTTCCTCCTTCTTGATATGAAAAGAGAGCTCTTGGAAGTAGAATAAACTGAAGTACCTATATGTAGTGGTCCTGTCATGGCCAGAGAACAGAGAAGACTCTAACCTCGTTACCCTTTAAGGTTTTGTGAGATAGATTATATTACAAAGCGTGTCTTAAAGATTGAGCTAGATACATTTCAATTCCTCTCATGTTTGTAAGCCAAGAGAAGTATTTTCTTTTTTCTCTGATGCATGAATGTGGATGATTTGGCAGAGGTCACCAGTGCCATAAAAACGTTCTAGAATCCTACGGGTTTAAAATAACAATATAGAATAGAGCTGTGAGCCTCTGTTGAATAAAAGCAGAATATCCTTTTCTGTTGTTCAAATCATGCCCTCTGAGCTTGGCAAATCATATGAGGAACTGATAAGAGTTTGGTTCATTTTAAAATCTTCCTTGCTGCAATAGCTCATCAATCACAGCAAAAGTGATTGGATTTGAATTTAGTTTACAGGCCCAGAAGGGCTGCCCTCTAGTTTGTTGCTTTTTGTGTTCACTCTATTGCATTTCTTGCCTGCATACAGTATAGGAAGGGTCATAGGAAGATGTCCTTTGTCATCAACAAATTCTAAGTGAATTCATTTATTAAAATTATTCTTAACTGAGTGCTTGATGTATTTGTGTGAAAGAAGTGAGGAATAGCCTTTCCTTTAGAGCCTTTGGAGTGTATTTGGGCAGTGCTTGCCTGACCATCAGGATTGTCATGTAAGCATACTTATTTTTATTCTCTTAGGAAAATACAAACAATACTTTACCTGGAAGCAAAGATAATGTTACCTTGCTGTAGCTCTGGCATATGTACAGATATTTGGAATCTGCATACATTCAACAAACTTTGCTTTTAGATGCATCTGGCCTATGGCATGGAAGTATTTGCTTCAGACATACAGACAATTCGGTGAAAAGGAAGCTTAAGTACAAAATCTCTCCAAGTTATTCAGAACATTTGTATTCTGTGAAAGAAACACTAATGAAGTGTTTCATCAGTATGGTAAAACACAAAAGTTTTATCAGAAAAATTTTAAAAGGGCCTTCCATAGTTTATGCAAAGAAAGTTATACGAAGTATTTTCATACCTAATTTGCATGCTTTTACATTAAATCTTAAAGCCACGTGTCCTGAATCTTAACGATACTGATGCCAACAAGTCTCGACAAGTATAACCTATGAATTCATTGCAGGAGGGGATATAAAAGTGCCCTGGCTCTTGAAGAATTGCTTCTTCCTGCTCGAGGATTTTCTGCAGTGCATATGGCATGGTTGACTAACAAAGATAATAATCAAGTTCCTCTTTACCAACTCTGCAGTGACAAAAATAGCACAAATTCTTAGATTTATTTGTTTGCAGTTCATTTAGTACATCAGGATTTCTCAAGAGCATATAGATTTTTAGAAGTCCAAAGTCTCACAGAAAAAAACATGACTTTTACTTCTACTTGGAAAAAGTAGCTATGCCTCAGGTTGGTCTTTTTCACCATCTGTTTCTCAAGTATTTTAAAACTGTGGGGGAGACGGTGAGAAAAAGGAGGAAGGATAGAAATGGAAGTCAATTAGATTGCGTCTTGTGAGGCCTATCAGCTGCAATTAGCTTATGTAAATACATTCGAGATCCCTTTTGTTAAAGACTCCAAGTGCAGACATAAAGTCATTTGCAGGAAGGATAGCAGATGCAAGGAGAATGCCTTAGGCAAACCTGTACAACACTCAGGGACTGAGTCCAGTCATTGTGGTTCTTGCTGAAGAGCACAGCTAACAGGCAGCCAACAGACACAGCCCAAAGTCTGCCCTGTCCAGCATCTTCTGCCCCAAAAAATACAGTAGCAAACACTTAAAGGAAACGTATAAAATCAGAATATACAGCAAATAACCATTTTCCTGATCAATCTCGCCATGCCCAGTATTTTAGAGAACTTCTTGAGACAGTGGCTGCATGTAGATCATCGTGTTGAACAGCCATCCCTCAACTTACCCTCCACAAGTGCCTTTTGAGCTCTCCTACACTTCTGGTCAGTTCAGTGTTCTGGAGCAAAGAGTTCCACAATTTAATTATGCAATGTGAATAGTGCTTAATTTTGAAATATGCTGCCAGAATTTTTTTTTTTTTTCAAAAAAAAGCTCTTTACATTAAGCTGTTCGTTAAAATGGTAAAAATGAATATATGGAAGGTCTACTTTGGAGTCCTGCAGGATGGCACTCCAAGTGTGTTAATGCCACCAGTGGATTTGCAGGTGGAAACTGCATCTTTATGTGGCGGTGCTGTTCTTTCTCTCTGATGGCCTCCGCAGTGTATGAGTGAGCTGCAGTGTCTGAGCTGCAGCGTGTACGATCAGAGGCTTTTGCTTCCTTTGGGAATTCAGCTATAGCATTAATTTAATCTCTTTCAGCTACTATGGTTGAGCAGGTGAATAGTGAAAATAGTTATGTAAGCTCTGGGGTCTGTAATAATTGTGTGAAACCTCTGAATATGCCTGCATTGCAGCTTGAGAACATAGTTTGCAATTGTCTGAAATTACATAGTACTTAAATAGATAACAACCCTGCTTCTCCTTTGAATGGCTGGGAAGGTGCAAAGACCAGGTACTCAATCCCATGGTAAAAAGCCACTCATTTTCAGGGCAGGCTTTGAATGAATTGCTTATTCAACAATACCCAGGCTCTTCCTCACACACTCGGCGTAGCTGGGAGGGTAAGGAATTAGGCTCAGTGCAGGGGCTGTCTTTTTAGATGGTGTAACAAAACTGACTTCAGTGGTACATCCTATGCTGTCAAAAAAGAATGCAAGATCTAACCTAGAGAATTGGTGCATGGAAGCTGCCTCTACCTCTTTTGGCTACGAACCAAAGATGGATGTGTGCAAGCTCAGGGCTTATATCTCCTGCTTAGTGAAAATTGTTAATAATGTAACTTTTTTTTTTTTTTTTTATTTAACCTCTCTCACTTTCTAAGGAATCAGATCAATTTCCAGAAAAGTTATTGGCTGCTTTTGCTCTTTTTCAGTTACGCTGGTTTTCCTTTCTTAACTGTTCAGTACAAATGAGAAACTTAAAGATGCCCAGGGTGGTTGTTAGGGAACTGCCTATTCTCTGCCTGTGTTCCACAAAAACATAAGGAAGGAATAAAGAAAAATATGTTAGCAGGTATATTCTGGCTTTCTTTTTTTTCTCTTTTTTTTACATTTTTTTTCTCAGGTTGAGATTGGTGACCCCTTTCACTGCTGCACCAACAAAGATTAATGACCGGACACAGTAGGGACCTGAGTAACTACAAACTGGGAACCTCCCTGAGTGCACTTGAGAGGCTGGAGCTGGAGGGTCACACTCAGGCAGGGGACACTGGGGCATGTTGGCATAAAGCTATGGCAAACTTGCCCTTGGGAGCTGCCTCCAGCTTGAGGAAAAGGCCATTGACAGCCACAGGAATAGCTTGATATCCCAAATCCATGGAGTGTTTTCAGTCCTTTTGTAATCAGAGTGGGGCCATGGGAAAGTGCTTAAGCTCTGGCAGCAGATCCAGAGAGGAGGCTGGGATTCAGATCATCCCAGTGTTTGTCCAATGTTTGCTGTCAGCTGAACTGGGCTGGTCCCAGGCTCAGGGTACTGGGTGCTGTGACTCCAGGGTGCCAGATTCTACCTTTTTTGCCCCAGGACTGTGGGTTTAGGAATTCCACACACTGCCTGGCAAATTCCACTGTGAAGCTGGGAGCTGGCTCTGGTGCAGGCGTGCGTGCTGCGTGGCCTGAACTGTGTAATTTTAGGCACTCTGTGCAGCCTTGGAGAAGTTGTGTAGAAAGTTTTCTACTCAATTTAGGTACCGAGAGGACTAGAGAGAAATGCTGAATGACTTAGAATAAGAAGTTGCATCCCCCTGGCAACTCCACAGAGGCACCTTGGTTGCATTGACTTCAAGAATAGTAAGCATTCCCAAGTATTCAGCTCAGGGAAGGACACTGCTTTTCGTGCAAGTCACGGAACAGACTGGTCTGCTGACACTGCCTGGCGACTGATAGCAGGGATTCAAGGTCAGTATCTTTCTATCATCACTAGAGATTAGCTAAAATATTTGCAGGCATCAAATGCCCTTATTTTGCTTGAGACTTGTTGATAACTCTTCTAACTGTGGATGAGGCAACACCTCTTTGCTTGTAAAAAGGTTTGTGATATCTGTCCTGATGCAAACATGTGCATCTGGAAACTGGAAAGCATGCAAAGGACAAATTTTTCATAAGAGTCATAAATGTGCCTAAATAAGGTTCTCAGGGTTTTCCTTTATGTATGCTCTCTGTGTAGTGTGATTTAGAATGAAATTTGATTCATGAAGATGCTGATATTTAAAACAGCTGCCTGTCAGTCAGTATTGATTCAGGAAATCAGCTGTTGCTGCAACGAATCTGACAGAATAAAAGGTTTAAGTCTATACCTGTCACTATTCATTTGTCCTTACTGTCTGTTATTACAGGTGTGATACTGGCATCTGAAATGAAGACGCATGTTATTGGTTCAGAGGTGAAAATAACAGTTGATGTATAGGATGTGGTAGAAAAAAAAATCCAATAAGCAGCTTGCTGTTTGGCAGGTAATTGCAATGAAACTACATTAATATTCTGTCTGTTCACTGACCAAGGTAACACAGACTGAAGTGTGGAAGGTCCTATTAAATCAGAGGGAAGGACAGGACACGCTCCAGCTGTAGTACCTAAGTCCTTTAAGACTTCCAAAGCAGCTTGTGAAACATCTACTACATTCTTACAGGCAAAAAAAAAAGAAAATCACCTGCCCTGTGTATTTCATATAGACAGGAAATAAATTCAGTGTGCTATGGACAAGAACTCCGAGGACTTAAGTCTTCATGTACATATATATGTATATATGGCTGGTATACGTTGTTTATGAACTCTAGTTTATACTCTTGACAGTTTTATTCAAGAATGATGGCGGATTTTTTTCCCTTGCTGCGTCAAACTGCTGAGTTTGTGTGAACAATTCCCATGTCAGGATTTCCTCTTGAGGCTTCCAGTGTTCTGTTCTCTACCTGTGTCACTTCCATGGCACACCTTTTCAGAGTTTTAACAGTGAAAACAGTTACTTTTTCAGAGTTTTAATAATGAAAACAGTTACCTTTTCGTGTGTGGATAACCCTCTGTTGTTTCTGAGTAGACACTTTTTTTTTATCTTTTTCTGTGAAACTCTGCAAGACGCAAGTAAGTTGCAGTGTTGCACTGGGCAAATGCCAGAGAATTCTTCTTGCCATGCATGTATTTTCACCCACTGTGTTATTTTTGAAAGCAATAATTTTGACATACCTCCTTTTAAGTAAAATCATTCTCTCTCTTACAATATAGGTTTTTGTACAGAGTTTAGAAAGATATTCTCAGAAAGGACTGTACCATGTAATTGCGTTTTACAGGAAACTGTCCTTTATAAGCAACTGGTCTCTTGTTTCAAAACTTTGTGTAATATAACCAGATTTGGGGCCAGATTCAGACAGCTGATTTTGATCAGGTAGATGTCATTAGAATAATTAATAGCAGGATATGAATAAATTTGCCCAAACTGGACTTTAATCTTTCAAAATGCTTGCAATTTCTTGCCAGTTTGATGAGGAAGTGGCAGGAAAAGAAAATGGAGATTGAAAGGAAGAGAGATTATTTGTTACGTGTTCAGTGTGACTGTGCTCAGGGTGTAGCCATTGCCCTCCCTGTTGATGCCAGTCCCTTCCCCTAGCCCACATTTCCTTCTTGCTGGGCAGTTTCTAACCGTACTGTGTCTAGTCTGATGGATGTAGCTGATATTGGTGTCTGCAAAGCTTTTATAAACCCGAAGGAGTTTTGGCCTCCTCTCACAGCATCTTACACTGTCTAAACAAGCAGAGAGCTGCCCTAAAGGATCTTCAGATATTGCCGTGATAGAGAGGAGCCCAGAAATAGCAAAAATGGTAAAGTAGTGCTGTAAACAATAGTTTCTTCCCTGCAGGATGAGCCAATAACAAGGCTTTATATGTAGGGAGAAGTGTCAGAGAGTTGGTATACAGGCCTCTTAAAGGCAATTCCCATTAAAAGACTGTTTCCCCACATCTTAGAGATTGTAAAATGCAGATTTTTTTTTTATCTTGGCACTCATATGTCAAAGTTATGGGGTTATTCAGCAATGTCTTGATGAATTATTATGGCCTGGGATATTTGTTGCTTTATTTTTAAACAAAGGAGGTCAAACTAGATGAGCAGAACTTTCTGGTATTAAAGTGCATGAAAGATTCATTAACTCTCATTGATACTCTCCTTTACGGTCACAAGGCGTAAAATATCTGCAATAGCAAACTTTATTAGAAGGGAGAAGGCTCAGAATTGGTTTTGTTTTTCCGTTAAATGTTAGTTGCTTCACAACTTTCAAACGCAAGTTAAATGCAGTGCATTTAACTCAGCCCGATGTTGACGTAAAGTGTAGACATAGTACAGAAAGTTGGGCCACTTACTGTATCAAAAATGTTTGTAAGCTTTGAGGCCAAAAGCACCATCCTGCTTCCTGGACCATCCAGTGTTGCTGATTTAAGGCATGGCCTCTGTCATCATGGTGTGTGTGACACTGACCTGGTCTCCAAACATCTACGTTTCTCTCCTTAGTGCAGGAAGGAGGATGTGGGTCTTGGTAAGGCATTTCAGAAACATAGTGTAGAAAATAGCAAGATATTAATGCTTATTTATGCAGTGCCCTATTTATGCAGCGTTTTGCAAGTCTAACGTGGATGTCTTCAAGTAAGGATTGCAGTCTGTCAAGGGGAATTTTAGTGGGGAAGGCTGCTGCAGAATTGATGCCAGACTAGAGGCACAGCCTTCCTACCTCCTACTGCAGATAGGCTCCTGTGAGACATTCATCCCGTGGTAAGATGACACATTCTCCTCTGAAAATGACTTATTTTCATCCCTCTGTTCTTGGCACCTGTGTGGCAGTTACTGCAGAAGGGGCATCTGTCGTTTCTTCCAGCAGTTTGCAGGCCTGAGCTTGTTTTCTCCATCATCTGGTAGGTGCTCCCAGCATGAACAGCGTGTCACCTTCTGTCAGAGAGGAGGCCAGGAGGGAAGACAAAGAAGGATTAATCAGTTAACAAGACAAAAGGTCAAAGGCAGAAAGAAGTTGAACAGGAAAGGAGAGGAGAACAAGGGGTTCCCATAAAAGAGAAGCAAGTGAAGAAAAGAACAAGATTAATGGAGAAAGGACAGTGAGTCCTGTTATATACATGAAACACAAAGCAGGGCTGTTCACAGAGCCTCATGCTTTCTTTCTTAGGAGAGTGGCAGTTAGTGCTGGGCAGTGAGGCCCATCCGCAGCAAGATCCCCTCAAACGTTTTGACCTGCTGCTCTCATAGTCACAGCAAGTGATTCCCACAACCGAGGAGGCACCGGGGAGTGTGTTCCTGGCATGGCCCTGGCATGGCCCGTCGTCCAGCTTCACAGCCCAGTGAGGCACCTGCTGTGGTGCATAAGAGGAAACGGCCACAGATTGAGGCACCAAAAGTTCCACAGGAACTTGAGAAAGAATTTCTTAACAGTGAGGGTGACAGAGCACTGGAACAGGCTGCCCAGAGAGGTGGTGGAGTCTCCTTCTCTGGAGATCTTCCAAACCCGCCTGGACATCACCCTGTGCCACATGCTCTAGGAGACCCTGCGTGTGCAGGGGGGTTGGACTAGATGACCTCTAGGGGTCCCTTCCAACCTTAAGCATTCTATGATTTTATGATGACCAGGCGAGAAAGGTGCTCATCTGAAACATCCAGCCTGGCTCAGGGGTAGGGATCAGGCTGCCAAGGCATTTAAGGGTGCTTCAAGGAGATGAAAGAGCTGGTTTCTTTGAACAAGCACAGACCACTCTCCAAGCTCATTAAATAGATTTTTGTTTCAGTTCAGCTCCCAACAGGGTAATTTCATGGGGTTTTGATCCTTTCCGTGCCTAAACCCTGTATGAATCTTTGCTGGTCGAACTTCTGGCTAAAAGAAGAGTAAAGGAGGTGGGATTACTGCTTTAGGAAAGTACAGGCAGCTAAAATTAAATTCTCCATTGAGCTTTTTAAGAGCACCTCATTTCCATCTGGGTATATCCATCCCAGAAAATATAACCAGGAGCCTTAAGGTGTCTTCATCTTTAAAAACTCTCCATTTTTTGGTCCATTGGATCGGTTAGAGACATGTTGCAAAAGTCATCTTAAAATGAATTGATTTACAGTTACTACTTGCCACTCCCAAAAATCACAGAGGGGTATGCACAACCCCTGCTGATGGTGAGGTACATATGCTCTTGTGCATACGGTTCTTCGGAATCTTACAGCATTACTAAGATACCAATCACACCTAAGGTGAAATAGTAAAGGAAAATGGGTTTCTGAGAATGAGGAGTGGGAAAGAGTAATATTTTCTAATGGGAAAATGCATGTCTGCATAGCATTCTGCAGGCACTCTGCCAGGAGACCGCATCGTGGTCAAGGATTCTCAAGGTCTGTTCTAGCTGGGTGCCCCACGGAGCCTGTGCAGGCTGAGCCGCCGAGGAGGAGCTGCGGCTGGCTCAGGACCCCGCGTGACGTACTGGAGCAGTCATCCAGAGCTCGGGAGAGGTGGCGCACGGCTCAAGGCATTCGTGCCTATCCGGATTGTCCTTGGGAAGTAGGTGTTGGCAAAAGAAGAAATGTCAGGGAACAGAAGAACAAAAGGCCATCAGGCTACCTTAGGCAAGGGGGCTTACCTGAAAGTGATGCAGTCTTGCCATTTCCTTTGGATTTTATTGCAAATTTTATAATATTTCCTCTTTCTTCCAGTACTTTCTGACAAGGGAGTATTTTGTCTTAATCTTTAAAGACAGCTTGCATTTTTCAGAGAAAAGCACAAAAACATGAACTAAAGCACCGATGCCAAAATGTGAAGAGAAAACAGGCCCTTTCATATTCTCATTGGCCATTTTTAATTTCAGAGGTGTGTTTCTGAACCTATTCCTCATCCTGAGTTTATCCTTCAGCATAGACATTTCAAAATTGTCCCATCCTTTCTAACCATGTAGGAAAAATTGCAAATTCTGCCTGTGGTTGTGTTCCGCAGTTGACCACGTTTTCATTAGAGGAGGTACTGTTCAGAATGAATGGCCTTGAAACATTTGTGCTTGTTCATCGTGTCTCGTGGGGAATGTGCTCCATATAGGCTATACAGCATGAGACATAAAGAGACTTGCAGATGAAACGGGCTGTTTCTGCATTAAGCCCCATCAGCTGGGCTCCTGTGTGTTTGGACGCCTCCATTTAGCTCTGTCTGGGATGTTCATGCAGGATGCTAGTGGCTCAAGTGGAGATTGAATCCCGAGCCACCAGTTAGATGCTCTGTGTTGATTATTTCAAATTGCTTGCCAGATTCCTTGTATGAACTGTGTTTGTGCTGTATTGGCATAGATAGGTGGTGGTCTCCTGCTGTCTCACGTCCTACCAGAACCCCTCTGGCTGAAATGGAGTGTTTTAATAGCCTCTTCTGTCCACAAAAATATATTTCCTGTGCCTCATATTATTATTTTTCTTGAATTCTTCCAAAAGATACACTGTGTCCATGATACAAGGAAAAAAAAAAAAAAGCTATAAATTAAAAAGCAAAAAATCCAAAAGGTTATTCCTTAGAGCTACATGAGGTGCTGCTTAATCTGATTTTGCCATTTCATATTTTTCCTGCATGTAAGTTTGGGGGTTGTTTTTTAGTTTTTATCTTTATAATAGAACTAGAAACCCGCCAAAGTGACAGAAGTCTATCACATAGCTGCTAGATCATGAGTTTCACTGGTGCAGAGGAATGTTTAGGCTTTACATAAAAACATCAGTCAACTGATGTGGCATACACTGACTTCAAGGGAAACGCTGTAGAGCTCTTTAGAGCTTTGAGAATGGCCAGACATGAATTATGCTGATATATGTCCATATTAGTAGTCCATTGAGGAAGATAAGGATAAAACAGGATAATCAATCATATTCAAACAATCTGGAACTACCAAATACATCTTCAGCTGCATTAGGCAAATAAGTTTTTTTATTCATTTATGCAGATAAAGACTTTGGCTTGATCATAAACACAATAAAAATGTATTTTTATCTCTGGTCAGTTTGAGCTTTGCTACAGACATAATAGAACAAAACGTTACAACAGCCTAAGGATACACGTTTTGTCAGTAATTTTTCTGTGCCTGAGTGAATGTTTGGTTCAGGAGGAAAATGTTCATTTATGTCGCCACAAAATATTTCAATATTTTGACTTTGATTATAAAACTGAACACATTATTTTTAGCAAGAATGGAATTAAAATAACTGTTACGGAAACAGAAATAGAAAATGTCCCTTAAACATTTAGTAATTTGAAATTTGAAAATCTAAATTTGAAGCAAGCTTTGATGGAGGTGAAGTGTTTTATACTAAGAAGACTTTAATGCAAAGCCTAAATTTGGCCATTCCGAAAACATCTCATATAACTCTTCTGCAATTATGGAATTTAATTTATTTCTAGAGAGAGATGTGCTATGCACTTGCACAGTTCAGTAAGATTCTGCTTCTTATTCAGGAACACCTGCTGAACCAAAAAAAAAAAATCTAGGTTTGATTCAAGCTAATTAAGCTTGTGAGGATTTACAAGCAGCAGTCAAAATCTTGCCAGCAAAATATTCAGTGGGAAACAGAGTAGAAGCTCAAACCTCTTTCTGCAAATTGAAGAGCTTTCCTTGGAGCTCCAGCTAAGAGTCTGAGGCTTAGGGGATATCTTTGATTTAAAGAGGGATTTTAAGAGCACAAAATGAAAACAAAATGCATAGGGACCAAAATATTTTATAAACTTTTCCTGGTAGTCTGTGTTGAACATCTGAAGGAATTAAGGGCTGAACAGATGATCAATCTGCAGATAAAAGGATGAGTTGCCCTAACCTGGGCCGTGTGTGCACCCTGAACTTGAAGCAGTGGTAAAGTAAAACTTACAGTTTTTATTCCTCGATTGCAATGAGTCAGAAACATGCAGATGGTTAGTTAAAATTATTCAGATGGTGAGTCAGCGTGTCAGACCACTGTAACGACCCTTTGCAGTAGCTTGATTGCCTGCAATAGTCTGTCTATACCCTTGCTAAGCAGCATGAAAAAACAAATGTTTTAATTTATCGTTCTCAAAGCAAATAATATTGCACCTGGCACCACACACACCTTACCTGGGTTTAAGACAGTCCAGTAACATCCTCTAGAGCCTGCGTGTCTTCCCATCTTTTGCATTTCCACATTATTTCAGGAATGCTAAATCTCGAGTAAGGTGGGAGGGTTTCAGTCTGGCAGATTCATGTATTTTTATATCGACATGGAGTCAGCCTGAAAAGTCTTAGGTATATTTAAGGATTAAAGACCCATCCAGTTTAATGAGCGTGTGCTAGTGAAGGTCATGCTGACTTGGAGAAGGGAGTCAGATCCATAAATGGAAGCATGGCCAGTCCATCTGTTACAGGATTTGGGCTCTTTGGGATAAATCTGCTTCCTTCACGTAACGTGTGCTGAGTAAGAAAACCCAAACCGGCCCTGGTAGGAAGCAATTACTTACTGAGCTGCTCAAGTTGGCTTTCTGAGCTACATCAAGTAAGCCCAGATTCTCACTGATACTGGCATCATTTTTTTCCAACCTGCTCTACTATTCACGCAGTTTGCTGCACAGCTGCATGGTAAATGATGCTCACGGTAGATCTCCAGAGGGTGAATCCATTCCTGCTCAGGAGAAATCCCATAGATTCCAACAATGCGGAGGAAGAGTGGAGGGGATGAGGCACAGAGCCAGGGAGCCCAGTTCAGCTGCCCAAACAGAGGTATGTACCACTCTCTGGGAGGTTGAAAAGCACCCAAGACATGTGCATGGGGCCACCAGCTGGGACACAGGACCTCTGGAAGACTTACTCCTCTGCAGGGAGGCACTGCTAGTGAGCTGGGACACACGGGGCATTAGATACCTCTGTGGTGGAAGCCCAGCACACCTCCTTTATCTTCTGAAGAGGGTGGTGATGGGAAAGTCCCAGAGATGCCTAGTGGCAGGCCCTGTAAGACATTGGTTGTGTCAGAAGCCATAGTGCTTGCCTGTCTTGAAGTGTGCAGTGGTGAGCGGGGCCAGGAACCAGATCCACTTCGGATCAGAGGAAGGAGAGGCTTTTGCTCACCGAGAATTTGCTCACTGAGAAAAGCAGCCGGCGGGGAATGGGCCAGGGGTGAAGCCTCTTGATTAGAGTCAATAAAGCAGCTTTCACTAAAAGAGCAAGAAGAAGGAGTTGTGGATTCAGGTTGGTGGAAAACAAACACAAACCAGCAGGGCCTTGTGTGTCTGTGTGGATTTTTTTTTCAGTGTCCCATCTTGGCTAGAGCTAGAGGCCACTCAATACAAAACTCATCTTTCCACCAAAAACGTCATTTTTTGGTGAGGCTGCTACAACCTGCTGGCTGGCTGGCCTGTGTCGGGTGGATTGCTGTCCTCTGTGGAGAGGTGGAGGATGGAACTGTCTACAAGCCTGAACATGCCCCTAGGAGATGCCAGTCTGCTCTGCAGAGCATGTTACATTGGCACTGGGAGTAAAGAGAAGCCTTGATCAACTCTGTGATGTCTAAGTAAAGATTTACTCTGCAAACATTTTACCTTTCCTCTTAGCCAACTTCTTTTTTTCCTCCAAAAAAAGTGGTTTTTGCTACATTTCCGCCTGTGGTTTCTTTAGTTATGCCTACAGTTGGACAGGTATTGAGCAGTAAATCTGTATTTAAAAAGCCAAATGATCTCATTTTGGCAATATTTCTTACCCTAACTTTCTTACCAGTTCCCTTCTCCACTGCAAAGAAGCAGTAGGTGGCAAGTGATATTTTCTTACTGGAGACGGTCCATGGATAGCAGAGAGAAAGTACAAAGACATTTTATGCTAGAATATCTAGGCTATTTTCAGATGATGCTGATGGATATCCGCTCCTAGAAAATCTCTTTAGAGATATCTAAAGAACTATATAAAACAGGCTTGTCCATGACTGATAAAAAATATTCAGCACTAAACTGAAGAAATGTTTTTTTTGTTCGTTTGTTCTTGAAAATAGAGAGAAAGGTGAGCAACACTTCACAAAATCATCTAAGCAGGTAGATATCCAGTGTTATTTTTACATACCTATGAACCAAAAGGAAGTGGGAATCTGTGAATGAATTTGAAGTAGACTTTAGTGAGAGCTGTGTGGGGGATTGCTTGCCACTGCTTTATTTTTAACAGAATTTATTCCACCTAGATCAACATCATAAATAATGCTGTCTGATTAAGAGCAGAGATAACCGTAGCCAGAGCAATTTACCCACTACTTGGCTGACGTGCTTGACGAGCCCTGTGAGAAGGGGAAGGTTGCTAAAGGTCTCTCAATGAGCAGGCTGCCACTTCTGCTCTAAGGGAGGCAGTGCAGTTTTCGAGCCTCGTAAATGATAGAGACAAGGACAAAGAGATGAACACAATACGACCTGACTGGAGGTTGCTGGGGCTTCGTGCAAGGCAGAGCCTTAAGCTTTAAGGCCCTTGCTTTAGCAGTAGTGTTTTGTTACTAATGACACCAGCTATAGTGCCATACTACTGAGTAGCCAGGCAGCAGACAATGTTCACCCCCATGTTTTTAATGTCTTTTTTTTAATTACATACTTTTTAAAGCTTATTCTTTTATATAGTAGCTTGCTTGCTTACATGAATGAAGAAAAAGTCATTTACATTTCTCTTCTAGGAAATGCATCAGTTCATTTTTAACCTTAAACGAAACAGCAAACAAAATAGAGAGTTTTCAGAGAAGAGAACAGATTCTTCTTTGATGCATCTGCTTCATTTTAAGTTCAAAAATACGAGGAGACAAGAGAAAACTCAAGATTTTTCAAAATCAAGCTGTCTACTTTTCTTGGGGTAGGACAACTCAGGTTTGAGATCAACACCTGGAGTTACAGAGTGGGACAAACTGATCTTCAAAGTAGGCTGAAAATATCCACCAAGTCTATAGGAAACAGGGAAAAAAAAGCTGAAAAAAAGAGTAACTTTTTTTTTCTGGTAAAAAGGGGTGTGAATATAGCAAGAAATGTGTTTTCTTGGAGGAAGCAAACATCCCTATTTGATATAGCACAGGAAGCCTATATTGTAGTGAAATTATCTGTACTGATTTAATCTGTAGTTCCTTCTTTTTCTGCCTTTTCTGGCAGTTCACTGTGAAGGGAGAAGATGAGGACAGACTGGTGATGAGGTAGGTGGAGGACATGTCATAGTCATTCTTCTACCAGACTGGGCCAAGTTTATATGCCAACACTGGTGGAAAGTACAGAAGACAGAGACAGAAGGAAAAGTAGCTAATCTATTAACTATCATATTCCAAGCTGTGTAAGCTACCCCTGGTTTAGAACAAAGATTAGATCCATTAGCACGTTTCCTGTACTCTAGATAGAGAGCGGTAAACTCCATACTGCTTTTCTCATTATTCACAGGTTCAACTCATTTTTCAGCACTGTTCACAAACTCCTTCCCGTGTACTCTACAGAATATATTCAAAGTGTGTGTTAGAATTATACCAGGCCTTAAAGATTCGTATCTCAGCACTGGAACAAGACCACCAAACAAGTATGCTCTGCCTATAGTCTTTTTGGCAGAGTAATAAAAACTGTGTGTGCATCTGTGCTGTGTGCTTCATAGCAGTTGCTGTAGGTATCTGTGCTGTATTATTCCTCATAGGGCAACGAAGCCAGAGGATGGCGTAGTTCCCTCTAGGTAACTCTGGCTCTTGCAATTCACTCAGAGTTGCCTTCTGCATTGATACATCATTCTTGCACAGGGGGCACGTAATGGATCAGGGAACTGCTAATGAGCTGGAGAGTCTATGGGTTACCAACCTGAGTCATCTTCAATTAATAGTCACCACAAATAACTAACATTCGTGGTTCATCTGACCTATGTGGAAGTCCTCTGAAGTTCTCCATCCCAGAGGAGGCTGCCACCAAGAATGGCAGTTACCAACCAGGGGATTCAATGGGCAAAGACCCACCTTTTGCCCAAAGGGTCGTCCCTCCAAGTGCAAGTATTGGGTTCATTTTTGAGAGACAAAATCAAAACTGTCTCTGGTCCTGTATCTTGTAGACAGACTGCCTGAGGTGGCAGGGAGTTCAGTCTAATGCCTTGTGTTGTCTCCAAGATGTGTGCAAAGAAGATACAGGCCTAACTTTCTTGGTGGCATCTCAAAATGGCTGATAGTTACCAAAATCCCTCATCACTTGCATAAACTGAGAGGCACTAAAGGTATTATCTAAATTATCCCAGTCCATACAGGACTAGGGTGAATGAGGCACGTACTGAAATATTTGTTAGACACCATTAATTTTAGTTATTAAGGACTGGCACACTTATAACTGTGGGGGAAAATTCAGAATCAATTTCATCTTAGCTTCTTGCTTTAAATGGCTTTTGCTATCTCCTGTCTCGTAGTGGTACTATTTTGGTGTTCTAAGTGGATGAGTAACTAAGGAGTGGGAGGAGGCACAAACCACTCCCAGGGTCTCTGATAACCTCAAAGTGCAGGGAGATGTTGGTGGATGTGGCCAGTGTGAGGTCATTATGAAAAGAGAATCTTTAGGATGCATAAGAGCCTCTTGCCACGTTTGCTTATCACAGGCAATGCTCAGCTCACAGCTTCTTTAATTTTTATGTGACTTTTCACTGTCTCAGATATAAGGAACATTAACTGATTACGTATCCATGCTCAGTTTTGTTAACCACATTACAGCGAGTTCTCTGGGGTGCATCTTTAGGAAGGAAGACACTCTGTTAATCTGTTTACACAAAAAATGCATATTAAAAGTGTGTTTATAAAATCCACTGACATCAGCTTTTGTCCCCTTTGGTGCTCTACACTAAATTAATATGCTGTATTGCATATGCAGTGTCCTTGCAGGAAACTAGTCCCCTGCTGAAGTTTGTTTTACTTGTGAGGGCCATTACTGATCCATCTACATGCAATATGTACTGTCATCTCCTAAGGGAATACATAGGGCCACAGAGAGCACGGTCTGATTGCTGGTGTTAGCCCTAATACATCCTATTTACTATTGCACTGCTCTGTGCCTGTTGCAGGTCTGCAGAAGGGTTACAGTCTTGCTTGAGGGCTGTTGTGAGGAGAAAGCAAGTCTGAGGGTTAGGACAAAACGGGAGGTGAGGGACCTACAATGATTTCTGCTGTGGGTTCTAGAAATCATTGTTTCTGTTATGAAATGATAATTCCTGAATTTTCACAATAACATCGGAAAGGAACACCAAATAGAAATTTAACTTACTTCTAAGATTTAACCTTTCTAAATATTTGTAATGTTTTTGAATGTGTCCACAGAGCTGAGAAGTCGCATGACCATTCTTTTTCCCTGGAAATGGTGTCTTTACCAAATTATTCATAGTGGGAGTCTTCCATTTAGGTTTCAAACATAAAACAGAAATCACCTAAATAAATAAACTAGAAGAAGCAAAAGCAGTATTTCTCACTATCACACATGTCTTTTACATGCTTAGATTGACTGCGCATCACTTTTTCCCTCAACAGTTTTTCAAGTTGCATATAATGCTGATCAAAGGAGCTGTCAGTGCAATACCTCTCTGCACGGGCTGGGGGGGACATACTAAGTCATATACAACAACACAGAATCCAAAATGCAATGTTAAATAAATGGTCATTTGGCACACCAGATAATAGCTAGTAGAGTGGGATGGTTAGCTCCATTATACAAAATTAATCTTTCAAAAACTAATCTGTGAAAGGAATCATTTTCCTCAGTCTGAACTCGCAGACAGTGACAGTCTATAGGACTGCCTTTAGGCAACCTGTCAAGTTTATTTGTCTTTCCAGACAAATCATCAAGATGTTTTCTCCATGCTCACATACCAAAGGCAACGTAATGAGAAGAGCTGGAGCATGAAGTGTGTGTGTGCAGAGTAGGCCTCCCTGTCAAATAGGAGGTTCTGTAATGTTATTTGATAGAGAGCTTCGGTTGCTTTTTGCTCATAGGTGCATTATCAGTGACCCTAGGCTTAAAAATCAGGAATCATGAATGTTCCACTACCAATGTGCCTGCTTCATCTGTCCTTATATGACATGCTCATCTAAAAGGATTAGTCTACAGAAGGATGAAAATTTTCTCACAAATATTTCATAAAATATCACCAAAGCTTAAAGGGAGTCATTCATTAATACCTCTGCCACCCTGTGTGTAAGCTATACAAGAGTATCCATAAAAATAATGCCAGCAGACCCACAACTGAGAGAAGCAGCACTAGTCACCGTTTCAAAAAAGAGATATAGGAGTTTTGTAAAATATTACAAGATTGGAGGCAGAAAGCCACATGTGTGTCCACGTCCTCTCTCCACTCCCACCCACGTCTCGACATTTGATATTGTTGGGGGGGGCCTTAGCAGTCAATATTTCTGGATCTGCCCATAAAGCAATATTAAACTGGATAAGGGAGAAAGGAGCTAGGAGAGTGTTTTGCTCTCAAGAAAATCATGGCAGCAGCAAATCGGTAGGATGCCAATAGTAAGCAAACCATTCATTCCAATGGGGTAGGAGTTTCTTGATTGTCTATCTTCTTCCTTCCTAACCTATTTTGATCTACAAGGACTAACTCATAAACTTGCCTGTCATTCTTCTTACCAGGGTTAACTAGGATCAGATCTTGAGTGAAGATTCCCTTTTAAAACTTGCTTCTTTCATTACAGTGCTCTGCAATAATTCCTCCAGCTTCTATTCCCAGGCTGAAACCTTCTCATCTCTTTCCTGCTTAGCACTAAAAAAACCCACATGAATCGCCTTTGTGCTTTCCATGCTTTCGAAGGTGCAGTCAGTCCCCACCATTCACACTCAGCCTAGGGCTACTGGCCTTCCAGGTGCCATCCATACTTAAAAGCTAGATCCTAAAACTGCATTTGTGTCTCTTTTTCTAGTTGATCTTTGGTGAGTCCAACCTTTTATGCATTCCCAGAGCCAAGCTGAGCATGGAGGAGACTTGCTGTGATCACAGCTGAGCATGGGTTGGTTGCCTTTGGGTAAATTACCTCAAGGGTGCTCAGCTGCACAGAACTGAGGTGTCCAGTTCCATGGTCAGAGGGCCCAGAATGCTTCGCCTGGAAAGAAAATGTCGCTGGGCACTAGTGGCAAAGGAGCTGCCTCTTAGGAAGGGTTGCTTCACTCTTGCTGCCTCCCTACCAGCCTAGTTTCTTCTCAGAGACAGCCAAGCTCCTGCATCCCATGACTGCACCTGCGGGGCTGTTGGACAAAGCTGCTGCCCGAGGGGTGTTACCGGTTTGGCAGGGTGCTGCCCACATCTCGAGGGGTGTTACCGGTTTGGCAGGGTGCTGCCCACATCTCGAGGGGTGTTACTGTTTTGGCAGGGTGCTGCCCACATCTCCAGGTGCTGCTGGTGTGGCTAGGAGGCTCCTTCCTCTCCCAGGCCAAGCGGACTCAGCACTGCGTGTGCTGGGTGAAGGGGATCGTCCCTGAAACGCAAGCAATGAATTCCAATGAATGGATACTGTCACCTCTCTGTGGAGCGGGTCTGTCAAAAGTCGAGAATTTAATGCTGTCTATGATACTGGAATGCAAAAAAAAGGGGTGAAATAAGGATATCCAGGGTGTTTAAGGTTCTTGAGTTGGGCCCAGCCTGTAAGGATCAGCTCTCTGCTTTTAGTCATGCTCACCATCCAACCCTGTGTGCTGGGGTAGATATCTGATGGTTTGCTACAGTGAGCCCTTGGCTTACGCTATATTAATTAATTCTGCTACGCTTAAATCACCCAGTAAGGATTATGCTAAGAGTATCACACCTCCGGTCTGAACGAACTCTAATCCTCGCAGGCAGAGTGTTTGCTGAGGCAGCCTATGGGGCACCAGGGCAGCGGGTTTGTTTTTCCAGGGCCTTCCTATAGTGCATCAATAGATGGCAGCAGGCAGTTCCTGCAGTCCCCAAAGCTGCAGCAGCCCGTGATGAAGATGCTTGCAGTGGTTTTAGGCTTAAATCTACCTGCAGACACTGTTACCTCCTAGGATGCTGTGCCTTTTAAAAGGAAAATGTGTTGGTTCTAAGGCGTGCTGTACTTTGTCATTGTAGTATCGTGGAAGCAGTAAATAAGTATTGGCCTCCAACACAATAGTATCTTAAGAAGATTAAGTGTTTGGACCCTAACAGATTATGTGCTGCATTCAGCTGGTTTCTTGGCAGTCTTGAGTGTTCACAAATCCCACTTTTTTCATTCCTTCTTGAGTCAGGTAATTTTGCAACAGTTTGGCACGGGCATATTCCTTTCTGAGAGGAGAAAAAAATGAGGTAGATACATCGTATTTAGGAAGATTTAAGATTCATAACAAATAGAGGCTGTTTCTTAAACTTGCCAGTCTGTGATGAACTGTGAGTAATATTTGCTGGTTGTGATTAAAAAAAATGGAGTTAAAATTCAGCTTGGGAGAATATAAGCCCAGATCAAGAGTGTGGTCAAATCACTCATGCTGACATCCCCTACCCACTGACAAGAAGTTCTTCTAACTCTTTTTTTTCTTTTTCCTTTATGTTCAACATAGCACAGAAATAATAGCACTCACAGGGAATGGGGTTACAATAGTTGGAATTTTATAAAAGGCCCAAGACGGAGTTGGCAAAAACCTTTTCTATGTGTGGGAGCTATGGGGGAATGTGGTGTAGGGCACTATGCCCATTGTCTGAAGGTCTAACCTTATTTAATTGTTATATTTCCTAATGAACAGTTGCATCATGCTTCAGAGTGATTATGCTGAAAAATACCTGTAATGACCCAAATGATGGAAGAGAAGATTGCTATAATAATATATATTATTATTGCTATAATTTAAAAGCTATAACGTAGCTTTTAAATCTTCATCCAATAGATAGAATTTACCTTCTCTGGTGTTTTTGTTCAGGTACGAGACTGAAAGGCTATGTAAGGTATCAAGCTTACGGTTAGGAATCCCCTTTTTTCCTTTGAAAACAGTATTAGCAGGCCCTTTATCGAGAAGACACAGTGTCTCTGTGCGCAGCTCCACCGTCACAGCCATGAATTCATCATGCTCATTTACTATCAAAACAACAAACTTCAATCCCGAGTGTAATATAATGCTTTACTTCCCAGACTTCTGCAATCTTCAGAGTAGAAAACACAGATCTAAAGCCAAGTTTTAATGTGGAATCGTTTAATCACAAAATTCAATTAAAGTCAAGGTGAATCATCTTCCAAATTGTTCCTCTTAACCTTTCAAGAAGGTTAAGAAGGTGATGTTGTGTGTGTAGATATATCGAGTTGTGATCCAAGAAGTACTGGGTAAAGAAAAAACACAGCTGAAGTCTGCAGCCCCTCGCGTGAAGGACTGTGCTCCTTGGGGGGTGTTAAAGTACTTGGCCGTCTCGAAGGCTCCGCATTGACAAAATAAGCCATTTTAATATTGCTGACATGTCAATAAAGTAGCAAGGTTTATGGGCAAGAATACAATTGCTTGTTAATGTTTCAGTGCTGCTGTGGGCATAGATTATTCTCAGACTTAATCTCATGCTGAGTATTTGTGCATGATTTGAATCTATGCACTTAAAAGAAACCTAAGGAGGAAGGAAAATGAATGGAAACAAGAGGTATTAGATGAAAGTAAAAAGGCCTAGAAATCTGATTTAGGTTATTTAAAAGCTCCAGGGATGCAATAAAGCTAAAAAGATATCACTTTCCAAATATCCTCTTAAAAATGATAATCTGAACAGACCTATTTTGGCCTTGATATTCCCTTTTTTATTATTTTCTAGATAGACACTGGAATTCATCCAAATTTTTTTTGAATGCCACTGACGTTGAACATGTTGCCTTCTCCATGGCTCTCCAGTACCTTGCTTTCTGGAGCACAGTAACTGAGACCAAATTGCTCTGTATTCCTATAGACCAAACCCTGACAAAAGGATACTGTCTATTTAAGGATTAACACATTACGCTATTTTTTCCTTGTTTGAAACAGGACCTAAATAGCTGAACAGACCCAGCTGCAAATCTCAGCCCTCACTATGTTTTCATTTTACGTTTCACAAATATGGGAGAGCTGCTGTGTTTGTAGTTCTCCACAGCTGAAAAGTCAGCGCTGAATTACTCACCAGCCTTTGGAAGTCATTTATATACTGAGGCTGCTGCAAGCTGTAGAGCTCCAGCACTCGCAGTCTGGGAGACTTAATCACTTCCTTCCTCTGTTCTGATATGTATCAGGATGTGTATATCTTTATGATTCCTAGGTGACAAGCCGTCAGCTTTACCTTCTGTGCTGATTGGTGTGGAATTCCTTCATAAATACATTGAAGAAGCTGGAAAGGTGAGCAAACAGTGAGAAATGTCTGTGGTAAATAGTGTCTGAATCCCCCTTCGAAAACAAACGCTCTGGCTTCATCACACTTGAAATCTGCTCTTCATTCTGCAAGGCCTTCTCCAGCAGTAGTAGCCAGCACCCTCCATCCTGCACGTGGGTCAGGAAACAAAACACGAGATGCTTCAGCCAAACTTTTGTTTAGAAGGAAGTTGTGCTGGGAAAGGGCTGAGTCTGCTTCTGGGGATGCAATGAGATGCTGCAGAGTTCTTGATTTAATAGCTAGTTTTCTTTGAAGGCATAATCCCCACAGCCCTTTGTGCGCTCAGCATTGGTTCACAGCGTTTTGCTGGCACTCTTCCCCCCACTCTGCAGGTAGACAGTGAGAAGAAGACTACTGCCAAATGAAAAGTATAGGGAAGAGAGGATCCTGCTTTTCAGCAACGGCTAGCTCTCCTGTTTACTTAGCTGTATTATTAATGGGACACTTGGGAACCAGGAGAACATGCTGACCCTTGAAAATCCAGCAGTTAGTCTGGTGGAGGCCTCTGGGTTGCAGAGTATTGCAGAATATAGGAATGATAAGTTTTGTTCCTTAATTGCAGATTTACATTAGTGAATTTTCTTTCATAATGTACAACTAGCAGAATTTGTTCCTGTTAGCAGACAATGTAATCTAGACTTGTATGGCCAGCAGTGCTCATTTCAACAGGACATCCTTACCAGTTCAGCTGACGGTGTAGTTTTACCTGTCCTGCACAAGCAGAATAACAAAAAAGTACTGCATTTTTTTTCTGCGTTTCCTTTGGTTCAGCACTGGCCACTTAAAAACTAGCTTAAATCTGACTGCAGTCATATACTTCTAATATAATGCCAGCACAAAAAAGTGTGTCTCAGTCTCCATAAGGATTGAAACCATGATAAACCAAGGCCAACAGCACTTCATTTAGTGTCAAACAGCAGCTGCCACCCACCCTCAGACCTACAGTTAGTGGTGGTGGTTCCCGATCTGCTCGTACATTTTTGTAGGGGTTATAACACTCTCCCAGGATGTATGAGAACTTGTGCCAGACCCTCCTTGGCTTCTGAGATTTCAGCCATTTCCAATTGCAGTGTGAAAGCTCACAGCTCTCTAAGAAGACCCCCAAGCTTTGATTGCCATCCTAAAGGGAGTGCCAGACTCGAGAGGTCATGGGTTTACCAGGTCCCAAGGAATTTTCTGAAGAGCAGGATGGCTGATGGGTTTGCTGGTGTGCATATGGGTCAGAATCGGCTGCCTAAAAAAACCATGTCTCCTGCCGTTTGAGATGCTCTGGGCTAGCAGGTCTGGGTCTCCAGCTGGGCACGTCTTTGCAGTCAGTGCCGTGTTATGTGTGACAGCACCACCTTGGGTGCCCTAGGCATCTCAAACGGTGTGAGGTGTCTCCTTCCAGGCCGCTGTGACTGCTCGCTGGCATGGCTGAGAACCTTAGCTCCGGGATGAGATGTACAGCGGAGAACTGCCATCAGAGCAACATGAAAAGTTAGTCAACAGTTAGCTTCGTATTTCCTCTGTCATTGTCTTCTTATTTCCTCCTGGCTGTGAGGTGGCCTCCCGTTCAGCACATGACTTGCCAGAGCTGTGCTCAGGGGCGTCTGCCTCTCCTCAAGTCCTGTGACCCTGGGGGCCACTACCACAGTCACGGCGTTCACTGCAAGACCTGGGTTCCTAAAGGCTGGGATCACCTGGACCTTCCCACCGATGTGGTGTCTGAATAGGTGACACAGATTCTTTTGTAAATTTGCACCCTGTGCCTAACGAGGTCTCTGTGACTAACTTGTGGTCTGGACACCGAGTGGAACGTGTGGCACAGCTGAGGAACATGTGGAAGTCACCCCAAAGGATCCCTGATCTAGCCTTCCTAGAAGACACTTCGGCATCCAGGTAATGCAGTGACTGGAGGAGAAATCATCCTGGTCAGAGGGGCCTTCCTCGGCTCGCAGAGATGAGGAGCAGCAAAGAGGGAACTTTACCCAGGCTGTCCCTCCTGTGGGAATGAAATGAACTTCAGTGTAGCCCCTCGGAGAGATACATGTGTTGGTTAGAGGACAGAAACATCCCACTGGGTACGCGTTTTACTGCCTTTCCATGTGGAAACTTCTTGAGTCCCACCCCGAGCTCTCAAAATAGCGTGTGGAAATGTGTTCTTGCTTTCACATTCACTTTGTTCTGCCTTACACCTGTTAGACTTCACATATTCCACAAAAAGAAGCAGCCATTGCCTTCTCAAAAAATCAAAAAACCAACTCTTTTTGCCAGAGCCAGCTGAACAGCTTGTGCCCCCGATCAATTTAAAAAAAGCTGTTCACCTAAAACCACAGATAAGTGAATCATATTCAACGAGGTCATCTATTCCCAGCTAAATAAATGACTTTTCTTCCAGGGTAATACAATATTCTGTTACATGGAGATTAAATTACCGGGGGGGAAAAAAAAAAAAAGAAGAAGAAGTCTTAACCTTTTAAAATATTGAATGCTTGGGAATTTGCTTTCAACAGTCTTACTAGCAGAGCAGCCAACCTGAGTTGCTTCTTGGACAACTTTAGAAAACATGTAAAGTATTTCCAGCGTTGTGTTAGATAAAAATTTAGTCTGGATGTTTTTTTTCTCCACTATCCCTAAACCAATCTATTTACCATCATTTCTACTACAGATATAAATGGCTTATGACTTCAAAAAGTCAATTTGGAGACTAGCTCTGAAGCTCCTGTCTGTGCCTGATATGTTGCCAAGGGAGCTGCATTGTTTCCTAGTGCAGTAAATGAATAAAGTTAAATTTATTTCTCACTATGTGCTAGAGAAAAAAGAGATGTAGTTATGTATGCATTACCTTGAATATAAATCATAGAGAGATCTCCACCTCCTCTGTCTGCTACAAGGCATGCACAAAAATGTCCCTCTGGAATAGAAATGAAACCGTAAAACACCATGTCTATATCCAGCGATGAGTCAGATGGAGACTTCAGAAGTGAATCCAGATTTCAAATACCACCCAAATCTCTGTGTGATCAAAGGTTTTGGTTCTAACCCAGCTCTAAATCACCACAACAGCTTGGATGAAATTCTGAATCCATAAATCGCTACCATTTTATACATTAATTTAACCATATGGAGCTCTTTTCTCAAACTGTAACTGTACAAGGAGACGAAGGAAGCCTTGCTGGACACTGTAAGACATAGGTGAAATCCTAGGTCACCGCAGACCTCTCTTGTCGCCTTAGGTGAATAATTTAATCTTGGGTGAGATTTCCGGAGCGCGGCGCACAGAGGCACAGGGGAAGGCCTAGCAGTGTCACGAAGTCTCCTTCTCCCGCTGCCAAGCTGCTGGTAGCCCCTGCCTTTTCCATGCAGGGTTCTGGCGTTTCCCTGCTCCTCAGTCCAGCACCAGCTGCAGAAGGCAGGAGCACACGTCAAGGGCACATCTGCCCCCGCGCTCGTCAAGGAGGGGAAGGTCTGAGCTCACTCCCCCTTTTCTAACACATCTTCTCATCTTCCTCCCGTACTAAAGCTGCATTCACGCTGTGAAATGATCCTCTGTCTTAATCTGGTTTTTTATTATATTTTTTGGGGGGTGGGATAAATGCTTTCTCAGTTTCCAAGGTTGTTAGGCAGGGGAAGAATATTCTTAAACTTTGGGGCACTGAGATCTAGCAGCAATAAAAGCGTAGATTGACACAGGCGTATGGTGGCACGGAAGGCATAGATGTAACGTTTTAATGAAAAGATTATGCCTAGATTATATTATCTGTTGTGTTTTTTCCCAAGTAAAATTCCATTGTGAATTAAATCTCACTTTACCCTTAGAAAGTTCTAAAACAAAACTAAATACTTGAATTTGGGAAAAAATATTTTGTCTCAAACAAATATATATTTAGTATAAGAGGAAAGAAAAACAAGACAAAAAGAAACAGTTCTAATCTCAACTCTCTAAATGATTTTTCTTTTCTCTTTTGAGTATATTTATACTGGCTTTATGCTGAGTGCAGCAGTTAAATCAGTCCCATCTGACTTTAAGGTCAGACAAAGACTTGAGTTGAATTCAGCCAACTCACTGAACTTACTGTCACTGATTATGCTTCATCCCCATAGGTTATATCCATGCACATATTGTGCCATCCAGAGATGTCCTAAAATTAATCAATGAGCTATGAAAGTGTGATAAGGAATGCTTGTGTTTTTGTCAGGAAGACAAAAATCACAGTATATCACTGTGTAATATGTCATTAGGCTTGACAGAATATTATCGCTCATCGTCATAAACAAACATGACTTGGTTCAAATTTAGTATAGCTCTTAAAAAATCATTAACTGCCTTTGGATGTTAGGCAGAGCAATGGAGGGGTTGAGATAGGACCATGGCTGATAAGTCATCTCCCTTCTTTGGCACTGTCTACCCCACCTACACACTCTTTGTTCACAGAGGGAATTACTAACGCTAGGAAAAGGACAAAGATATTTCTTCTCTATATTTATGGAAAATGCCTGCATTCTTGTTTTTAAGGTAGAGAGGTCATGTGAAAATAAGTGGTACTTTTATTATACAGCAACAACTTCAGTTCTACCTGCAAACATTACCTCAAAAGTGTAACTGTCCCTCTTCAACCTTCCAACATTTTCTTCAATTTTCCTAGTAGAAAGTGAAGAGAGAGAGACTAAAGAGATGGGTAGGGGGAGCATTTAGGATGAGAGATAGAACAAAAATTTGAAAGTCCAGAAAACTTCCAGATGCTTTTAAAAAGAAATTACAGGCCGATCCTTAGAACATTTTTGAGGAGCTGGTGCTGGTTTCTGAAGGCTTCCAGTTTGACAGAGACACGGTTTCATTTTCTCAGTCTCTGGCAGAGAAAATCCAAGCTTGCGAGCGTTGTGTGGAGAGGCCATATGGGAAGCTTTGTGAGCCTCTGGCAAATGTCTGTATAAAACATGCACTTGTTTAGTGCTTCTGCATGCAAAGCACAAAATGGCAGTGAATGAGACCGCACAGCACCTGCGTGAGGCAACAAATCACGCTCTCAATCTACAGATGGTGAAGCAGGCCCCACCTGTGCTCCTGGTGGCCTCATCTCTGACACAGAAGATATCATAAAACGTTGCAGGTCTAAGCCAGCGTTATACATGTACTGTTAACAACAGAATGCTGGCAGGGAGGGAGGAAGAAGGGAATAGGAGGAAGGAAGGAGATGCCTAGCACCTGGCCAGGAGGAATATACGGTGCAGGTCAGGTCGCCCTTCTGCCTAGAACTGCCACCCCATAGCTGATAAGCGCGAGTGCTCTGCCAAGATACAGATATCAGTATGGCATTAATTTAGTAACTCGGGAATATGCACATTTTTAAACTCAAGCAAGAAATGTAAATGCAGTTATCCCTGACTGCAGTAGTGTTACAGCATCCTGCAGTGCATGGGGACCCCCTCCTGCCCGCACTCATCGTCACGCTGAGCAGCAAAGGCACGTGCGTAAGCGCTGTCGTGGTGGACTGCAGAGCTGTCAAGGCGCAGACAGAGGCAGCTCCTGGTCTTCAAGGAGCACCGACCTGGACAAGGCCACTGGGGGCTCCCACCCGGGAAGGCACATGTTGCAAGGCAAAAACTGTACACCAGTGGGTCCCAGGCAGAACCGCAAAGCGGTGCGGCTGTGATCAGATCTGTCCATAATAAAGATGAAAAGTGGGAACATCCATCTTTCCTGTTTCACATACATCTTTCCTGCTCAATATTTTCCTACAATATTGAGCTAGGATTATTGGAACTGCTTTTTTGAACATTAGGGTATATTGTACAGACCATTAACTCAGCTTCCTAATGCCATTAGCAGACAAGCAATTACAAGCATCTAAATCAGGCTACAGGGCAGGTAATGTGGAGAGCAGCCTTCATTCAACCTGTAAATATAGTTTAAAACCATCCTATCTTTTAATTATTTAAATGCCACATAGAATATTATGAATTATTACTCATGCACAGCCATTTTAAGTGATAAAATCTTCCTAACCACTTCTATTTTGAGGTAACTGAGAGATTGCTAGAGTCCATTCTACAAAATGTTGTCAATAACAAGACTCTACCACATCACTAATAAATGCTGAATTTAGCAGCAAATGTGCAAGCAAGAAAATGTATCCATGCAATTATTTATTGCATAGAGCATCAACCAATAGTAGTGGAAGTAATACAATTTTTATGTTTTTATGTCAAGAGATCTTACATGCAAGCTAAGAGAGGCACTGGTAAGTTAGATTATACACCCATAGTTTAATTTACATCCCTTATGCCCAGGCATTATGATACTTTGGCTAATTACACAATCACATATGGTGTTTCACCATTTAACTCCTGTTTCCTTTGGGGCAGAGGATGCTGCACATTGGGCAGCTGTTCAGTAATTCCTTTTGTCCAGTTCTTCCATGTAGGGGCTCTGTTTTGCTCTGACTAAGCATCAGGCTGCATGAAACGCGTATGAAGATCTCCCTGGGTGCTTTTCTGAAGCACAAGTCACCGGGAAATTAGACGACTTCACAAACATCACTGAAGTTGTCTGTAGAGCTCTCCTGTGACAAAAGGTATTATTCCATTTTAGAAGCATGGCCGAGGCTTGTGCAAGTCTAGTATATGCTATAATACACGCCTGAATCTACTCACAGTTCTACTAAAAATTACTTAGTATCAGCACAACAAAACCAAGCGGCTGATACTGCTAGTCTAGCAAAGCAGGGAGAAAACTGATAGCAGAGCTGGGTCACTTTAGCTCTGCCAGCTCTGCCTGTAGTACATTCTAGTGCCAAAGTCTAACAAAGCACGAGACCAATTCCTGCTTTGTCTGCGGGGAGGGCAGAGTATTTCCACTGAGACGGGTTACCATCAGTCCAATGTTACTGAAGTTAGTGGAAATATTTATCTGTCCATAGCCTAGAAGCCACAGTTGCCCAGGTTGTCCAACTGCAGCATTCAGGTCATCTCGTCTATTAGGTTGTATAAGTTGCCACCGTGGAAAGGAGTGATGCTCTTTTGTTGTATCTATACTGAAGTAATGCAGGAATGTCCCAGAACTGATAATCAATAGCGTGAGACAAATTAAAGCTGGCAAAATGTATAGTAACAGGAGAGCATTGCAACATCAAATCTATCACTTTCAGACAATACAGATTCTCAAACAGTATTTGTTATTAGATTTCAATGCATTCCACCCTCAATGAGAAAGGTTTTTTTATATCAGGCAGCATTATGTGAGATGGAAACATTTATTATAGAAATTTTAATTGAATGAAGGTCTTTGGGCACAAAGGAAATGTCTTTTCATAATTAGCTGTGTAATTCATTGTCTCAGGAAGTTGTGGAGGACAAGAGCAATCAGGATGCAGAGGGCAGATATTTATATCAATAAGTAGAACAAATAGAGTAAGTAGATATATGAAAAAGTCTGAAAGTTCATGCATCCAACCTTAAGTGATGAGGGAATCCAGGGGAAAAAAAAAAAACACATCAACAAAATTTTAGCTTTATTTTGCAGTCATATACCTTTTTGAAGTTATGCATTGGTAGTTTATGCCTTCAACCAACCAGAATAACCTATATTTAACATAGCCATTCTAACAGATTTTTTAAATCCTGATCCACAAAAGAAATGGAAAATTCCATTCACAGCAAAAAACAACACCCCTTCCTGTCTTCCCAGGTGAGTGGGATTGGCTTTTCAACTCATTAAGGAAAGAATATTCTCTCACAAGAAATCTTTTTCTGTTTCATAGCAGTAACTATGAAACACATACATCCTTCCTCCACCAGGTCAAAGCTAAACCAACATCTCAACTTGCTAGCCTGGAAGCTTATTTAAACTGTCAGCGCTAACTAAGGTCCCTGGGTTAATTCCCAGCACCTGCACTTAATTTTCCTCCAGATCAGGTGGGGCCAGTTGTACTTTTGGTTCCTTAAAGAGCTCATAGCCTTTGGTGCACCCTAGGAATATGTTGGGGGTGTATAGGGGTAGGTGCTAGTACTCAGATGCTGCTTGTACTAGCTGGGGAGCCCCTGTGTTGGGCTGTGGCTCAGCAGCCTGGCAGCCTTCTATACATGCCCGGAGGGGAAAGGGCTGCAGTCAGGAGGGTGGTGCCCTGGTGAGTGCTATGAGTCAAGGAGCAGTGTAAGCAAGGATATTAAGGTTGCAGGACCCCTTGCTGCTGAAATGAAGTGATCTCTTTTCACAATGTGCTAGCTGTCTTCAAGAGGTTATCACAGTCTGGCCTGGAAGTGAAGGGAGATCCTAAAGGTTGTATGGGGAAGCAGATTCCTGAAGAACTCTCATGAGTAAAATCTCACTTCATCTGCTAAAATAACTAAAACAGTAGGCACCAAAAGCTGTTCAGTTTGTACCACCCTAGGGCTACTTACAAGGTAATTCACCAGGACTTCTTTTACACAACAGGTATTTCAGACTAAACTCTGTTTTTTTTTTTTTTGTTTTTTTTTTTGTTTTTTTTTTTTTTTTTTTCCTTAAATATCTTTGGAATGCCATTTAAGGTTGGGGGTTGTATATGCTCTCTCACATTAAGTGTCAGCTGGGAAATAGGCACAAAAAAATCAAAGGAGTCATGCTGCAGCAGGAGTGTTCCCTGCAGTCTGCCCTGTTAAATGCTGCAATGGAGAGTGCAGCAAGGGCTGGAGACCGTTACCCTGCAGTCCCGAACCGCTTGCAGTCGGATTTCAGCAGGGTGAGAACCGCGGGATTTGGCTGCAGTTGAACTTCTGGGAATGTGGCAGTCGCTTGAATTCCAACAGAGGTGAATTTTTGTGTCAGGAAGCAGATAGATGAAACACTGTTGTTTAGTAAATATGGGGATTGTTCAAAATACAGAAGATTAACTGGGAACTGAAGTTTAAAATACGTCACTTGGTATTTGGCACATGATTAAAACAGAGTCAATTGCCCTGTTTTTCTTTGATTATATACGCATATGCTCAATGTGTTTCCAACAACTCTGCACTGTGCATACATGTTTTCTGTGTTATACACAAATGTGGGAGCTTTTTGTACAATTGGTACAAAAGGTGCATTTATTGCTGTCTTTCCCTTGCTTGCAACTTAAAGAACAACCTCTGCCTAACCAATGTGGTTTTGGGTTTAAGTGCTCCTGGAGCATTCCATTTTCTTAGTCCAATAAGCTGATTTCTTTTGGAATGCATGATAATACCTAAATAAATAATTACATTTGAGGAAACTATTTCAAGCACAAAACCACCAATAAACATCTAGAGAAGTATTTTTCAGAAATGAAAAAACAATAACATTTTTATCTAAAAATAAAGTGTATTGTGTAAACTTGGGCTCCCTTTGCAACCTAAGGAGCAAAGAAGAGAGAAGTCTCACTTTGTTCTGTTTTATAACAGGGTTTTCAGATAAAGGATTTTCTCTAAAAGCTAATGATTTTCATCAGTAACTAGAGAAACAGAGGATTAAATCTTTATCTTTAACAACTAAAACCATGTGAACAAATCCCACTTTGCAAGGCTTCCAGAAGCCTCACACGATACCTCAGGCAGGTAGCACTCGGCTCTGTGTTAGGCATAAAATCCTGTTTTCCTTTCCCTGCTCCCCAGGAAACCCATTTGAACTCCATTTTTCAAAGTTCCCATAAGATTTTATTCCTCCTCAGGACTTCCATGGTGCACATTTGGATGTTTCAGTTCTGCTTCAAACATGGGTTGTTCATGTTCCCCATGAATCAGTTAGGACACTATATTTTTATTTATTTTTATTTTTTGATTCTGTTTCTTTGTGCCTGAAGCTGTCTGCTCCCATATAAGGTTTTTTATGTTTCCCTCAAATACAAATTACTTAACACCTTATTTGGGTGCTTGCCCAGACTAAGTGCTCGTAACAGAGAAGTTGGGAGTAGGACTGTTTGACTTGTAACCATGTGCTTCCTTTTAGCTTACCATTGTTAACTCCCTAACATTTAATATCATTACTCGTTTAGGCCTTAAGAAGAACTAATCATGATTTTCATTGTTTTAAACAGAAGACAGGTGAGAAAGCAAATGGAAATTTCATCTCATCACAAGCCATCCTGATGGAGAGCTGATTGCTGCAGCACACGTACACTCACAGGTTAGGTCTGTGGTAGTTGCTGAGAAGGTTTGAGGCTCGTTATAGCTGGGGATCCATCCTCTTTGTGTGGTAGGTTATTTCACTATGCTTTCCTGAGACATGTTTTCAACTTTTCCCAAACTACTCATTATATTGTTAATGTTACCCTATAGAGTGCTCCAAAAGGAAAGCTAAAACAGCAATATAATATTTTTCTCCTTCAACAGAAACTGCAGATTTTGTTTGCTTGTTTTAAAATGGAAGAGTAAACCTGCAGGGTTATTTGGTTGTGGCCTCTCTAAAACGTTTTATGGCTGTAAAGAGGTACGGTTAGTATACACTTGGATATAAAGATATACATTTTCTCTGGCAAAATGTACAGTGTTTGAGAAACGCATAAATAAGCTCTATGTCCTGAAGATTTCAGTGCTTCCTCAAATTTTCACAGCAAGGTATATATCTGAAAGTAAAAAATAGCTGCATGTAATGAAAATTTAGGATAAATACTGAAAGACATTTGAAGTTGAGGTCCAAAATTTTCTTCTTCCCTGTTTAGAATGATCTTCTGCAGACTGGAGATCAAAATCTCTCGTGGGTGCCCCGTATGTGAGCACACTGCTTTGCTGCAGCTGGGATAGAGACAGTGAGCTGGAGGCACTAGACCATTTTTCAAGGTGTTTTCTCTTAAAGCCAACAAAGCTGAGAATTGGACGTTTTCTGGGCCTGATCTTCCTCTTTCTGTGCAGCCTTCTTGCCTGCTCTGCTTTAGATTCATCTGTGTGCTTGTTATCTATATGTTTAACTGCTTGACTGACACACGAATAACTTTACTGTACAGTTTGTTACTGTAATGTATAGGCCCCACGCATAGACTGTATTGGTATGGCCCATGTGATATTGTTTTTTTGTTTAGTTGTGGGCGGTTACACTTACAGGATCTTTGTGGTAATATATGTAGGAGGATAAGAAAAATATTAAAAACAATTAAAACACAATTAAAAACACAGTTAAAAACACAGTTAAACACAGTTAACACAGTTAAAAACAATTTCATGTGCTTGGCAAATCTGCCTGTCATCTCCAAACTGGCAATGATTTAAATTGAGTTGGAAAAAAAAAAAAGCCTGTGAAATCCAGTGAACAGGAGGAAACATTCCCTGTCATAGTTGCTTCTACTTCTGCTCTTCCATTTGCCTCAAGGCAAGGTTTCCATTTAATTCACCAGTGCAGGCACTCTTCTTACATTGTAAATATAAATAACCAACAAAATGCGTTACAGTTTTCCACAAGTAATTTCCTGAGATGTATGTGACAAACTCCTATTGGTGGCAAGGAGGTGACGTAGAGCTCCAATGAACTGATGAAAAAGTAGTCTGAAAGAAATGCAGGACGCGGCAGTATGGCTTGATTCACGTGCTTAGCTATTCATGTACTTTCTCAGCGAGAATGCATAACACAATCAGGAGTAAAATGCAGATTTCTAGTTAAGGAACTTAACTACTTAACAAAAGGAGCCAGAAGTAGCTACTCTGATGCTGTGCTGGGACTGATATAAATACCTTTGGTTTACAGCACTGATTGTGCTATGATCTATTTTTCTTTTGTTTTAGGGTTCTATTTTCTTACTTTGAACTGTTCAGTATCATTGAATCAATGTCACGTTCGATGTCTCTGCAATCTTTCTTACTGTTCTGAGTTAAAAAAAAATATGATTTGTACATACAGCTGAGCGTGGTAAATACGAAGGATGAAGAAAAGGAAATATTTTGAATCTCATCTTCAGAAGCAGAAAATTTGCTCTGTGTGTGCTCCATGAATATTTTAAAGCTAATATTGGAAGTGTCTCTTTTCTAAGGGGTGATGTACTTTGGCCTTGATCTTAATCAAATCACTGTCAGTGTCATATATGCATGTATGTACGTGATGCAAATTCTCTTTGAGCTGGCACATAAATGAAAATAGAAATACCCTGAGATGTGTTTTGCTTAAAAATAATTGTTATAAGTGCCTGTCTTGCCATTGTTTTCCACTAGCTTCTCCCATCCTGTCAATCCGAACATTTGTAGGGAACAAGGGTATCCACCTTAGACCCTTCTTTTGCAAGTGTGGATTGTGAACTGATTCTCGAAATTAGTACAGAAATATGCACCAGAACTGCAGAAAGCTCGAATTAGGGAATCTAAAATGATGTTACAATGTGTGTCAACCCCTAATATCACCTTAATAAAATAGGATATTCCTTTGTAAACATTAGAAGACACTGTCATCTCTCACATGCCCTCATTTATCTTGCCCTTATAGTGGCTACGGCTTTCTGATCTAGCAATCCTTTTACATAAGAATTCTTTTTCTGAAGGTTAAAAAAAAAAAGGTGGTTGTTCAAGAAACAGAGCTCTATTTGCGTGTTGTAGCATAAAGATGCAAATTAGAATCACTATTATATGAAAATGGGTGGGATTCTAGAGCGTAGTTTGTATTGGGTAAAGGTAATTTGTTCTGACATTTTGAATAAACACTGCAAATTATTCACAAGGTTCTTTATTATATGTAGTGTTTTACCGTCAAATAATCTGTCAAAAAGCTGGCTGGTGTTGTAGAATAGCTTTTAGTTATCACTGTCAACTTCAGTTTTGAACTAGATTAAGGAATTTAGGAATGTAGTCGAGTATTCTTCCACAGTGTTTGTCTCAACAGGGATTTCTGGAGAGGTCCTGTGGGTGACGGACATCCTGTGGGATAACTCATGCATTGAGGTTGGGTTCAGCTCCTGAGTAAGGAAAACTAGTTCATCTGGGAGTGTAGCCTCCTGGTATATGCACTGGATACACATATATGTGTGTATATATATATATATTTACTGGTGATTACTGCATCACTCTTTTGATTGATGTAGAGAGATTTTGCTCAACCTGAGGAGGATAGGTATGGGCTTGTCAACTGAGATAACCCTCTAGTCTCCACCAACAGAAGAACTGAATAGATATTGATGATGTGGAACTACAGTAGCTCCCTGAACTACATACTTAAATTTGAGCATCATAACTGGAGCTGAATTCTACTCACAGAAATTTTCTAGCACACATGTGACCTTACAAAAGGAGAGATGCGGGGACATTTCTAACCAGATGCCATGGGACGAATATAGGACTTCCTACCATCACAAGAGTAGTAGCTCCCATTCTTTCAAGATCTTTGGGGTTCAGCCTCTCTGTGTGGTATCTGACTGCCATTTTATAGCTACGTGGCTACCGTTTCTCAGGGGAAGTCACTCCTTTAACATTGTTTCTTGCATGGGCTCCCAGCCTGGCCCAAGAAGCTTTAAGGAAGAACATCTTTATGTATCATGTTGTGTGTTGAATTACTGAATATTATAAAGATTACATCAAAAAAGAAATAGTGTGTTTTGTGAACTCTCAGTAGCTCCTGAAAACAAACAGCATGGAACTAAATGGAAAAATAAAGTATTAAAAAAGAAGGTATTAAGAAAATCTAATCTGTAAGTGGACTTTGAGCTCTTCTTATATGAATTTAGCAAGGAAAGAAAACATGTAAGTCTCAAGGGAGGAGAGTAATGTCAGCAAGAGAGTCTGTAACTTAAGGACCACTAAAATTGTTCTCCATACTGCTTATGTCTTAAACTTAGTGATTTAGGTATAAATCATATTCATGACAGGCAAGATAACACCTTAGGTAAAGGAAAATGGAAAAAAGAATAAATAATAATGTTAGGTGGGAAAGAGAAGGCTCTGACTCAAATTAATTTTACGCAAGAGTTTTCGCCTCTTTCACTGTTGAAAGACTTAAACCTTAGGGAGATAGTTGCTCACACTGGGTGCAAATTTTGCTTATGGACGTTTCCATAAGGGAAATACAGGGCACGAATTGCAGAAGCAACAGCAGTTCTCCCGGGGCTATGTTGCAATACACATGCTCTGTCAGTATTGTTTGGTTTATATATATTCATTTTCACTGTAAAAGCTTCTCAATCAAAGCAGTGTGAGAGAAGCCGTTAGCCTTGTGATAGCCCCAAAAAACACTGGAGAGATTTCAACTAAAGATTCAAGTTGAAACTACTGAAACTTGTAATGGAATTGATTACATTTACCATGAAATTTTTTTCAGTTTTAAAGTTTTATCTCACTCAGGATTGAGGCTATTTTGAAGATGAATCTACACAACATTACACTGACAGAAGGGCTTTCACAATTAGCATTCGGGTTGGTTAGAGTGTGGAAATGGGATGCCAAATGACGGATAGCAGCGCCAGGCACACTGTGCTGGGAGCACTTTTTGGTCTGGGCCCCGGCTGGGCGGTATTGCCAGCACGGGTCTGAGGAGGTTTTTCACAATCAGGGTTAGGTTTGAGAGACACAGAGGTCCTGGAGATACCATTGGAGTGTGTGTAGAAAGGGACTGCCATTCTAATAGGAACTGTGTCACACGTCTTGGTCGTCTTTCTTCATCAAGTGACATTTCTCCTGGTCCTGTGAGTTTGAAAACTCTTTCAAAGAGTTTTCCTTCCTTTGGCAGCCCTTTCGACAACCTCCAAAGAGGTTGGAAGCTTGGGCTAACTGATTGAGAGATGAAAATGGCAACTGCATCAGCACATGTAATTTGTTATATATTTTGAAGTAATTACTATCAGGTACAAAAGAAAAATGCTATTTGCTTGACATTAGTCTCCTTGTATTCTAAAGGATATACTCTGCTCTTTTAGCTACTTCCCAGAATCCCAGAATGGTTGAGGTGGGCAGGAACCCTTAGAGATCACCTAGTTCAACCCCCTGCTCCAGCAGGGTCACCCAGAGCTCGGGGCACAGGGTGGCATCCAGGTGGGTTCGGAAGATCTCCAGAGCAGGAGACTCCACAACCTCTGTGGGCAGCCTGTGCCAGGGCTCCGTCACCATTACAGAAAGAAGTTCTTCCTCACATGGAGATGGAACTACCTGGGTTTCAGCTTGTACCCATTGCCCCTTGTCCTGTCGCTGGCCACCACCAAGAAGAGTTTGGCCCCATATTACTTATATGGGGCTACTAAGTCCTTGTAAAAGCTACCGCTTCCTGAGATATGACCCCCTTGTATCCAGATTTTTTTTTCAGAATATGATCTTATATTTGGTTGTGCTGAAACAAGCATTCAAACAAATCCACCTTACGAAGTGATCCAGATCTCTGTCCATCATCTTTTCTCTCTTCAATGTTTTCCTTTTATATGCTACAAATTTTATCAGCAGTGATTTAATATTTCCTTCAAGATCCCTGATAAAATTATTGAATGGGAGGAAAGCAGTTCCCTGGACGCTTCTGGTCAAAAAACCTTCACGATTGCAAATACCCTCCTGATATTTACCAGCTGAATAATTCTTAATCCTTTTAAAATAAATGTGCATAGATTTTTTTTTTTACAAATAATTTTCATAAGAACATTATGAAGGTCTTTGTCTAACACGTTATAGAAGTGGAGTAACTGAATCAAATTTGTGATGACTAAGACTTTTGAGGCAGTTAAGGAAAAAGGAGGCCAATATTGATTGAATCACTTGTTCTTTTGCCCCCTTTCTCATTGTTTTCCCTGACAACTGTTCCTGGATTTTATCAGAGACTGATGTCAATCTAATCCTGTTTGTAACCTTGGCAGTAGAAAGTCCTAATCATTCTATGATTTATTAAAAGTTCTAATGTTAATAATTCAAACCACAGTGTTTAGTCTTTATAAATATAAATCATCCAGGCCTACAGATTCGTAAACCTCCGCACAGTGTATGTGGGAATGAGCAGCCTCTCCACTGTGCAGGGAGTGGGGGACCGTTCCCTGGTGACTCTCTTTGGCTGATGCCACCTCTGTTCCCCTCAGCACTCGAGGGAATTGTTGGTTGAGCACCTCTGCACTTTGTGACCAGTGATCCTGCCAGCCCTGTCTAACAGTAGGTCCTTGTTGTTAATAGGATTTTGTGTCATTTGCTACTGGTACATGTAAACAATTCCTCCTCATGAGCTTCAGCACAGCTAGACATTGATGCCTAGATTTCTGCACATTGCCATCAGTGTCATTTTGTCTTTAATGGTATCTCTACCTCTATTTCATCATTTCACGAAGGGAAGCGTTTAACCTCCTAGGAACTGAAGAGTCCTTGGGCATATGTGGTTGATTACAAGTTATTCTTCTGCTTTCTGCAGAATTTACTCTCTCTTGACCTGAAATAGAGCACAGAACTGGGCCTTTCTGAAACGGTGTCTTTCGGGTTCAACAGTTGCGCAGTGAGCTCTGTCCCTGTGTGTCATCTCAGCACGGAGTTTCCTCAAGGCTTCTCAGCAGAATGGACAAAGCTACATGAAGCAGAGGTGTGGGGGCAGCAGTGCTGGGGAGGCGGGATGGGGTGGCTCCCCACGGGAGGTGGCTCCCTGCCATGCCCCACTGAAGAGAGTGAAGGGTGGGCTCCCCACCCCTCATCCTCAAAGCAGCCCGCGCCCCTGCATTTTAAGGCGCTTGCCCTTGGGGAACGGCAGTCGTTCCAGGCACAGCAGCGTGCTGTCATAGCCTGTCAAGGCCTCCTTGAACTAGCACAGCCCCACGCTGTTCTGCAGGCAATGGGCAGCACAGCCGTGCCAGCAGGCAGTTCAGCTCGACGTGAAACTCGCCAAGAAGCGGTGCCAGTGCCAGGCAGCTAGCTCGGTCTTGATTCGGTGCTCTCATAGCTATGGTCACAGCTCCAGGTCCTTCATTATCATTATCCTGAAGCTGATGCTGAAATATTTTCTCTACTCATTTTTGCTCCATTTCTTGTTCAGCTTTTAGAAGCTGGCATCTTCAAAGAAGCAAACATATGTATTTAATGTACTGTGTTACTAGTCAAGATTGTCTGATAGCTTGTAGCATGTAAACTGGATCACGAGCACTTAAAGCCAACAGCTTATTAGCTGACTAATTGACTCTTCTCTCTTCATAGTTATTATGAATTTATTCCCAAGAATTGTAGTGCATTTTGATAGACAAATCAATAACATTACTAAGGAATTACTCAATTCGAACACTACATTAACTGATAATTTATCATTTACTATACTGTAGGAAAATATTTTCATCTGAAAAATCAGATAATGGTATTTGAATTGATACACACAGAAATAATATCAGCTGCTAAACTGTCAGAGAAGGTTTCAAACAAAAATACTGTCTGTATTAAATAGTGTGTAACAATACATTAAATGTTACCTGCCAGACTCTAATTAATCTTTTAATAGTTCCCTTCGATGTTATATGGAAATGTTCATTAATATTAGTTTCCAAAATCTGGAAAAGATATTGTGTAGATACGGAATATCACAAGATGCTGAAGTTACAAAATGAATAATTTTTCTATTAAATCCATAAGAAGCACAATTTAAAAAGTAGTTGTCTTCTGCTTCTGAGTTGGGGGGGAAAAAAGGAGAATGAACTAAACTAGTTTAATTTCATAGGTCATTATTTATATGCTACCCCAGGCCATTTTATCTCTGGCTGCAATTTCTCCCACCCTCCTCCTGCTTTTCTGATGTGTGTCACTTGATACGTGGCTGTGGCAGCTCTTAGAACTTCAAGTAACAGTAGAGCAAAGATGAGTTAATTTCCTATCTCAATAAAATAAAAACAATAGTTAAATGCATTTCTTGTGAAGTAAGAATCCAATAGAAATCAGCAGAGATGAGGGACAATCAACTGTTCTACCAATAAAATATCTGGCAAAATTAATTCCAAATCTATCTAAAAGTATCATTAAGGCATTAGCTGAAAAAAAAAGGTTATGATAAAGTCTTACTGGTCTTTCCATTCATAGTAGATGTAAAGATATAGGACAAAACCAAGTGCTGGGTGCTTCTGAAAACATCTAATCCCCACAGTGGATACACGTTTTGTATCTCACCCATGGTCATAGCAATGGCTGCCTGATCTGGGCCTTAAAACAGACTAGGCTCAGTGGTACAGGTAATAGTGTGGCACATGTTCCTGCACCAGCAATTCTCATAATGTGGGTTGGGAATTTTCCAGTGTCCAGAGAGGACAAAGCCCCACCATTGCTCTGTTAGGTGCCAAGGAATGGTAAATGCTATATAGGAGCAGACAGGCTGTGTCACTGGACAGTTTCCCTCACAATTGCTTGTCATGACAAAATGAAACCCAAGGAAGTGACAAACCCTTCATGTCAGACATGTTGCAGTGTGGCTCATATGCAAGATACATCCCCAACAGAAGTTTTTGCCTTCAGTTGATTCCCAGCAGCCATCAGAATCTACTTAAATGGCAGGCATTCATAACCTGGAACATTATACAGGAAATGTCCTGTCGAATTAACCATGCTCAAGCAGTGAGCTCAAAGTATCCCATACAAACTGGTGGTGGCAGAAGCTCACGCAGTTACAAGACCTTAAACCAATGTAATGTTTTAACGTTTCAGCTCGGCTTCCTCCCTAGATGTACCAGGGATCACTAAGCAGATACCAAAGGTATGCATGCACTCTGGAGTAGTTCAAAGAAATTTGCTTTTAAATACTGTAATTTAATTAAGGCATTTGCATTTTCAATGAATATCTTCTGAGACTGATACATACTTTCACATAAAGATCACTCAGTTGTATCTACAACAAAGCAGAGAAAACTAAATCCAGACTGATAGAGATTTGTTATCAATGTTAAATTTTGCTTAAATTTCCCCATATGACGTCCACACCATATGTGGAAATAAAATCCACACATAAAACTGCATGTCTCTGTGCAATTTATCAGACACTTGATATCTCAATCAGCATGCTAATCTATTCCTGAGACACCCCTTGAGCACCTGCAAGTGTTTCCTTTCTGTTTTGTTTTCTTCCTGTGAAGGAAATAATTCTTCCTCTTTAGGTCATTCTGTTTTATCTACACATATAATCCTCCATTCCTGTCCTCAACTTAAAACTAGCTAAACACAGTTATAACAGCCTAAAAATGTTATGACTCAGAAATTTTTCTTCCAGTGTCCTCACACTGGGAGTGTCCACCCTCTCAACAGAACTTATTTTGGCTTTCAGCCTTGGGTTTTAAATAAGGGGCCCTTCTAAGTACAGAGAGAAATCTTGTAGAATATTTCAGTGATTGCTTTGTGCCTTTGTTCCGAGGTCTGTCTTTGTCCAAATCGTCTGCAATTCAACTTAACGCAACAAAAAGTATCTACCATCTGACCTCAGGTCTCCTGTCTGCCTTAGTGTTGGTATGTAAGATGGGACTCTGTAGTCTGGCCCTGAGGGAAAGTGGGAAGGTGTGTTCCTGCAACAAAACACATCTTGCCCCTTCCTTTGGGATACAGTGTCCTCATTCATGTTTTCTTCTGGAAACAGCTCATGGTCTGAGCATCACCCAAGCCACGCTTGGGGATGGTCTGGGCAAGTTCCACTTGGCATGGGTCAAATCTGTGCCAGGTAATGATGTGCTACTTCAGCTCTTCAGCTGCATGGGGCGGATGATCATAGGCCCGTGTGCTATCCATAGTTTAGTTTACTAAAATAGGCCTGGCCCCTAATTCCCATGGGAATTTCCAGAAAGCCGCTTTGAGCATCTTGTCTTGACAGCTTGCTGGAGGGGCGAGATGGAGAAATGTCATGTACTGTATACACAGTAGGGGGAATAAAGGGGCCAGCCCTGTCAGCACTTGGCACCTGCTTCACCTGCTCTCGTACTTGCAGGGATCAAGCAAGGATTCTGGCTAGCATGATAAGGCTTTTATTGCCCTTTATTTGGGGTGGTTGCTGACGGGTGTGATCGTCGCTAACATGTCAATATAAAACCTCTATGTTACACTATTATGTTTTCCTCATAGCTCTTGCTCTCCCCCTCTCCCTCTCCATCTGCCTCAGACAAAAATTGCAAGGACTGGAATGAATGCCACAGACTGGGATGCTGGCACTTCCCAAGCAAGCAGAATATCAGGAATTTGCTAGAAATAAAGAGATGCATGACACTTCTCTTTGCCAAGGTAGCCACACACTAGCAAGATGACAAAGGGAGCTATTCAGGCAACAAAAAAGTCCCCTAAATGCAGAAAGCTCTTTATTTGCCCCTGCTGCAGCACAGAAATACTGCACAATTTGGACTCACTGTCTCAGCACAAATGCTAATGCGCAGCTGACAGAGACGTCTCTCCCAGGAGAGCCCGGATCCACAAGTCTATGCGAACGATAGCCCTGCCAGCGCAGCACAGGCAAACAGACTGCACCAGCGCAAACCAGGAGCCAGGCCCCTGGCTGCAGAGCAGACCCAGCGAAAACCTTTATCCCAGTGGAGGCTGCCACTGCTCCTAGGCAGCTTTCCCTGATTTCCCATCCTAGGGCTGCTCTGTCTCCACACACCAGAGCCATACACTGGCACTTCCATGGGGCCACGGCTCCTTTCTTCCTTTGGCCTCTGGAGCACTTCCTAAACCCAGGCTCTGTCCCTCTGCTGCTCCGTCATCACACTAAGACCTTAGAGTCTTGTGCCCTAAGAGCCCTTGAGCCCGGAGGCTTCGAGATACACGAGTTGCTTACATTGACTTCTTCCAAGAATGGCACATTTGTGGGCTCTTTGGTTTACGCTTAAAGAAAATTGAGGCACAGAATGTGCAGACGCAGCGGAAGCGACTCTACAGGAGATGCTCATTACCTCGGGCAGGTTAAGAAGGACTCAGCTGCCCATGGACTATGCACCTGTATCACTTGTGTCTCTTTCACTGCTTCCCCAGTGTAAATCACTGTCCCTGATGCAGGTAGGATCCACACGCTCTCACCTCTCCCCTTCTTTGCTTACTTGAAGCCGCTGTGCTTTGCTGAATGCAAAAAGCAGAAGAGAGCAGGGAAAACAGCGAGCTGAGAGGGCTCCCACGTCCAAGTGGGATTTGGGTTGTGGGGTGTAATTCCCAGGGGGCTCAGGAAAGGGGAGCACCGAGGGGTCGCACCAGCCAGAAGGGAAGCAACTCGATTGCTTCTTCTGCATGCGAGGAGTGAAGCAGCGCTGACAAACCAGGGCTGACACCAGCTCCGGTCCCCCAAGGCCCGCTGGCCCAGGAGGCCGGTTGGTTTCAAACACTACCGGAGCTTTAGGCCTCGGCAGACAGGACCCCAAGCCCTGGCACCATGTGTGGGTGCTGGGGAGCCAGAGGCACCAGGGCTGGGGTCTTGTAGGAGCAACGGTGCCCACGTGTGCAAAGACTCTGAGCGCTCAAACGTTTCGGTGAGCTCGCTCCTCTGTGTAGAATCCGAACTGCTCGAGTGCCCCAGAGACCACGGTGCTGATGGGGAGAAGCAACCTCTGCTCCGGGTGAGGGGGCAACATGTGGCAGTTGTGTTGCTGAAGCAGAAGGACGTTGCTTTTCACTGGCACTGATATCACGCTTGAGTAACAAGGGACGTCTCCCAGGGCCCACTACAAAAACAGGGGCAAGTAAAAATAGTTATCCTGCTGCTTTTCGTGTTTCTTGAAAGGTCTGATAGGGAAAAAAAAAGTTGTTTAGAGTTACCATACTAACTGTCCTATTATTTTATGGAATCACTTTTAGTACTTGGTGTATTCACAACTACTGGCTGAAAATGGGGAGGTAATTTTTAAACCTATTTCTGGACTTTTTCACTACTGCTTCATTAAAAACATTGTAAAAAGGAGGTTTCTAAAACTCTAGAAATGAAAAATTTAAATTACTTTTAAAATGCCTTTAGAAATAAGCAATTAAAATGTTCTAGATCTTTAGGAGTTTAAAACCATGGGATTTACATATGGTGTTGCAAAAAGATAAACATGTATTATGTGTTTTGTCACAGCCTGTTTAGTCAATGCTATCGTCTGCAGTGTATTAGAAAGAGGCTTCAGATGTTAAAGCAGAAAACTTGCAGCTAGTTTCTCTTAAATGGCATTTAGATGGTATTCAGTAAAAAGAAGTATTTTGTTATGATACATAATAATGTTAGTGTAGGCATGTAGATATAAATATATTTATACATATATATATATATCAAGGATACATATAAAAGGTTCCTTCTAATGAAGAAGGAACAAACTGAAATAAATGATTAAAGAAGCCAGCAGGAATGCAAGCAGTGAATTTTACAGTGCTGAAACTAAATATTTGCCTCAGGCTGTAGAAAAATCCTGACTGATGTCTATAGATACGTGATCCTTGGTCCCTTCTTGGTCTTTCTACACTACCTAGTCGTAGGGAGCAGGGTAGAAAGCCAGTGAGCTAGGACATCAGTTCATCTCAGCTCTGTCTCTCTTCTATTGCCTGACTATAGATAGCTCTTCCCCTTATTCCTTCAAGGGGAGCAGAGTATTCACAGTATCTCCGTTTTGGCCATTAACTAATTTAGGCTCTGAACTGTGTTCTGGAGGATCTCACCTCGCTCTTTGTTAACTAGACTTGAAGTCTAAGCCTAAAGTGAAATGATGAGATTAGTAACCTTATGTACAACCATAAAATGGAAAAAATGATACTAATTTCCATTACAGAGCACTTTCTAGGGGAAAAAGAAGCCGTTATTACTTTTAATTATTATTAAAGAGGATAAGGCCCAAATCTTCATATTTCATTCAGCAAGCTCAGGGAAGCACAGGCCTATTGCAGATATGAGGAAGTACCATCTATTTATCTAACTTGCAATAGGCAAATTTTGAAAGGTCACCACTGTAGAAAAACCCACAGGAGGGAGGGAAGAACATACATATTTAAACCCTGACAAAAGAAAGACATGATACTGTGAGCAAACCAATAGAGATGTTTAAATCCAAAACGCACGCAGACATCTGGTAAGTGGAACATGCAACTGGCAGAGAGCACCGAGTCCTGTTCTCATGTGCTCCTCCTCCGGTGTTGCTTGCTCGTGCTTGCTAATTCCAACAGGGCTCCTCAGCGTCGTTCCTACACGAACTGGCAGTGTTGTCAGAGACAATTATGTCAGTGAATTGCACACCACTCTTTCTCTTGTGAAAAGGAAGTTAATTTGATAGATCTTGTTGCTCAAGTTAACTGGGAACACTTGGGAGTGTGCTCAGTGGAACCATGTTGGAGAATCTGCTTCCAGCCATGAAAGTAAGGTCTAGCAGGAAGAATGTGCTCTCTTTCACTATAGCAATGAGGTCCATTGGCAGGTACAATGGACACTCTGAGGGTTCAGAGGGATTAACAGTAAACCACCATATTTCACAGTGGCATGCACTGTGTCTACCATCATGATATAAACTCCACTGAAAAGATTCTAAAAATCCAGGCTAAATATAACCCCTACCCTTTAGTCAGGTTTATAACAGCTCCTTCCCAATCACTCTGCTTTGCCATTTCCAAGGATGAGGCTGGCAGCAGAGAATCTGCAAACCTTGGTGCAGGAGGAGCTGGGACAGGAGCCAGCGCAGCACCAAGGCAACAGTGCTCGTCTCCTCCATCACTTGGCCCCTGGTACCCCGTGCCTTGTGCTGCTGCCCAAGAGCTGCAGCAGGTTGCAATTCTCTTCCTTTCTGTCACTTACAGCCTACCTTGGCATGAATTGGGAAGTTGGTGGTAGCTGGGAATTTTGCCCATGGAGATCTTTCCATTTGACTCTCACTGTGAGAATTTCTGCAACACCTTCACAGAAAGTTCTCTTCTGTGACAACCAGACCACAGATGGGAGCTGCCAAAGCAGAGCTTTATTTATCCTTCCTGTATAAAGGGCTCTTGCTCATGGAGGGAAATCCCCATGATCAGAAAGGTCTGGGCCTTCTTCTGGAAACGGAGTCCAAACACTAAGTCTGGAGAGCAACACTGTGCTGCTAGTCCCTTCCGTTTCTTTGGCACTGTGGACTGACTTACAGAGAAGGGAAGAGCTGACTACAAGAGTCTAAAATTCTTCTCTTTTCTTGCTCTTTCTCCCTGTCTTTCCCAAGTATTTCCAGCAAACAAAACACAGAATCACCAAATCACTGAATTGTGGACTGCTTGAGATTGGCTGGCTCCTCTGAAGGTTTCCTAGTTCAGTCCAAACCTGTTGCTCAGAAAGGAGACAGCTACAACAGGTTGCTCTGGGTTATGTCTGATTAGGTTTTGTGTATCTTCAAGGACTACATCTTTCATCTCTCTGGGCAACCTGTGTTGACCACTAACCATTAAAAAAAATTTTTTTTTCTTATATTTGGATGGAATTTCTAATGTTTAATTTGTGCCCATTGCTTCTTGCCCTGTCGCTGAGCACCACCATCTGACTCCATCTTCCTCATTCTCTTCCATCAGGTGCTTATACATATTGATAAGCTCCCCCTGGGCCTTCTCTTCTTGAGGTTAAACAGCCCCAGCTGTCTCAGCTTCCCCTTGTATGACAGATGATCCAACCCAGTAAACATCTTCGTGAGACTCTTCTCTGAATTCACTCATATACGTCCACATCTCCTTTACTGGGGAGCTTGACACAGCACTCCAGACACCGCTTCACCGGCGCTGCATGCAGGGGAGCACTCACCTTCCCCAACTGCTGGCAGCACTCTGCCTAATACAGCCCAGGGTGCTGTTGCTGTTTGTTGCTACAAGGTCACATTGCCAGGTCATATTCAACCTGTTGTTGACCAGGACCTCAGAGCCTTCTCTGCAAAGGTACTTACCGGCTGGTCAGCCTGCAGCTTGTTTGAGGGTATGGGGTTACACATCTCCAGCTGCATTTCCTTCATTGAACTTCATGAGGTTCCTGTCAGTCTGTTGCTCCAGCCTGTCAAGGTCCCTCTGACTACCAGTACATCCATCTCCTGCATCAACCACTCCCACCAGGTTGTGTCCTTCACAAACTTGCTGAGAGTGCACTCTGTCCCCTCATCCAGGTCACTAAAGAAGATAGGAAGTAGTATTCACATCGGTATTGATTCCTGAAGAACCTCTCCTGATCAGCACGGCCTTTCAAAGACGTCTAAGAGTGGGAGCACAGTGGCATCAACCAGCTCTCCAGCGCTTGTGGTTGAATCCCATCCAGTCCCAGGATGTGTGTAGGGGCCATTTGTTTACATGTTCACTAACCTGATTCTCTCTAGCAAGGGTAAGTCCCCCATGCTCCAAACCTCCCCCTCTGTTCTCAGGAACCAGGGATTTCTGAGGACAAATCTTACCAGTAGAGATTGAGGTGAAAAGATACGCAGTACCTCTGCCTGTTCCATCTCCATTCAGTAGTGAGACCACATTTTCCCTAATGTCCCTTTTGTTGCTTATGTACCAATAGCAGCCCATCTTCTTGCTCTTCACACTCCATGCCAGATTCAATTCCAGATGGGCTTTGACTTTCTAATCCCACCCCTGCATGCTCAGACAGCATCTTGATATTTCTCCCGTATTACCTGTCCTTCCTTCCTTCCACCTCTGCTTGCATGCTTCATTTTTATGTTTGACTTTATGCAGAAGCTCTTTGTCCATCCATACAGACTTCACATCAGGATAGAATGTTCTTGAGTTTACAGGAGAGATTCTTTAATATCAATGTGTTCTGTTGAACCCCTTCTCTCTAGGATCCTATCCCATGGGATTCTTCCAAGTAGGTCTCTAAACAGCCCAGGTATGCTCTTCTGAACTCCAGAAAGAACCCCGAAGCAGAGCTGGGATCCTTCTTTTTCCCTGTTCCAAATTCTTGGTTTCTTGAATTTCACCATCTCATATTATTCACAGCCAAGGCTGCCTCTAACATCCCCAATGTGTTTTAAAGTGTGAATTCCAGCATTTCTCCTCACCAGCTTCTCAATGACTCATGTCAGGAAGTTGTCATTGGTGCTCTCCAGAAACCTCAGGCACTTCAGAAAGGCACCTGCTTGTGCTGATTTCCCAGGAAAGGGATGAGAGCTTTCCACACGGCACTGCCCGGCAGGTTTCGGAGCTGCGTGAGTTAATCAGGAGTTAACAGCAGCACTGCGCAGCTATCCAAAGCGGGGAAGAAAAGGGAAGCGTTTCGGTAGGGGAGGCTCTTGGTCTCATATTCTCAAGGCATTCTACAGCCTGCAGAACCATTGGTATTTTATTTAATAGATAAGATAAATGGACATTAAAGGTCAGGGGATTAATTATGAGACATTTCAGCATCCCCATTAGTTCAGTCAACAGGAATTCAGCCAATACCGAAATGTTTTCTCAGCACTAGCAGCCGTAGTCTGGTCGTGTTCCTCTTCCAAAAGACCAGGACATGGGTAGTCTGTTTCATTCTGCTGGAATGTGGACTCGGTACTCACTTTGCAGCAAACGTCAAATCCCTTTGCTCCTTTCTGTAGCACCCGACAGAGGCAGAAAGTCAGAGTTTTCTCTCTCGAGGCTGACTCAATCCAGCTCTGAAGGATGGGAGATGACAACTTGGGATGGTATGCCTGTGGGCCCAAACAGACTGATACTAAACACAGACTCTTCCATCACTGTATATCAGTTTTGGGTATATTTTTTAGACTTTGTGCTGGCTAATAATCATGTTTTTGGGGGCATGGAGCAGCTGCGCTTTGTCTATGACTCTCATTATCTTTATATCAAAGGAGGGAGCTCTTTCATGGCATTGATAAGACTCTCACTTTCTGTAACACTCACCCTTAAGACCGAAGCCTGTAAGCGAGTCACCAGCTTGCTTTGTTATTGCTGCTGTTAGTCTTTAAGCTAGGAGTGACACTGCTCTGCTGGAGCTCACCTTGTCGCAGGGCTTGCTTTTTAGATGAAAAAGAATCCCCAAATGGATTTAGAAAAACCCACACCATTCAGGACAGAGGAAATAAGTCAAATGCTGTAGTGTTACAAGAGTACCTGAAATAAACTTGTAAGGATGCTGCAGCTCTGTGACTCTGCCCTTCGGTCCTGTCTCTCTGCAGTCAGTGGGATGTGCAGCAACAACATTCACTTCCAGGAGGATGTAGTTACATGAACATAGGTAGAAAACGAATGGAGAAAAGCTAGTTCTTCAGCCTCTGTACATGACGAGGAATGCTTTAGCAGTTTGCCAAACACCTTTCAGGAAGGTGCAATCCTCTAATGAATATGCCAGCTGTTTCTGACAACTGTGTCACTCAGCGCTGTGCCACTCACAGCTTTCAGACCTTAGTTTCTGTGAAGATGTTTACCTTACGGGTAATGGTGAACCCTGCAATGCTCTGTGGTGTTCAGTGGGGACAAATTGTCATAAAAGGCCTACCTTATCAGCATAATCTCGTTGTTCATTTTTATCACTTCCTTTTCATTTTTACATCTGGTTAATTCCCTCTCCAGATACAGAGATGGCAAATTAACTAAGTTAAGTGATTAAATCAAAGTTCACTACGTCTCAAGACAAATCATGGTCTATGGAACTTCTCTGGTCTGTAAATCACAGCCCTCCCTCTAGCAGTTGGTGTCTGCTAATGTAAATCCACTCAGTCTGATTAAATGTGACTTTGAGCAGTGGGCGTTTTTGTGCTTGTCTTTATGTGTAAAGGTAAATGTCAGCAAAGTGAATGGGGCTTTGGGTATTACTTATGTATTTCATGAGCCCTTTACACTCTCCCTACCAAGTTTATTGTAAAAGCTTGACTAGATTTATCAGCTGCTTTCTAAGGAGCAGCCAGAAACGTAGATTAAAGGTTGCTAAGTTACAAACCAGATAAGACACAGGCGTGTTTCCAAATTTATACAAACACCATGCCTAAATCCAAGAGAAGCGTAAGGAGCAGTCTGAGCTCAAGAACGGGCTAGCGTGTAAGATGGATTTTGCTCTCTATTTCTCTGCATGGCTTTACTTTCAGTTATATTTCAAAGGGGCATTACAGCATTCAGAACCTATTACAACACGCCGGCTATGAGCAAAATAGTGCCTAATGCTCAGCATGGGGGCTTTTTAATGGTAATACAAATATTATGCAGCATTTCCCTCCCCAAGTCAAGCTGTGCTTGCCTTGAATGTGATCTCCCTACAAATGCACACAAACATGTACATCCTGGGTGCACAGGCCCCTGCTTCAATGAGGACAAAGTAGAACAGTCTTCACACACAGATAATGCAGACATTAATCCGACGACTGAAGAAATGGGATTTTGTGCTGTGCAAATTCCAGTTCAAAGGAGGGATCCTTTTCAGTATAAATGTCTTTGTTATCAGCCCGTGTTTAGCTAATAAATGGTTTATTAAAAACGGCACAGCTATGAGTGGCTTACACACACATTACTGGGCTTGGAACCGTCCGGAATTGTCGCTTGCGGCACCGGGGAAGCTCACACGCACCATCCTGGGAAGCACCCGATAGGAGGGGTTTTGCTAGAGACAACTCTATTTTTTTTTTTGTCTGCTTAAGTCAGTAGGCTTTATTTTGTCCCACACTGTGAATAAGTGTTATCCGGGAGGGTTGTATTCTGAGATCTTTGGGTTCCTGTGCAAGGAGCAATCTGCAGAGGAGCTTAGTCCCCAGACATGACCTGCAGCCCAGCGGGCTGTCCCCTTCCCATGGCTGTGCCCAGAAGGACCAAGCGTGGGCAGGCAGCTCCGAGCCCAGCAGGGCCCCGGCAAAACGTGTCCTGCACGCTCAGGAGCCAGCAAACTGATCTGAAGCATCCAGGAGAGAAACAGCTACAGCTTGCAGGCCAAGCTTTACATTCAGACCAGGGATAAACGCGAGGGATAGCCTCGCATTAGCACCACTTGGGGCTCTACTGAACCACTGCTGAATAAAGTGCAGAGCTCTCAGAAATTCTTAATAAAGCGGGCTCTACTTTCTTCTTCTTTTTTTTTCTTTTTCCCACTTCCACAAAACAGCAACAAAAAATCCAGCCTGAATCCAAATCGTTCTTGTATTTATCTACCGGCTCTTTGGTTTTTAAGCCGATTTAAAGTTAGGGCGATTGCTCTACAAGGTGTTTGGAAACACAGTAGAGGGTTTGGGTTTTTGTTTCTTTGTTTGTTTGTTGTTTTGGTTTGTTTTTTTCTAGAAAGGAGCCAAAAAGGCACTTCAAGTGTCTCTGGCAAAACGGTAAAATACACTTTAATGCTACTCACTTATGTCAGAGGAGAAAAAATAATAATAAAAAAAGCCACCTGGCACTAAATCTTCTAAATTGGCATTTTTTGACCTATGAGGTATCAGAGCCCTTTGTCTGCTAGTGCCAGAGCCAAGGACCAAAGCTCTGTATTCTGGGCCTTGATTTAAGTCCAAATTTGTCGCAGACGCTAAATTTGCTTTAACGTCCACCCACAGGAACAAAATGCTCATTATGAACACTGACGTGCTTGAACTTGAAAACGCTTCTTCCTATTAATCTTTGGAATTTTTCTTTCGACTCACAGATCACTCCTATCATGCTCTGTAAAGATGATTTTCTTATTTTCCAGCAAATTCTTATTTTCTTTGACGTGAAGACTGTCTCCAGTCTTAGCTCTGAAGATCATTTCATAGGAATAATGACATCTGATATTTCATCTGTTCTGGTACAACCACAGCATCTGCACCAAGTGAATCACCACATGATATACAGGAAATCCTTGCTGCTCTAGGTCAGACTGTAAAAATCCTTCAATCCGTGTTCCCAAAGAGTCCAGTCATCCCAACAACCAGTGCCACTGTTTCAACCACTTCAGACCTCTTTGGCACATATGCTGTGAGTAAAACAATGGCTGAGAGAGCATCCCATCCTAAAGAATAAGTATAAAGGATGTATCCACAATCATCCTTTCTTAATATTATTATTCCAACCAGGCTGCTTGTCTCTTTTTTTTTTTTTTTTTTTCTCAGGAAGGGATTAATATGGCATTGACTTTTATTCCTGCATTTTAAGTCACTGGAAATACCTTAAGGAATGTAAAAAAAACCCCAGTAATTTCTATTTCACTTCCGCATGGAAAACAAACTTAAATCCAATGACATTACTGGTCTTGAAAGAGATGCTACCTGAGGCAATCGTCATCTCCTTTTGCTCTTTAAGCTGAGACACGTAACTCACAGTGTCTTTTGATCAAGGTACCAGATACCACATCCCAAACTGTACTTGATATTTGGATTTGTCAGGGCCACTGGAGAAACGAACACACAATTCCATTATCAAGGAGACAGGCTTAATTTAGACCTATTTTGGAGCATATTCTCCAGGTACAAGTTCTTCAGGTCCTATAAGGGCAGAGCTCCAGCTACAGCATCGCCTCTCTCACGTTTCCTCCTGGTCTTCCTTTGCTCAGCAGATTGGCACCAAGCTGCGTTGCCTGCTGTGTCAGAGCACAGCAGAGACAACTATGAGGGCTGTGTACAATGTCATATGAGTGAGACCCACGAGGCGCTAGATAGTGTCCATATATTGCCTTCCATTGTGGCCTGAACATCCTGAAAATCTAAAGCTTAGATTTAAACCTCAGCAGCAAAGGAGCATTACAGAATTGACCTTTCGATTATGATGCTCTAAAGGCTACTATAAAGTTGAAGACATTCCCCCGGTAAAGTAAGCAATACTTGGTTTTCCCTGTTTTATACTAGTCTGCAGGCATCCCTGTTTGGCTTTCATCCTATTATAAACTAGGCCAGAGAAATAACTTCTGGGGGATTAATTTGCCTTGAAGTTGTAAAATCACTGAATCCCTGAATGATGTAAGTTGGAAGGGGCCTCTGGAGGTTAGTTATAAAAATTTAAATACCATGACACCTTGCAGGGAGATCAGGACCAAGAGTATCACAGTATTTGATTTATCTCCCTATCTGTCAGTCTGTCTGTCTCTGTACCCTGTCACGGGTAAGTCATTCATTTGTGGTTACTGAGCTGCAAAAATAGCTGAGAGGACAACTCCAACTATGTGCTCAGAAATGTGGGTTTTGTTCTTATGTCTGTCATTTAGTCAACCTCCCTTGCTCAGAGCAAGGTCAGCTTAATAGGCCCATCTGAGTTTTGAATATCGTCAGGGATAAAGATTTCACAGCCTGTCTCAGACACTACTAGAGCGTTTGAACATTATGTTGGTGGGTTTGTTTTTTTTTTTTTAGTATCTTAAAAATAGGCATTTCCTTTGTGGCTACTTATGTCCTTTGCCTTCTGTTCTTGCACTGGATACAGCCAAGTAGGGCCTGGCTCCAAAGTTTTCTGCCCTCCTGTTGGGTAACTGAAGGTTCCTTCCTTCCTTCCTTCCTTCCTTCCTTCCTTCCTTCCTTCCTTCCTTCCTTCCTTCCTTCCTTCCTTCCTTCCTTCCTTCCTTCCTTCCTTC